>QLTV01002253.1:1315975-1329370 GCA_003457575.1 Thermophis baileyi
CTGCTCTGTGCAGGGAAGGTATCTGGGAGAATAACCGAGTTGGAAGGGACCTTGGAGGTCTTCTAGTCCAACCCCAGCCCAAGTTGGGTCTGCGGCAGGGCAAGTATCCTGGAGAATAACCGAGTTGGAAGGGACCTTGGAGGTCTTCTAGTCCAACCCCAGCCCAAGTTGGGTCTGCGGCAGGGCAAGTAATAACAGAGTTGGAAGGGACCTTGGAGGTCTTCTAGTCCAACCCCAGCCCAAGTTGGGTCTGCGGCAGGGCAAGTATCCTGGAGAATAACCTAGTTGGAAGGGACCTTGGAGGTCTTCTAGTCCAACCCCAGCCCAAGTTGGATCTGTGCAGGGAAGGTATCTGGGAGAATAACCGAGTTGGAAGGGACCTTAGAGGTCTTCTAGTCCAAACCCAGCCCAAGTTGGGTGTGCACAGGGCAGGTATCCGGGAGAATAACCGAGTTGGAAGGGACCTTAGAGGTCTTCTAGTCCAAACCCAGCCCAAGTTGGGTGTGCACAGGGCAGGTATCCGGGAGAATAACCGAGTTGGAAGGGACCTTGGAGGTCTTCTAGTTCAACCCCAGCCCAAGTTGGGTCTGCGGCAGGGCAAGTAATAACAGAGTTGGAAGGGACCTTGGAGGTCTTCTAGTCCAACCCCAGCCCAAGGTGGGTCTGCGCAGGGCAGGTATCTGGGAGAATGACCAAGTTGGAAGGGACCTTAGAGGTCCTCTAGTCCAAACCCAGCCCAAGTTGGGTGTGCACAGGGCAGGTATCTGGGAGAATGACCAAGTTGGAAGGGACCTTGGAGGTCTTCTAGCCTAAACCCCCTGCTTACACAGGAGACCCTCTACTATTCCGGACAAATGGCTGTCCAATCTCTCTTTAAAAGCCTCCAGTGTTGGAGCACCCACAACATCTGGAGGCAAGTTGTTCCACTGGTTAATTGTTCTTACTGTTAGGAAATTTCTCTAGTGCTAGGTTGTTTCTCTCCTTGATTAGTTTTCATCCATTGTTTCTTGTCCTGCCTTTGTGTGGCTTGGAGAATAGGTTTTAATCAGAACAGAGCTGTAAGGGACCTTGGAGGTCTTCTAGTCCAACCCTCTGCTCAAGCAGGAGACCCTATGCCACTTTAGGCAAATTAATCTCTTCTTAATTCACTCTGAGAGCTTGCTGAATTAATGATGCTTAAGGCTCTAGTCCCCATGATATAAGATGTTCCATTCATCATCTGATTTGAATGACACCCTTCTTATGAAGATAAACTTGGTTGTTTGGGGGGGGGGAAGGTTAAGAATCTAATTCTTTTTTTTTTTTCTTCCTTCAAGTATATATTTCTGACAAGTTTGTCAGATTTTCAGAGTTCTGGACTCCAAATTTTGGAAAAAGGCAGAAGAACCCTTATAAAATGGAATGTTTTCAAAGCAGCCCTTTGTTTTGTCTCTGTTTCCTTGCAAAACAACAAGGTAATTCTGGCTGGGCCTGCTTTACAGTCGTATGTCAAGGACTTCCAGAAAGAGAGTCCAGAAATTAACCAACGAATTAGTTGATTAGCTACAGAAGTTAACCCATCAGCCCGGATTGATAACTCCAGTGATTCACTTAACAATTGTGGCAAGAAAAGTCGTAAAATGGGACAAAACTCACTTATCAACTGTCTTGCTTAGTAACAAGTATTTTGAGGTCAGTTGTGGAGGATTACCGTAGCTACAGCTTTACAGGCTGTGTTTCAGACCAACCAAGTGAATTGGGAACCCATTTTTATTTTCTATTGAACACGAGGGCAGATTCTGTTGAAGGTCACTGAGGCCCACTGGGCATCATGTCCCTCTATTATTATTTTTGGGAGAAGCAAAGTAAATTTCTGGCATTTAGCCATGCCAAAGAGCATCAAACTGCATCAGGCCTTAAGAACAAATCCATTGTGATTTTCCTGGTGGGGAATCGTTGAGTATAATTTGCTCCTTTGACACTCCTACACCCCTATCAGGAAAAAGAGAGTTCCTAGACAGAGAGAGATTTTTATATTTACAAAATTTCACTTGTAATACAGGTAGTCCTGTATTACACAATTGAGGCCAAAATAAAGTGAGACGTTTGTTAAGTGAGTTTTGCCCCGTTTTACGACGTTTCTTGCCAGGTTTGTTAAGGGAATCACTGCAGTTGTTAAATGAGTAACACTTTGAGTGCTTTGGAGAATGGAATGGAGTGGAATGGAGTGGAGTAGAGTTGTTGTTGTTAGTTGCAAAGTTGTGTCCGACCCATCGCGACCCCATGGACAACGTTCCTCCAGGCCTTCCTGTCCTCTCCCATCCCCTGGAGTCCATTTAAGCTCACGCTGACTGCTTCAGTGACTCCATCCAGCCACCTCCTTCTCTGCCATCCCCTTCTTCTTTTGCCCTCAATCGATCCCAGCATTAGGCTCTTCTCCAGTGAGTCCTTCCTTCTCTTTCGGTGGCCAAAGTATTTGAGTTTCTTCTTCAGTATCTGGCCTTCTATAGAGACTTTCACAGTCATACATTGCAACTGGGAAAACCACAGCCTTGACTATATGCACTTTTGATGGCAGGGTGATGTCTCTGCTTTTTAGCATGCTGTCTAGATTTGTCATAGCTTTCCTCCCCAGGAGCAAGCGACTTTTAATTTCTTGGCTGCAGTGCAGTCCCCATCTGCGGTGATCTTGGAGCCCAGGAAAATAAAATCTGTCACTACCTCCCATTTCTTCCCCATCTATTTGCCAGGAATTGAGAGGGCCGGATGCCATGATCTTAGTTTTCTTATGTAGAGTAGAGTAGAAGAGAAAAAAAAAAAGGAAAGGAGAAAGGAGAGAGGAGGGGAGGGGAGGGGGAGAGGAGAGGAGAGGAGAGGAGAGGAGAGGAGAGGAATGGGAATGGAATAGGAATTGGAATAGGAATAGGAATAGGAATAGAATAGGAATAGGAATAGGAATAGGAATAGGAATAGGATAGAATAGTTGGAAGGGACCTTAGAGTACTTCTAGTCCAACTCCCTGATCAGACCCTATACTCCCTCTTCTCTGTGACAGCCCCTCAAGTACTGGAATACAGTTATCATGTCTCCCCCCCTAATCCTTCTCTTCGTTCAACTAAACCAGGACTCTCCAAAGTTGGCAACTTTTAAGACTTGTGGACTTCAACTCCCAGAATCCCCCAGCCAGCATAGCATTATTTAGGGCATTCACTTTTAAGACTCGTGGACTTCCAATTCCCAGAATTGCTAGCTGAACAATTCTTAAAGTCCACGAGTCCTAAAAGTTGCCAACTTATGTGGAGACCCCTGAAGTAGACCTACCTGGTGCCCTCAATCATTCATTGTAGAGTTTAGCTTCCAGATTTTTAATCCTCTCTGTTCCTCTTCCTCTTGATTCTAGGTTATGGAAACTTGGTTCCTCTCTCGGACTGGGGCAAAATTATCAGCATCCTTTATTGCTTTGTGGGCATCCCGGCGACCATATTGTTCGTCCGATGTTTACTCCGCTGCCTGTTGCCCATCCTAACGTACCGGCCGGTGCAATACATTCACAGCCGCTGGGGCTTCCCACGTGGACACGTGGCCTTAGGGCACTCCATGGCGCTGGGGCTGGCCACTCTGACGCTCTTCATCGTCATGCCGGCCATCTGTTTCTGGATCTTAAAGGACAACTGGACCTTTCTGGAGTCCATCTACTTCTGCTTCATCTCGCTCAGCACCATCGGCCTGGGGGATTTCGTACCCCGCGTCATGTCTCCCCCATCGCTACATGGGTTTTACGAGCTGAGCATCACGTGTAAGTCATCAGGAGGGTTGGCCGCCAGGAACCGGTGTCACCAAGGCAGAACAGGTGCCTTAAATACCTTTTTTCCCCCTTTGCTGTTGGCTCATTTGGCTTGGAGGACCACCAAGGTCCAGGAAGCAGAATTACAGTAAGAGGGGAATGGAGACATTGAACAGATTTAACAGAGTTGGAAGGGACCTTGTAGATCATCTAGTCTAGTAGATCATCTGTAGATCATCTAACCCCCCCCCCAAGCAGGAGACCCTACACCATTTCTGACAGATGGCAGTCCAGTCTCTTCTTGAAAGCTTCCAGTGATGAAGCTCCCACAACTTCAGAAGGCAACTTCTGTTCCACTGGTGACTGGTTGATTATTCTCATTGTCAGAAAATTTCTCCTTATTTCCAGGTTGAATCTCTCCTTGGTCAGTTTCCATTCATTGTTCCTTGTCTGGCCTTCGGGTGCTTTGGAAAACCGCTTGACCCCCTCCTCTCTGTGGCAGCCCTCAAGTATTGGAAGACTGCTATCCTGTCTCCCCTGGTCCTTCTCTTCACTAGACTAGCCATGCCCAGTTCCTGTAACCTCCTGGCCAAGGGCACCCTAAAATCCAGAGCCAGTCTGCAAAATAGATAGCCCTCTCCCCAGCTTATGTGGGAACAACTGCTAAGACCCCAATACTTCCACAAACTGCACCGTTTCAGATAGTTCTCAACCTACAGCCACATTTGAACTTAAAAATCTGTTGCTAAACAATTGTTAAGTGAGTTTTGCCCCATTTTATTACCTTTCTGGCGGCCCTTGTTAAACGAATCACTGCAGTCGTTAAGTTAGTAACACGGTTGTTAAGTGAATCAGCCTTCTCCATTGATGTTGATTGTCAGAAGGTCGCAAAAGGGGATCACGTGACTCTGGGACACTGCGGCCGTCATAAATATGAGCCAGTTGCCAAACGTCCGAATTTTGATCACATGACCATGGAGATGCTATTACGTGATCAAAATTCAGACACTTGTCCACTGACTCATATTTATGACGGCCGCAGTGTCCTGGAGTTGCGTGATCCCCTTGTGCGACCTTCGGACAATCAAAGTCAATGGGGAAGCCAGATTCACTTAACAACTGTGGGACTAACTTAACAACTGCAGCGATTCACTTAACCAATAGGGCAGGGAAAGTCATAAAATGGGGCAAAAACTCACTTAACAAATGTTTCCCTTAGCAACATAAATTTTGGCCTCAATTGTGTTCATAAGTCGAGGACTACCTGTGGTCACTAAATGAACGGTTGTAAATCAAGAACTACCTGTATTTAGTAAAACAGGTGAGCAACCGTTTTCGTAGGCGACATTTAGGGTTAACTTTTGGGGTGAATCCAGGCAAGGAGAAGGAAAAGATTTCTTAAGTTTGTTTTGTTACATAAGGGAAGAGCATATTTGTTTAATTGGATTAAACCTAGTTTAAACTCTGTTTTCCATAGGTTTCTTTTCCCAAAGAAATGAAAATAGAATAAGGAGTCATTAGAGATTTAGGGATGCAAAAAATGGGGTTGGAACGTAATTACCCCCATCTCAATTTTTAGTGTTGTTATGTGCGTGCATGCGTAAATGTGTGCACATACAACATTCATACACTGCGCTTAATTGAATAACAGAATTAATCTTCCAGAAGATTATAATTATTATAATCTTCTGGAAGATGGTTCATATTTATGTGATCCCCTTTTGCGACCTTCTGACAAGCCAGTATCGGGGAAGCCAGATTCACTTAACAACCGTGTTACTAAATGAACAACTGCAGTGGTCCCCTTAACAACTGTGGCAAGAAATGTCGTACAATGGAACCAAACTCACTTCAATGTTTCATTCCGCAAAGGAAGTTCTGAGCTCCATTGTGGCCGTAAGTCGAGGACTACGTGTACAAAGGGCTGTAGATTAGAACTGGGAGATTAAAAGTACATTCTGAGTCACGCCTGGTTTGCATCTGAACAAATCACCAGGAAATGCCCGGATTATAAACTTGGCTGATGAGCTAAAAATTTTTTTCGGAAAGTGGACAAGCCGAACTTGTTCCATGCTCTAGTCAAGTGCAAAAAAACTGCATGGAAATGTCTTAGAATCATAGAATAACAGGTTTGGAAGGGACCCTGGAGGTCTTCTAGTCCAACCCTCTGACCAATATTATACCATCCTGGACAAATGGTTGTCCAATCTTTTCTTGAAGCCTCCAGTGATGGAGCAACCACGCCGGGAAACAAGCTGTTGTGTTTATCAATCTCTGTCTGTCTGTCTGTCTTCCTTCTATCTTATCTTACAGTCACTTATCATTCAAAGTGATAATAAAGTTATTCTATATCTATCTATCTATCATCTATCTATCTATCTATCTATCATCTATCTATCTATCTATCTATCTCTATCTATCTATCTATCTATCTATCATCTATCTATCTCTATCTATCTGTGTCTATCTATCTGTATCCATCTATCTCTATCATCCATCCATCCATCTCTCTATCTAGCTATCTGTATCTATCTATCTATCATCTATCTGTATCTGTGTCTATATCATCTATCTATCTATCTATCTATCTATCTATCTATCTATCTATCTATCTATCTATCTCTCTCTCTATCTATCTTCTATCTATCTATCTATCATCTATCTATCTATCATCTATCTATCTATCTATCTATCTATCTATCTATCTATCTATCTATCTATCTATCTATCTATCTATCTATCGCCATCATCTATCTTTATCAATCTATCAATCAATCTATCTATCATCTATCTATCTTCTGTCTATAGTATCTATGATCCAGAATCATAGAATCCTGGGGCTGGAAGGGACCTTGGAGGTCTTCTAGTCCAACCCCTTGCTGGAGCACGAGACTTTACACGACTGTCCAACCTTGGCAACTTTGTGGACTTCAACTCCCAGAATTCCCCAGCCAAAAAGTGCCCAACCTTGGCAACTTTAAGACTGGTGGACTTCAACTCCCAGAATTCCCCAGCCAGCCATGGCTGGGGAATTCTGGGAGTTGAAGTCCACCAGTCTTAAAGTTGCCAAGGTTGGACAGCCTTGTCTTAAAACCATTCTGGATAAACGGTTGTCCAATCTCTTCTTGAAAACCTCCAGTGATGGAGCCCCCACAAATTCTGGTGGCAAGCCGTTCCACTGATTAATTGTTCTCGCTATCAGGTAATTTGAAAGTCACTTTTATCTTCTTTTTCCCTTTTATAGGCTACCTACTTACCGGTTTGCTAGCCATGCTCGTGACCCTGGAAACAATTTACCAGCTGCAAGAAATCCGTGCTCTTGTCCGTTTCTTTGCTCCGTCTCACAGACCGATGCTGGAGGATGATGATCGTGTGGGAATCGTGACCAGGGATCAACTTGCATTGACCTCCAATCTCGGACCCTGCTCCCCAAAAACTTTAACTGAAAGAAGTGCCCCTTAATGTGTACCCCTCCACCACACATTCACCACACTCGGAAATCTCTCCAATGCAGGTAATCCTTGACTTAACGACCGCAATTGCGCTCAAAATTTCTGTTGCTAAGTGAAACATTTGTTAAGTGAGTTTTCCCCCATTTTATGACCTTTCTTGCCACAGTTGTTAAGTGAATCACTGCAGTTAAGTTAGTAACATGGTGAAGTGAATCTGGTTTCCCCATTGACTTTGCTTCTCAAAAGGTAAGCCCACTGACTCCGGGACACTGCGACCGTCACAAATATGAGTCCGTTGCCAAGCATCTGAATTTTGATCATGTGACTATGGGGATGCTGGAACGGTCATAAGTGTGAAAAGCATAAGTCACTTTTTTCAGTGCTGTTGTAACTTTGAACGAACTGCTGTAAATCCAGGACCTTCTGACAAGCAAAGTCAATGGAGAAGCCAGATTCACTTAACAACCACGTTACTAACTAAACAACTGGAATGATTCACTTAACAACCATGGCAAGAAAGATGGTAAAATGGGGCAAAACTCACTTAGCAAATGTTTCAACTTAGCAACAGGAATTTGGGGCTCGATTTTGGTCATAACTTCGAGGATTAGCTGTAGTTTTTTTTCCCCAGTCCCGTTGTAACTTTGAACGGTCATTAAATGAGTAGTTGTAACTCAAGGACTACCTGTACTGTATTAGGATTGAATCCGTGCTGGGAATGAATCCACCCCCTCCCTCTGGCTCTTTGCATCATCACCTGTTGTTCGTATTTTCAAAACAATTTATTCTGAAGTCCAGTACAAATTTAGTGCAAATACTCAGGAGCCCAAATTTTAGGAAGAGGTGGGCATTAAGGTTTGCCCGTCATTCCGATTGGCACTAGGAGCATTCAAGGCACTCGGTGGCTTTGGTACCATCAAGCGTGGATTGTTTTTTTAAAAAAAAGGAAACATTCAAAAAGTAAAAGGTAGCTTCTGGCAAAAGCTTGATCATCCAAACGGGAGGAAGGACCCGTTTTCGAACTCAGAACCACCTGTCATGCAGGCAAGCAGGCAGGCACACACAAGGACACACGCAAACCAATAAATAGTTTCTAAAACAGATGGTTGCAAATCTCTTCCTCCAGATCGACAGAAAAATCCCTATCGAAAGTTTTTTCCCCTCCAGGATGCTTTGGGGGTTAAAAAAAAAAAATATCTAAGTGCATCTTAATTTATGCCCCCCCCCTCAAAAGTGGGGAAAAGTCCAGAGAGCCTTTCTCCTAGGCATGAACAGAGCGCAGCAAAGCCGGAGCAGCGTTGGAAGGCAAAAGATCGGTGGCGGTTCAGGAAACCGCTGGGCTTTCCCCACACTGCAGGGGTGTCGCAGGAGTCCTCCTCAGCTGACGCGGCATTTTTCCCGCCGACTCATCTTGTGACGTCTCTGCTGTAAACCCCGTTCCAGTCTGGCGTCTTCTTCCAAAGCACTGAGAGATTTCGGGGTGCGACAGGAAGGAAGACAGGAGGAAAGGTTGAGGGACGGAACCAAGGAAAGCTTTGTTAGGCCTCTCCCTTATTTTTATTACTTTATTAGGTTTTTATTTTAATTTATTTAGGTATTTATATCCCACCTGCATTGTTTTTATAAATAACACAAGGAGGCGAACGTATCTAATATTCCTTTCGCCTATTTTCCCCACAACAACAATCTTGTGAAGTGGGCTGGACTGAAAGAGTGATTGGCCCAAAGTCACCCAGGTGGTTTTCATAGCTAAGGCGGGACTAGAACTCACCGTCTCCTGGTGATTGGCCCAAAGTCACCCAGCTGCCTTTCATGCCTAAAGCAGAACTAGAACTCACTGTCTCCTGGTGATTGTCCCAAAGTCACCTAGCTGGCTTTCATGCCAAAGGCGGGACTAGAACTCCCAGTCTGCTGGTGATTGGCCCAAAGTCACCCAACTGGCTTGCATGCCTAAAGCAGAACTAGAACTCACCGTCTCCTGGTGATTGGCCCAAAGTCACCCAGCTGCCTTTCATGCCTAAGGCGGGACTAGAACTCACCATCTCCTGATGATTGGCCCAAAGTCACCTAGCTGGCTTTCATGCCAAAGGCGGGACTAGAACTCCCAGTCTGCTGGTGATTGGCCCAGTCACCCAGCCAGCTTTCATGGCTAACGTGGGACTAGAACTCACTGTCTCCTGGTTTGTAGCCTGGTGCCTTAAGCCTTAGACCAAACTGGCTTTCTTTTATCGTGCATTTATTATTTTGTAAGTAATTATCAACATTATAATATTTATAATTTATAATCAGTTCTAATTACCGGTACTTTATAATTATTATAGCTACCGAGATGTTCCCAGCAAGCTTTAGCGAAGAAAATTAGCAGGCGTATTGTTAGGGTCTTAATGATGCTGTTTTTTTTAAAAGTTCCAAATCACATCGGGGTAGTCCTAAATAAATTAAGCTTTTGGTTTAATCATAGTTTTCTCCCAGTCAGAAAATATTGGCTGTATTCTTTTCTTTCGTGCTTTGCTTTCCCTTTTGGCCTATCCTGTGTTTGCAAACAACTAACATGCTTTTTGCAAGTTACTGCTGGTTAATTAGTTTTAGTTTAATTTTCTCTTTGCCTTTAGGATTAATTATTTTGATTTATGTTAACCCTATTTCCAAATCACTTGTTTTCTATTGAAAATAAAAGAAAGAACATGCTACATCAGGGATGTCAAACTCAAGGCCTGGGGGCTGGATTCAGCCACACGCCCCCACCCACCCCCCAGCTGTTTTTTTGCTGGCAGAGGGCTAGCAAAACAAAGTAAAAACAAAACAAAAGGAGAAATGTTTCACCTTTTGCATTTGAGCATGATTTGATTGATTTGATGATTGATTTGATGATTGACTATGTATCAGAATGGTCAAACAAGTGGCAACTTCAAATCTCAATCAACAAATGCTCTGTCTTACACATTGGCAAAAAGAATCAGAACACTAAATACAAGCTTGGAGGACACGACCTTGTAGACGACCCTCATTCTGTCAAGGATCTTGGAGTACTCATATCTAATGATCTAAGTGCCAAAGCCCACTGTAACAACATTGCCAAAAAGGCACTAAGAGTAGTCAACTTAATCCTGCGTAGCTTCTTCTCTGGCAACATTACACTGCTAACTAGAGCATACAAAACGTAACTCGACTGCAGAAAATATGACTTCAGCAACAGAGTGATCAATGCCTGGAATTCACTACCTGACTCTGTGGTTTCTTCCCCAAACCCAAAAAACTTTAACCTTAGACTGTCTACTGTCGACCTCACCCCATTCTTAAGAGGTCTGTAAGGGGCGTGCATAAGCGCACCAGCGTGCCTACCGTCCCTGTCCTACTGTCCTATTGTCTTCATCTATCTGTATTCACTTTGATTATGTTTATGATTATACCTATACCTGCTATCTTGTACATGTTTGACAAATAAATAAAATAAAATAAAATAAATAAATAAAGCATGCAAGAAGGGACAGGAAAGGAGCAAGGGAAAGAAGAAAGAAAAAGAAGGGAAGATGGGAAGAGAACAAGGAAGGAAAAAGAAGGAAAGGGAAAGGAAGAAGGAAGGAGAATGAAGAGGGAAGGAGAAAGAAGAAAAGGAAGGAAGGAAGGAATGAAGGAAGGGAGGAAGGAAGGAATGAAGGAAGGAAGGAAGGAAGGAGAATATAATGAGAGTGAGGGAGAGTCTGAGGGAAGTCCTGCCTTAGCACTTGGCCACCACAGGTGCCCCCCCCCGACACAAATCCTGTGTCATACCCACCATGGCCACACCCATCCCGGCCCTCTGAGGTAAAACACAACCCTGATTCAGCCCTCAATGAAATCGAGTTTGACACCCCTGCTCTAGGTGGAAGTAATTGGAGGGAAATATGTTCTTACTCTATAATTTACAGCCCCCCCCCCCCGACATGACTGACATCTAGCTGGCCATGCCCACCTCGGCCCCCCCTGAGGTCAAACACAACCTGGATGCGGCCGTCAATGAAATCGAGTTTGAAACCCCTGTGCTACATGATAGGGATCTTAAACCATTTTTTAATCTTTTCTCCATTGGGGGAAAAGAATGAAAACTTGCCACACACAAAAAAAAAAACTTTCCATGGGAAAGAATTAACCTGATTTTATTAAATATCAAGGCTCTAGACCTCATTATGGAAACATTTTGTCCAGTTATATCTCTGATCTCTCCTTGCCAACACTATTCCTACAGTTTTCATTTAATTTCATCTCTATAGCTGGGAGATAATCTACAGGCAGTCCTCGACTTACGACCACAATTGAGCCCCAAATTTCGGTTGTTGAGTGAGACATTTCTTAAGTGAGCTTTGCCCCATTTTACGACCTTTCTTGACACATCTGTTAAGTGAATCACTGCAGCTGTTAACAACATAGATGTTAAGTGAATCTGGCTTCCCCTATGATTTTGCTTGTCAGAAGGTCGCAAAAGGGGATCACATAATCCAAGGACACTGCGACCGTCATAAATATGAGTCAGTTGCCAAGTGTCTGAATTCAGATCATGTGATGCTGCAATGGTTGCAAGTGTGAAAAATGGTTATAAGTCACTTTGTTCAGTGCCGTTGTAACTTTGAACGGTCATTAAATCATCTTTCAATGACCCTATAATCCCTTGTGGAGTCTGGGCAACTGAATGGAGCTAGCAGAGCGTTTACTGGCCGGATGCCCTTCCTGTTGCCAGTGCAGAGTTTTGTTCAGCAGATATATTCTCATTGTGTCCAGAAAGAGAAATATCTGCCTCTACCTAAGGATCGATCCCACAGCCTCCTGATTATGAGGCGAGAGCTCCACCTCTAGGCCACCACACCACCACGTTTGAACGGTCACTATATGAATTGTTGTAAATCGAGGACTACCTGGATATGAAATTTTGCCTGCAATTATAGGCCAGCGATAAATCCAATCTATTCTCTGCTTACTGAACTGTTGGGAATCACTTCGGTTCACCAGACAGGTTCACAACCGTAGTCATCGCTCCCTCCCCCTGCCAGCCCACTGCCCCTCCAAAAGGCATAAACAGATTAAACTTTTTTGTTTTTTGAGATGGAACAATCCTGAAATTCAAAATCTTGAACTTTGTGCCTTTCCATCCAGCCCAGATTGTGAAAAGCTGAGCTATAATTCGAAGGGGAAAACCTCTCTGCACATGAGGTTGATGATTAGAGGGCTGGAGACTAAAACATAGGAAAAACGGTTGCAGGAATTGGGTATGTCTAGTTTAATGAAAAGAAGGACCAGGGGAGACGTGATAGCAGTGTTCCAGTATTTGAGGGGCTGCCACAAAGAAGACGGGGTCAACTTATTTTCCAAACCACCAGAAGGCAGGACGAGAAGCAACGGATGAAAACTAACCAAGGAGAGAAGCAACCTAGAACTAAGGAGAAATTTCCTAACAGTGAAAATAATTAACCAGTGGAACAGCTTACCACCAGAAATTGTGGGTGCTCCATCACTGGAGGTTTTTAAGAAGAGACTGGACAGCCATTTTTGTCTGAAAGAGTCTAGGTTCACCTGCTTGAGCAGGGGGTTGGACTAGAAGACCTCCAAGGTCCCTCCCAACTCTGTTATTCTGTTAAGTACATTAATGCTTTCATCACTATACTGCAGCTAAGGACCTGCAATAGGAAGGAACAACCTTTTTCTGGGATGGGAGGCGTTTGGCAAAGATGGGTGAGCTTGGCCCAAACTTGTATTCCATTCTATTTTAATTTCAAGGAAAATTAGATTAAATGCCAGTTCCTTGGGCCCTTCAAATTTCCTTCCTTTTAAAAAGCAACTACAAATTGGAAGAAGACTTTTGGGAGGCCAATGACAGAACGTTGAGGGGTTAAAAAGGAATACCCCTCACACATTAGTTGTATCCTTGTGGCTAGAATATTTGGGCTGTGGGAAAGAAAAAAAGAAAAAAAGAAAAAAGAAAAAAAGAAAAGAAAAGAAAAAAAGAAAAGAAAAGAAAAGAAAAAAAAGAAAAAAGAAGGAAAGAAGGAAAAAAGAAAGAAAAAAAGGCAAAAATGTGACTTCCGATCTTGTTCCCAACATGTGAAAACAAATTTGATAGGTATTCATCCCTATAGAGTTATAAATAAATATATTTTCTATCCATAACCCATTTTGTATCTAGTTGCAGATCCATAAATCAAATGTTGA
>QLTV01002253.1:1354530-1371768 GCA_003457575.1 Thermophis baileyi
ATCCATCCATCCATCCATCCATCCATCCATCCATCCATCCCTATCTATCTATCTATCATCTATCTATCTATCTCTATATCTATCTATCTCTATATCTATCTATCTATCTATCTATCTATCTATCTATCTATCTATCTATCTATCTATCTATCTATCTATCTATCTATCTATCATCTATCTATCTATCTATCTATCTATCTATCTATCTATCTATCTATCTATCTATCTATCATCTATCTATCTATCTATCATCTATCTATCTCTATATCATCTATCTCTCTATCTCTCTATCTATCTGTCATCTAACTATATTCCACACAGCATACAAAACAGGAAAAGTCATTTCCACAAAATGCAGAAAGGCACATCAATTCCGTAAGAAATCCATAAAAAACCCAAGAATTTGCTGCTGAAAAGTCTAGTTTAAAGGCCTTGTGTTCCGATCCAACATGCCAGCTCTTGGGGTTTCTGTAAATTGTCCAAAGCTTATACAAGAAGTCCTCGACTTACAACCATTCGTTTAGTGACCGTTCAAAGTTAAAACAGACTGAAAAAAGTAACATATAACTGTTTTTCACACTTACGACTGTTGCAACATCCCTGTGGGCACGTGATCAAAATTCAGGTGCTGACTCATATTTATAACAGTCACAGTGTCCCGGGGTCACGTGATCCCCTTTTGCGACCTTCTGACAAGCCAAGTCAATGGGGAAGCCAGATTCACTTAACAACCGTGTGACTAACTTAACCACTGCAGTGATTCAATTAACGACTGTGGCAAGAAATGTCATAAAACGGGTCGAAATTCGCTTAACGTAGCAACAGAAATCTTGGTCCCAATTACGGTCCTAAGTCGAGGACTATCTGTGGTGCAAATGGCCACTGTGCCAATGGTTACAATCCCCGCAAAACATGCACGATTTTGTCCGGATTATGCAACTCTTGAGCCCAGGCCTTACAAACCTGGGATGGCCTACCTGGGAAAGAATTCATCACAACGTTTTTGAGGCATCCTGAACAGGGAAGGGAGAGACAGGAAGAGAAGGGAAAAAAGAGGGGAAATTGAGGGGAGGGGGGGAAATGACCCGTAAACCGACACCAGAGCTGCGGAGTGCGAAAGCCATAGAGAAGGCATTTAACAAGAGCTGAGCAGAAACTGGGACAATTGCAGAAGGGATACTGGGTTAATCTTGCTTTCCGTCATCGTCTCCTCCAATCCCTCTTAAGGGGATCAAAATCACGCGTGTGTCATGCAGGGTTAAGCACGGGATCATCCTCTCGGGTTATTTCCCAAAGCAAAGGTCGTGTTTCCCGTCTGGGGTCTACCTGGTAAGGCCGACAAGTCGTTAAGTGAGGACTACTGGTTAATGCTGGCTGAGGAATTCTGGGAGTTGAAGTCCAGACGTCTTGAGGTGGCTAAGGCTGAGAAACGACGAGTCAGGGAGAAGGGAAATTTCGGGGTTGGAAAGAGGCCCCCTCACCTTGAGGGGATGCTGTGTGGCCCACCGCATCCTCCGCCCGGCCGTGTTTCGAGGTTTCATCCATCTCCTCGTCGCTTTCAGGAAAATCCTCCAAATTGCCGATGTCGGATGGTTTGAAGCTCATCAAACTGGCCAGGCTTTGCATGTCATCATCCCTGGGGAGAGAAGAAGGCAGTCCTAAGAACCAGACCCAGCATGGTTTTTTTGTTTTTTTTTATCCCCTTCTCCCCTCCCTTGGGATAAGCCAGCATTGTTGGGAGTCCCAAAACCTCCCAGACTGGGCTTCACACAAGACGGGATAAAAGCAGTTTTGTTTGGAAGCTTTTTCTGTTCTGTTCTTAGGATGATTAATTTGGTAGCGTTAATTTGTGCTTTTCCCTCTGGTGTGTTGTGGAAATTCACTTAATATCTATCTATCTATCTACCGTGTTTCCCCGAAAATAAGACCCTGTCTTATATTTTTTTGAACCCTGAAATAAGCGCTTGGCCTTATTGCCATGCACTCAAAAGCCCGACTGGGCATATTATCAGGGGCNTATCCATCCATCCATCCATCCATCCATCCATCCATCCATCCATCCATCCATCCATCCATCCATCCATCCATCATCCTATCCTATCCTATCCTATCCTATCCTATCCTATCCTATCCTATCTTATCCTATCCTATCCATTAATATTCTGCCTTTATTTTTTTGGCAAATAACTCAAAGCAGTGAACATATCCAATGCTCTTTTTTCCTCCTATTTTTCCCACAACAACAGCCCTGTGAGGTGGGTTGGCAGAGAGAGAGAGAGAGAGACACTGGCCCAAAGTCACCCAGCTGGCTTTCATGGCTAATGTGGGACTAGAACTCACAATCTCCCACTTTCCAGCCTGGTGCCTTAACCACTAGACCAAAACTTTCTTTTTCTCTTTCTCTTTCTCTTTCTCCTTCTCTTTCTTCTCTTTCTCTTTCTCTTTCTCTTTCTGTTTCTCTTTCTCTCTCTTTCTCTCTCTCTCTCTCTCCCTCCCTCCCTCCCTCCCTCTCTCTCTCTCTCTCTCTCTCTCTCTCACACACACACACACACACACACACACACACACGTAGTCCTTGACTTTCAACCATTCATTTTATGACTGTTGGAAGTTACTATACCACTGAAAAAAGTATCTTTATGACCATTTCAGCATCCCGACAATCACATGATCAAACTTCGGACACTTGGCAACTGACTCATATTTATGACGGTTGCAGTATCCCGGGCTCACGTGATTCCCTTTTACGACCTTCTGACAAGCCAAGTCAATGGGGAAGCCAGATTCACCTAACAACCGTATGAGTAACTGAACCACTGAACTGATTCACTTAACAGCTGTGGCAGGAAAGGGCGTAAAATGGGGCAAACCCCACTTCATCACTGTCTCGCTTAGCAACAGAAATTTGGGGCTCAGTTGTGGCCGTAAGCCGAGGACTACCTATACACAAAAGGAGAATATAGGTCCTGGTTTCCAAGAAGGGTTCTTCCCTGCTCCGTGACTCACGTGGCTTTTCCCTCATGCAAGAAGACACACGAGAGAGTGAGCTGGAGGGAGGCGGCCACGACTTTCACCGACTTGGGCTTCAGCTTCAGGTTCAAGTCCACCTGGTTGGGCGTCTGGCTGGCGAAGCGCTTGAGGTTCACGTCAACCGAGGCGAGGACCTTACGTTGCCCCTTTGATTCCTGGCACAAGAGTTCACCGGTTACAAATTTTTAAATTGGTAAATTCCACCCATTTTTCATTGCACCCTGGTCACCGTTCGAACACAAGACTGAAATCTTCCCCCCAAACGGTTATAAAAGCAGAAATCACTCCCGTCAAGGCCAGTTCAAAATGAAAATTAAGTTGTAAATGGGTGTCTAAATAAGCTTTCTGAAGAAGGCCTTAAAATCCATCGAATTTGTGTGAAAAAGTTGGGAAGGAAAGAGGATTTCCAGTGGCAGGGCGTTCCACAGTTTAGAAGTGACCTTCTGTGGGTTCCAGCCATCCTTGTCTCAAAGAACAACAACGAACGATTTTAAAAGGAAGTCGAGAATTAATAAAAAAAAGTACCTTGATGCTTTCTATATTTCTTCCCAAACAATTGCCAACATGTACAGGTATTCCTCAACTTACAACAATTCATTTAGCGACTGTTCAAAATTTCAATGGCCCTGGAAAAAGTGACTTAGGACCGGTCCTTGCACTTATGACCATTATAGCATCCTCACAGTCACATGATCAAAATTCAGGCACTTGGAAGCCAGCATGTATTTACAACAGTTGCCATGTTGTAACACTTGTTCAAATGAATGGGTTCACTTAATGACCACCATGAAAAAAGGCCTCCAATTTATTTCCGGTCAAATGAGTGCCTCCACTTAGGAACCATAATGACTTATGTTAGAAATTCTGTTTATATATAGCACTACAGACAAAGAGTACAGTCACCATGTGCGTTACTGCTCAACTGCTCAACTGTAACAAAAGAGCATAGAGTAAATACCATTGATCCAAACTTATAAACACTACCATCTACTGGCTGAATACTACTGCAGTTGTTGCCTAAAAATACATTTCAACTTATGACCATAATTCTGGGCTCAATCTGGGTCATAGGTCGAGGACTACCTGTAATCAAAGGGCATGAGAAACTCTTTGTTTGATTTTTTAAAAAAAATACTGGCCAACGAAAGATCCGAAGCCAATTTTCAGAAAAGGATTTTTTCCCACCAACTTTGCTACAAAATCTCCCCGTCCTTTATCTGGGCACAACCAAGATCAAATCCAAGATTTGAAACACACATTTTCTACCACAAAAGTCCAATCTTTATCTTCGTATTCTTCTACGTGAGGGTCCTGAAAGAGACAGAAGGATGAGCAGTCAGCAGGAGGAATTATCTTCAATGCGAAAAACACCCAAAGTTTAATCACTGTCCTCATTTACATAAGGGGACATCCATTAGCAACAAGCCACAATTTAATAGAACAGGGTTGGAAGGGACCTTGGAGGTCTTCTAGTCCAACCCCCGGCTCAAGCAGGAGACCCTATACCCGTGACGGCGAACCTATGGCACACGTGCCACACGGAGCCATATCTGCTGGCACGCGAGCCGTTGCCCTAGCTCAGCTCCAGCGCACATGTGCGTGCCAGCAGGGGTGGGTTCTAAATTTTTTTACTACCGGTTCTGTGGGCGTGGCTTATTTTGTGGGCGTGACTTGGAGTTCAGGTGGGCGTGGCTTCAGGTGGGCGTGGCTTGGTGGTCAGGTTATGAGCTCGCCTGTTGCGGCTCCAACGGCGGCGACTTCGGGTGACGCGAGCTCGTGTGGAGCTGAGCCTACGGCTTGTCCCTGCTGCCCCCAGGTACGAGGGAGCTGCTCCAGATGAGCCATTCCCTTCGCCCTGCCTGAACATACAGCCGCCGCGCCCGCCTCTCGCGGCTCCAATGGCAGCGGCGGCGAGAGACGCGGGCTCGTCTGGAGCTGCTCCCCTGCAGCTGAGACCTCGGCTTGTCCCTGCTGCCCCCGGGTGCGAGGGAGCGGGGCAGGCGAGAGGCGTGGGCGGCGGCTGTATGTTCACGCAGGGCATGCGCAGTGCCCCCCCCAAAAGCCAAAAATAAGACGGTGATGCATGCGCAGTGCCAGAAACTCGGCTTCTGCGCATGTGCAGAAGAAAAAACTGGGGGAAAAAATTCAAAAAAATTCAAAAAAAATATGGCGGCGCCCACGGACCGGCATCGACCGAACCGGATCCGTGATGTCACTGTGATGTCACCAGCGGGTCGCTACCGGTTCGGGCGATCTGGTCCGAACCAGGAGGAACCCATTTCTGCGTGCCGGCCAGCTGATTTTCGGCTCGCGCGGAGGGTCTGGGAGGGCGTTTTTGGCCTCCCCAGGCTCCAAGAAAGCCTCTGGAACCTGGGGAGGGTGAAAAACAGGCCTACCGGGCCCACCGGAAGTCGGGAAACGGAGCAGGGGGGGTTGTGCGCGCATGGGAGGGGGGGGGGGCCCGCGGGGGGGGGGGGGGGGCGCGGGGGGGGCGGGGCGCGGGTGCGGGGGGGGGGGGGGGGGGGGGGGGGGGGTGGCGCCTGCATGCGCAGGGGGTGTGGCGCATGGGGTGGCATTGAATTATGGGTGTGGGTACGCGCACGCACGCGCGATAGCACGCACGCTTTCGGCACCCAAGGAAGAAAAGGTTCGCCATCACTGCCCTATACTATTCCAGACCAACGGCTGTCCAATCTCTTCTTAAAACCCTCCAGTGATGGAGCACCCACAACTTCTGGTGGCAAGTCGTTCCACTGGTTAATTGTACTCACTGTCAATCAATCAATCAATCAATCAATCAATCAGATCAATCAATCAGAAGAGAGCTGGGAGGGACCTTGGAGGTCTTCTAGTCCAACCCGCTGCTCAATTAGGAGACCCTATACCATTTCAGACAAGTGGCTGTCCAATCTCTTCTTGGATTGGACCCCAACTTTTAAAGGCAAGCTGTTCCACTGGTTAATTGTCCTCACTGTCAGGAAGTTTCTCCTTACTTCCAGGTTGCTTTTCTCCTTGATTAGTTTCCATCCGTTGTTTCTTGTTCTGCCCTCTGGTGCTTTGGGAAATAAATTGATCCCCTCCTCTTTGTGGCAGCCCCTCAAATATTGGAACATTGATATCATGTCACCCCTAATCTTTCTCTTCCTTCCTTCTTGAAATCCAAATTAATTTTGCCTACTGTGATGAGCTACCCATCTTTCCAGACTGCTGATAGGGAATACAGCCGCAGCTCCTAATCGTTAAATTTAACTTTTTTCTATGTGGAAAGAGCTCTTTTGTGAAAGGGGGACCCCACCTCATTATGCCCTATTGCAATTCAGTGCAATTGCCAACTAAAAATTGCTAAAATTCCACCCGTTTTTCTGGTGTGCCTTGGACACGCAAGCAAAATGCAAAAACCCTTTTCTCAAAAGTCTCTTTCTCCCATTCTAGCTCAAACTCAGGAAGCAAAGCAATATTTCCCCCCTCCCCCAATCACATCATTTCATCATGTAATTAGTTCAGTGGTGGTTTTGGGGTGGGGGTGGGTTTCCTTCATCCTTCTGTCTCACTTGGCAAAACACGGATCAAGGCAATGTGCGAATGAGATTCCTGAAAGAGGAATTCTCTTCTTAAATCCGCCAACGGGAATCCTCGTTCTGAGACGACGCCAGTCAGACGACGCAGATCTCTTACCCGATAAAGAGTGACCAGAATGTCCACGTTTTCTGGCACCATCCACACCACTTCGCCCCGGTAAGGATTCTTGATTCCCGGTTGCCAACTGTGAGCCTGCCAACAACCGAAACAAAAGAGCTTTAAATTTTTTTTTTAAAAAAAACCCACCAAACACAAAACAACACAAAATATACAGGTAATCCTCGACGTACGGCCATAATTGAGCCCAAAATTTACGTTGCTAAGTGAAACGTTTGTTAAGGGAGTTTTGGATCCATTTTACGACCTTTCTTGCCTGAGTCGTTAAGGGAATCACTGCAGTTGTTTAAGTCAGTCACACGGTTGTTAAGTGAATCTGGCTTCCCCATGGACTTTGCTTGTCAGAAGGGCGCAAAAGGGGATCACGTGAACCCCGGGACACTGCGACCGTCATAAATATGAGTCAGTGGCCAAGAGTCTGAATTTTGATCACGTGACCATGCAACGGTTTTAAGTTTGAAAAATGGTCATAAGTCACTTTTTTCATTGCCGTCGTAACTTCGAATGGTCACTAAATGAACTGTCGTAAGTCGAGGACTGCCTGTATTTGAGGCCTCTCCTATTGTCTACAGAGATTCTCAATCATCCAGGTCATGGCTGTCCCAAAGGGGCTTTTCCAAAAGGCAAGTGGACTTTCTTGTTTATTTTTCTTTGAAAACGGTTTCGCTTCTCATCCAAGAAACTTCTTCAGAAGTTAAGAGAAGTAATGTTTTCAAAAGAAAAAAAAAAACACAAGAAAGTACAGCTGCCTTTTGGAAAAGCCCCTTTGAAACAACCTTTCCTAATCTGGCGTAGGAGACTTAGATCAAATTCTAGCAGAAGTTTGAGCTCATTGTTCTTTTACTATTTATCAAATTTATATGCTGCTCGTCTTTTTGACGCGATTCATCCCGCAGATAAAGAAACAGCTTTTAATCTGATCCCCTCTAAGCGCAGAAAATCACCTTGGAGCAGATCCGTCGGTTCCTCCGTGTCCAAACCACGATTAGCTTGTCCGGCTGCCTGTGGTTGGGAGAGATAAAAACAGTCAGCCGCAAACGCCAAACCAAAAATGACCAAGCCACTAGTCCACAAGATTTCATTGGTGATTAGGGTTGCAATTAGCACACGGGGGACAGGTTAATGTGGTATAACCAATGGGGAGCTCCAGAGGGTTCGTAGTAGGATCTCTCACACACATACTGTATATATATACACACACACACACACACACACACACACACACAATTTGGGGAAAATTTTACAATTTCTTTTAGAACAGTACTTCCCAACTTGAAAGTCTTAAAAGGCATTGACTTAAAATCCCAGAATCCCCCAGCCAGCTTGCTTTAAGAGAGGTGGACATCAACTCCCAGAATTCCCCAGCCAGCATGCTTTAAGATGGGTGGACTTCAACTCCCAGAATCCCCCAGCCAGCTTGCTTTAAGAGAGGTGGACATCAACTCCCAGAATTCCCCAGCCAGCATGCTTTAAGAGGGGTGGACTTCAACTCCCAGAATTCCCCTGCCTGCATGCTTTAAGAGGGGTGGACTTCAACTCCCAGAATTCCCCAGCCAGCATGCTTTAAGAGGGGTGGACTTCCACTCCCAGAATCTCCCAACCAGCATGCTTTAAGATGGGTAGACTACAACTCCCAGAATCCCCCAGCCAGCATGCTTTAAGATGGGTGGACTACAACTCCCAGAATCCCCCAGCCAGCATGCTTTAAGATGGGTGGACTACAACTCCCAGAATTCCCCAGCCAGCATGCTTTAAAATGGGTGGACTACAACTCCCAGAATACCCCCGCCAGCATGCTTTAAGATGGGTGGACTTCAACTCCCAGAATCCCCCAGCCAGCATGCTTTAAGATGGCCTGACTACAACTCCCAGAATTCCTCAACCAGCATGGGCTGGCTGGGGAATTCTGGGGCTTGAAGTCCATACATCTTACCTGAATGTCACCCACTGTGTCTCCAAGGAAATAAGGAATGACACAAGTGTGGCGGCAGGTTTCTTGGAGTGAGAATATCTGACTTGCCACTGTGACGGCCATTAACAAGGATGACCCAAGTTTAAGATGGGCGGAGCTTAACACTTACTGGCTTGGGAATTCTGGGAGTTGAAGTCCAAACTTGTGGAGGGCAAGAAATACCAGCCTAGAGGTTGGGCAGGGGCTACAGAAACGAGGAAAGGAACAAACTGGGCCTGAGACGGCTGGCTGCTGACCCCAAGAGACCTTTGACGCATGTGCATTGCACAATCATACACTTCTTCTTGATCACAATCACACTTTTCAAGAACGGACAGTCATGTTTCCGGAATAGTGTTAATAGGCTCCCCTGCTTGAGCAGTGGGTTGGACTAGAAGACCTCCAAGGTCCCTTCCAGCTGTGTTATTCTATGTTCTCTCTTCTCTGTCTCGGAGAGCTCGTCACAAAAGTTTGGCAACCAGTTCGAGGGCTGTGCACCAGCTCCTGTCCAGCCCAGGGTTTATCTGCCTTCCCAGTCATGTGTGGGCGAGGTTCCTGACCGCCTCGGGAGAAGGGCTGGGCCGCACCCAGTTGTGGCACTGGGGTGTAGCAAGAGCCTTCCCGGTGGAAGTGCACGTCTTCCTCCTCTCCACCCAGCCACACTTCTAAGGGTCTAAGGAAGGTTTTAAGCTCCCAATGAAGCTTCTGAGATTCTAAGGAACCTTCTAAGTACTTAAGGAAGCTTCTAACAGCTTCTAACGAGCCATCTAAGATTCCAAGGAATCTTCTAAGACTCTAAGGAACCTTCTACGCTCCTAAGGAGCCTTCTAAGATTCTAAGGAACCTTCTAAGATTCTAAGGAAACTTCTAAGATTCCAAGGAAGCTTCTAAGATTCTAAGGACTCTTTTAAGTTCTGAAGGAATCTTCTAAGACTCTAAGGAACCTTCTACGCTCCTAAGGAGCCTTCTAAGATTCTAAGGAGCCTTCTAAGATTCTAAGGAGCCTTCTAAGATTCTAAGGAGCCTTCTAAGATTCTAAGGAGCCTTCTAAGATTCTAAGGAAACTTCTACGCTCCTAAGGAATCTTTAAAGATTCTAAGGAACCTACTACGCTCCTAGGGAGCCTTCTAAGATTCTAAGGAAACGTCTAAGCTCCCAAGGAAGCTTTTGAGATTCTAAGGAACCATCTACACTCCTAAGGAGCCTTCTAAGATTCTAAGGAACCTTCTAAGATTCTAAGGAACCTTCTAGCAATAGCAATAGCAATAGCACTTAGACTTATATACCGCTTTACAGTGCTTTACAGCACTCTCTAAGCGGTTTACAGAGTTAGCATATTGCCCCCAACAATCTGGGTCCTCATTTTACCCACCTCAGAAGGATGGAAGGCTGAGTCAACCTTGAGCCGGTGAGATTTGAACTGCCGAACTGCAGCTAGCAGTCAGCTGAAGTAGCCTGCAGTGCTGCACTCTAACCACTGCGCTACCTCGGCTCTCGGCTCTAAGCTCCCAAGAAAGCTTCTGAGATTCTAAGGAACCATCTACACGCCTAAGGAGCCTCCTAAGATTCTAAGCAACCTTCTAAGATTCTAAGGCACCTTCTAAGATTCTAAGGACTCTCTTATGTTCTTAAGGAATCTTCTAAGATTCTAAGGAACCTACTACGCTCCTAAGGAGCCTTCTAAGATTCTAAGGAAACTTCTATGCTCCTAAGGAATCTACTAAGATTCTAAGGAACCTACTACGCTCCTAAGGAGACTTCTAAGATTCTAAGGAACCTTCTAAGATTCTAAGGAAACTTCTAAGATTCCAAGGAAGCTTCTAAGATTCTAAGGACTCTTTTAAGTTCTGAAGGAATCTTCTAAGACTCTAAGGAACCTTCTACACTCCTAAGGAACATTCTAAGAATCTAAGGAGCCTTCTAAAATTCTAAGGAGCCTTCTAAAATTCTAAGGAGCCTTCTAAAATTCTAAGGAGCCTTCTAAAATTCTAAGCATGGTAGATTTTTTGCTACCCCAATTATTGCAATAATTGTTAGGTATTGGGGGGGGGAGTTTGGCTGGGGATGGACTGGCTGGGGAATTTTGGGAGTTGAAGTCCATACATCTTAAAGTCAAGGTTGAGAAACCCTTCTCCCCGGTAGTGATTATGTTATTAACTTCAATTTCTCAGCAGTGTCCTTTCTCCTCATCTCCTTGTTGCTTGGAGAGATCTGATGCTTCTCTCATTTCTCCAGGCCAGTGGCCAAAAGCTAAATTTAGCTGGGGGAGGGGGGGGTGGGTAGGAAAGTCATTAATCTAGTCAGGTGTTGGGTTTAAATCTGGTCGCTAAAGAAATCCGATCTCTTCACCACATACTTTCCTCCTCCCTGGATTCCATTCAATTTCATCCAGAGCCATCGGAGAAGAGATTTCAGTCGTTGTTAGATCTGGGGGTGGGGGAGACAAGGAAACCTAGGTAGGGACCCTCTCTCTGGCTGGCTTCGCACAACCTTGCAAAACCCAATATTCATTTATTTACTTATTAAATTTATTTGCATGGGGCGCTGCCTAGCTACGTTGCTCAACTTCCTACATCAGGTTCATTTTAGGCCTGGCTAAACATTAGGGTTTGGTTGGCACAGAATTCAAAGCCTTTTCCCAAAAATGGGTTTATTCAGTGGTACTTTTCTTGCCACATTTGTTAAGTGAACCACTGCAGTTGTTAAGTGAATCTGGCTTCCCCATTGACTTTGCTTGTCAAGAAAGTCGGAAAAGGGGGATCACGTTACCCCGGGACATTGCAACCGTCATAAAGATGAGTCAGTTGCCAAGCGTCTGAATTTTGATCACATGACCATGGGGACGCTGCAAGGGTCGTAAGTCTGAAACGTGGTTATAAGTCCCTTTTTTCAGTGTCACTTTGAACGGTCACTAAACGAACTGTTGTAAGTCAAAAACTACCTGTGTATTATATCTCCACAGCCATCTCCCTTATTGACTAATTTAATCTCTTTATCAAAGAAGACACAGAGGTTTTGTCTGGCGTGTTGTGTTTTTAAGAAACTCATGTTGGCTTCTATTAATCTCCTTGTACGTTTCTGGATTCTTGAAAATCCTCCCCTTGAACCTTTTTTCCAGGATTTTCCCAGGAATTGATGTCAAACTGATTGGTCTATAATTTCCTGGATCCATTCCCCCCCCCCCCACTTTTTGCAATCGTTCAGCATTCCCACAGTCACGTGGTTAAATTTGGGCACTTGGGAACTGGCATATACAGGTAGTCCTCGACTTACGACCACCACAGAGCCCAGAATTTAAGTTGCTAAGTGAGACATTTGTTAAGTGAGTTTCTTTTGCCCCGTTTTACGACTTTTCTCACCGCAGTTGTTAAGTGAATCACTGCAGTTGTGAAATTAGTACTGTGTTTCCCCAAAAATAAGACCCTGTCTTATATTTTTTTGAACCCTGAAATAAGCGCTTGGCCTTATTGCCATGCATTCAAAAGCCTGATTGGGCTTATTATCAGGGGATGTCTTATTTTGGGGGAAAGAGGGTAACACGGTTGTTCAGTGAATCTGGCTTCCCCATTGACTTTGCTCGTCAGAAGGTCGCAAAAGGGGGATCACGTGACCCCGGGACACTGCAACCGTCATAAATGTGAATCAGTTGTCAAGCATCCGAATGAAAATCATGCGACCATGGGGAATGTTGCAACAGTCATAAGTGTGGGAAATGGTCACAAGTCACTTTTTTCAGTGCCGTTGTAACTTCAAACAGTCACTAAGCGAACTGTTGTTAAGTTGAAACAGAATAAGAGCGTTGGAAGGGACCTTGGAGGTCTTCTAGTCCAACCCCTTGCACAAGCAGGAGACCCTACCATTTCAGACAGGTGGCTGTCCAGCCTCTTCTTAAAAACCTCCAGTGATGGAGCACCCACAACTTCTGGTGGCAAGCAGTTCCACTGGTTAATTGTCCTCACTGTTAGGAAATTTCTTCTTAATTCTAGATTGGATCTCTCCTTGATTAGTTTCCATCCGTTGCTTCTCGTCCTGCCTTCAGGTGCTTTGGAAAATGGCTGACATTTTCTGCAGAAGGTGTATTTACAGCTGCCTTGCAGACACCAGAATTCCTGGGGAAGCAGGCACCTTCAAACAGATGTGCCCATTGCTCTTCCCCGCCCTGGAGAGAGATCTGGGCGCTCCCTGGAGCCAAGGCTGAACCCGGGGCCTTCCTTCCAGGCAGCGCCTTAGGCGTGGCGTCTCAGAACATGCACAGACTGCCAAATTTAATTACCAAAACCTGCCTTGCCACGGAGCAACGGAGTCTGGCACTTCAGCCCCGGCGTCTCTCGCAAAGCCAGACTTGGCCCGGACGGGGTGCAAGGTTGGGCCTCTCCTGCCCGAGGCTTGGCGCACCAAACCGTGCCCAGTTGGGGCAACCTGGGTGGCACCAGGAGCAGAGCGCTGGGTGGGAAGACGCCAGGCTCGTTGCAAGGAAATTGAGCCCCCCCCTCCAAAGAGACCCCAACCCCAACCAGGCTGGAGTTTCTTTCTCTTGCAAACTTCCTCCATCGTTCCTTCTTCCTTTTTAGTCCACGCCGAAGGCTCCTCGTGACTCAAGCCCCAGCATATTTCTCTTTTCTTGCCCCTTCCTCCTCCCCCTTCTTTTCCGTTTTACAGCTCAAATATTTATAGTTTCCCAAACCTTATAAGGACGAACAGAACGGGGCGAGGAGGGGAAAAAAGGAACACGAGCCCTGGCAGCCAGGCTCTCCTCCTCCTCCTTCTGGTCTCCTCCACCCAAAAAACGCTTCCAGAAAAACAACAGCATTTCTCTGTGGACTCGTAAAAATTTGCAGAAGCCCAGTGGCCTCCGGATACTACAATGCCTATCATTCCCAGCCAACTTGCACAGTGGCTGGCATCGTCTTTGTCCTGCGTGGCACAAACTCCCAAGCATTCCCAGCATGGGAAGATGATGGGAGTTGTAATCCAAATTTCTCAAGATGAGAAGAGCTGTGTCAGAGGAATCAACAGCTGTGTCTCCAGCCACCGGCTTTGTGGGTGCAACACAGAACCCCCCCCCCAAAAAAAATGTGGGGTTTGCTCCCCTGGGCTGGATCTTTCCTCTTGCACAATCCCTTTTTTCTCTCCTTTTCTTATTTTCTTTTCCAGTCAAACCTCCTAGGAAGACAGCTGCCTTTGCATAAGCTAACCCTGGCTTAACCGAACCATGGTTTACCAAAGCATCCTCAAAGCATGCTGGCTGGGGAATTCTGGGACTTGAAGTCCACCCTTCTTAAAGCATGCTGGCTGGGGAATTCTGGGACTTGAAGTCCACCCATCTTAAAGCATGCAGGCTGGGGAATTCTGGGAGTTGAAGTCCACCCATCTTAAAGCATGCAGGCTGGGGAATTCTGGGAGTTGAAGTCCACCCATCTGAAAGCCTGCTGGCTGGGGAATTCTGGGACTTGAAGTCCACAGCCTGCACCCTTTGCAAAAGTAATTTTAACCTAGTGTGCATTTCTTTGCCTGGTGAAAACTCAGCAACTGTTGTGCTAACATTAGACACACCCTGCCAAGTTTTCAAGCAAATAAACGAAAGGAAATAAACAAAGCTTCTCACACCATTATAACCCCACGTGGTCTCTTTCTATAAAGGTCAGCCCAGTTGTGTTCAGCACAGCCACTCCTCCACCGAGCAGGGGTTGGGCTAAATGACCTCTAGGATTCCTCAGAACAGTAAAATTCCACCTCGATTCTTTTACAGGCGAGGCCTTTGCCTCATTTCACAACCAGCTGTCAAAAGCCTGACATGGCAAAATGATAAAGGGGGAAGTTCAGAGAGGGTGGTTCTCAGAGACGGCCCCAAACGTAAATTCCTGCGCAGAGTGGACTTTCTGAATGTGAGCCCACTAATATCAACAGGCTGAAATTTGTCTGTCTGTCTATTATCTATCTATCTATCTATCTATCTATCTATCTATCTATCTATCTATCTATTATCATCTCCATTGTCTCTGCCTGTCCTGTCCTGTCCTGTCCTTCCCTTCCTTCCTTCCTAATTTCTTTCTTTCTTTTTCTATAATCTATCTCATTTATCTATCCTCTCTCTCTCTCTCTCTCTCTCCATTGTCTCTGCCCTGTCCTGTCTTCCTTCATTTCTTTCTTTCTTTTTCTATAATCTATCTATTTCATTTATCTATCATATCTATCTATCTATCTATCATCTATCTATCTATCTATCTATCTATCTATCTATCTATCATCTATCTATCTTTTTCTTTCTTTTTTCTTTCTATAATCTTTCTTTCTTTCTATCATCTATCTATCTATCTATCTATCTATCTATCTATCTATCTATCTATCTATCTATCTATCTATCTGTCTATCCAGCTATCCATCTATCCATCTATCCATCCATCTATTGTCCTGTCCTGTCCTGTCCTGTCCTGTCCTGTCTGTCCTGTCCTGTCCTTCCTTCCTTCCTTCCTTCCTTCCTTCCTTCCTTCCTTCCTTCCTTCCTACCTACCTACCTACCTACCTACCTACCTATCACTCAGTCATGTCTATCTATATATCTATCTCCAATCTGGCATATTTTATTCTAATGACGAGAGACAGATCTTGCCAAGTAGCTATGGAAGGAAGTCAATTCTGTTTGTTTTTTGATCTACAATTCCACAAATAACCATGAATGATCAGTCAGTTCTAGCTAGACAGTTTAGCAACCCAAAAGCCAACAGACCACCAAATTAAAAGACCATCCTAGCCATATTCCAATCCATTTAATTAGCACATACATAAAATAAATTTTCTAAAAATGGAACAGTGCTGGCTGGAGAATTCTAGGAATTGAAGTCCACATCTCTTAAACTTGCTAAGGTTGAAACGATGGACTTTACCAGGTTTTTCAGAGATAAAGTCATGCCAGGTTTAACCAGACCTCTCTGTGCTATGCTGTCCCATCACTCTATAATTTCCAGGATTGACTACTACATGGCCCTGTCTATGAAGCTGCCCTTGAAGACAGCCCCAAAGTGTCACCAGCTGCACAATACCACACTACATCAAAAATACCAGGATAGATGAACACAATTAACCTTTTCCACACTCTCACAGGCTGGGTTTCATTCAAGTGCATCACGCCGCACACAATTTTAAAACTTTCAAAACACTTTAAACCAGTCCAGAATCTCCCTAATTTCCACCAAGGAGGAATTCTGGGACTTGTAGTCTCAATTTAAGGTCAAGGGAGACAGCAACTTGTCAAGTCAAAATGTAATCCTAGAACATTTTTTTATGGACTAGCGACTTGGTACATCTGGGACAGGAATGTGAGCTTTCACCAATATTCAAATATAAAAATATGAAGTCAATATGGAGTCAAAGCTGCCATCCCATAGTTGCAGCACAAATAAAAGACAGTTGCAATAGCTGTGCAATTATAATTGAACTAAAAAAGTTCTACTCAAATAAACTTGGATTCCCCCACCTCCAGAAGAGTTTCAAAATTATTATTTTTCTGACAAGCATTTGGCCGTCCCGTCTCTTTCTGTGGTTATTTTTAATCTGGGGGGGGGGGGGGAAATTTGGCTTTTTTAAAAAAAAAGTATTTGGCTGTGCTTGTCCCTTACAGCTGTTTTCCAGATTCTTCCTGGCTTTCTTTTAATCCTGACGCGAGGCCTTGAGTTATTTACATAATGAAGCGGGACGGTGTTTTGAATACATACAATCCATATTAATATCTTTTCTATCTAACCTCCATTCACCACTTCCTGGTGTGCAAAACTCCACCCATTAATTCTCTGTATCTTATTTATTTTTTCCCCCCTCTAAAGATTCAAAGCTCAGAGAGGAAGTTGTGTCACGCGAAGGTGCCCTGTTTAGCCCTGCCCTACCTGGAAAGGCCAAAAAACCCTGAAATTTGGGAGTTGTTTTTTTTTAACGTTGCAAAACTGTACAGTGGAGATTTCTTCCCTAACTCGAAAGCATGGTTCTAGTCCTCAATGAAATCCTAACAGGAAGGCCTAACAGGAAGAGGAAGAGTGTTCTTTGCAGGTCCTCTTCAATGACAGATTAAGAGGCTGGCATTCACACGCCTTGATTCGGTTAAATGTTGCTTCCCCCCCCCCCGTCATACACACACAGTGTATCAGATGGTGGCAAAATTACTTCATACTTAAGTGGTCAGTAGAGGGGGCATGCATAAGTGCACTAACTTATCTATCGCCCCTGCCATTGTATTTTTATTCTCTTATTCTTGTTCTCGGGGTTGTTGTTGTTTTTTGACAAATTCCAATAAATAAATAAATAAAATAAAATCAGATTTTTGGCGAGGATTCATTTCTTCTAGGGTGGGGGTGGGTGGGTAGAAATCCAGGAAACGGGGATCGATGCCCAAAATCTGTCCCCAGATTTCAAGGAGGGGGGAGTCCCTTTTCCCTGCTAAGCCCCCAACAGAGACTCCCTAGGTGGGGCTTAAACTCTGCAGTCTCGCCTGTCCTACCTTGCAAGGCGGTTGTGCCAGCCCCAGGGGGCGCCTTTCCAAAGGGCTGCAAAGGGGAGACCAGAAGGTCTTC
>QLTV01002253.1:1376476-1386520 GCA_003457575.1 Thermophis baileyi
ACATCTGGAAGCAAGTTGTTCCACTGATTAATTGTTCTAACTGTCAGGAAATTTCTCCTTAGTTCTAAGTTGCTTCTCTCCTTGATTAGTTTCCACCCATTGCTTCTTGTCCTACATGATAGCAGTATTCCAATATTTGAGGGGCTGCCACCAAGAAGAGGGGGTCAATTTATTCTCCAAAGCACCAGAAGGCCGGACAAGAAACAATGGTTGGAAACTAATCAAGGAGAGAAGCAACCTGGAATTAAGGAGAAACTTCCCAACAGCGATGACAATTAACCAGTGGAACAGAAGTTGCCTCCAGAAGTTGTGGGTGCTCCAACACTGGAGGTTTTTGAAGGACAGACACCTGTCTGAAATGGTCTAGGTTCTCCTGCTTGAGCAGGGGGTTGGACTAGAAGACCTCCAAGGTCCCTTCCAGCTCCATTCTGAATTGAATTGTCTTTTACTCTTTGAGCAGACGACCTTATACCATTCTGGAAAAAAAAAACTCCACTCAATTTTGATTACGTGACCACAGGGATGCTGCCAAGGTTATAACTGTGAAAAACGGCCATAAGTCACTTTTTTCAGTGCCGAACGGTCACTGAACGAACTGTTGTAAGTCGAGGACTATTGTACTTTAAAAGAGTATGCTTATTACTTACAATGCGTTATGTCTGGAGTGGTTTTAGAATGGATATCAAGTGGCAATCTGACATTACTTTTCTGACCCCAGTGCAATCTGTTTTTTAATCGCGTAGGTACTTTTACTCATAATGCTACCGATGGTTTTAAAAATGGTTTGCAACCTGACTACGGAGGGTTTACAGTATTTATTATAAACCTCCCCATCCTGGAAGCCACGTGGCCAACAGGCTGTTTGATGTCCAACGGGACGGAGAGGGCACCTCTGCCCCCACGTAGAATTCTTCTTCTCTTTTTCTTTCCCTCTAACTTAGCACCGCTCAAGATCCACATCTTTGTTTTTAAAAATTGGGACAGGCTGAGAACGATGAATCATTTTCCTGGCTTCCCCGTGAAAAAGAAAAGAAAAGAAAAGAAAACCAGGAAGCCAAAACCGATTGCAAAAGTCTCTCGGATGGGTGTGGTGGCTCGAAGCGGCTCCTGAGAAATTTTGCTTTTTCTCTGAAATGACAGAGAAATTTTTCATCCCGGTTTGGCGGGTTGAGAGAGAAATCCAAGAGTTTCCCGCAAACGGAACAATCTTCCAGATCCCTCTATTAAAAACAGAGTGAAACACTCCAAGGCTACCTTTCCCCAACCAAGTGTCATCTGAAGGTTTTGGACTACAATTCCCATCATCCTCCACCCACCACGAGTTGCAGGGCACCAGGGTGAGAAGGATGGGCCCAGAGAAGTGTGGGGCGAAGATTCTTGGTCATGTTATGGCAGGGGTGGGCAACTTTGGCATCTTTACCACCTGTGGACTCCAACTCCCAGAATTCCTGAGGCAGCCATGTTGAAGTTGAGTTCACAGGTCGTAATGTAACCATAGTTACCCATCATCCCTTTGTTTTTTTTAGTAAATGTACCACCTACCCTTGGCTAAAATAGGGCATCAGCAAAGATTTGTGCAGGGGAACCAGGATTTAGTTGGCTTCTTCAAGCGGAACTATAGTCACTAGCATCAGGGTTTGAACCTGGCTAATACACACACCCCTGAAAGAACGCAATGACAAGTATTTTCTGAATGCTAAAAAAGGATTTTTGAATTATGACTGTAATGGAGCCTGCCCAGTAGGGTTATTAAGTTATGACAGTTGTAAAATGGGTCACCCACATGACCAACCCAATTTTTCCACATTTGTGGAAGTCACTAAGTAACCAGAGGTAAATCAAGGATTACCTTGTGTCGCTCTTATTCATGAAGTCCTCATGAGTGGAGTACAGATAGTCCTTGTGTTATAACCATTTGTGTAGTGACCGTTCAAAGTTACATCAACACAGAAAAAAGGGATTTAGGACCGGTTTTCACACTTACGACCGTTGCGGCATCCCCATGGCCACATGATCAAAATTCAGACACTTGGCCACTGACTCCTATTTATGACGGTCGCAGTGTCCCGGGGTCATGTGATCCCCTTTTGCGACCTTTTGCCAAGCAAAGATAATGGGGAAGCCAGATTCACTTAACAACCGTGTTACTAACTTAACCACTGCAGTGATTCCCTTAACAACTGCGGCAAGAAAGGTTGTAAAATGGGGCAAAATTCACTTAACAACTGTCTTGCTTAGTAACATAAACTTTGGGCTCCGTTGTGGTTGTAAGTCGAGGACTACCTGTAACTGGAGCAGTGTTTCTCGTCTTGACCAACTTTTAAGATGTGTGGACTTCAACTTCCAGAATTGCATACTGACTGGCTGGGGAATTCTGGGAGTTGAAGTTCACCCCTCTTCGAGTTTCCAACTTTGAGAAACCCAGATCTCGCCCAACCCAAGTCCCATTGTGGCTGTTCTGTGCAACGCCAGTGGATTGCAAACACAACAGGAAGCTGCAAACAATGGCCCAGGCGTGTGTAAAGGATGCGGTTTGTGTGCTCCAGAGGTGGAAAAACCGTGAACGCAAGGCAAGGAGGTGGAAGTTCACCCAAACTGGGGCTCCTTAAAGTCTCAGTTGGCTGGGGTTAAAACGAAAATGGAGAATGTAAACAGCACCTCTGAGCATGCACAGAGTAGATTTCCGGATCACAGCTGGCCTTTCCCACTCCTGAAAAGCAGGGGATGGAGGAGGATGAAAATAACATGTGAAATCAGCTCTCGACAAAACCAATTTGCCACCCTTGAATCTTGGCAGTCCAGCTGTTTAGAAGGGGAACTTACCAAATTTGCAGATGATACTAAACTGGCAGGAATACCACTCTATAAAGCCTTAGTAAGGCCACACCTAGAATCCTGTATCCAGTTTTGGTCACCGCACTATAAAAAAGATATTGAGACACTAGAAAGGGTGCAGAGAAGAGCAACCGAGATGATTAGGGACTGGAGGCTAAAACATGAAGAACGGTTATAGGAACTGGGCATGGCTAGTCTAGTGAAGAGAAGGACCAGGGGAGACAGGATAGCAGTCTTCCAATATTTGAGGGGCTGCCACAGAGAGGAGGAAGGGGGTCAAGCTATTTTCCAAAGCACCTGAAGGCCAGACAAGGAACAATGGATGGAAACTGAACAAGGAGAGATTCAACCTAGAAATAAGCAGAAATTTTCTGACAGCGAGAACAATCAACCGATGGAACAGAAGTTGCCTTCGGAAGTTGTGGGAGCTTCATCACTGGAGGCTTTCAAGAAAAGACTGGACTGCCATCTGTCAGAAATGGTGTAGGGTCTCCTGCTTGGGCGGGAGGACTCCAAGGTCCCTTCCAACTCTGTTAATCTGAATCTGTTTTATCCTGAAGTAGCCACAACTCCTGGAGACAGATTCGTCCACTGTTGTACAGATTTTTACCCTCCAGAAATTCGGCCTGATTTTTAAACGAGATCCAGGTCACTGCAACAGCCTTTGAAACCCTTTCTGTTGAGATTCCTGTCACTTTGCAAGCTCTGAACTCGCAGCTTGGAATGGAACACACTCCGGCCCTTTGTTCAAGAGACGGTCACTTTATTTCTTGCGCCTCCCCCTTTTGCTGCCATGGACGGTGGGGGAAAAAAAATGGCCCGTCCAGCTTTCCGAAATATTCATGAACCATCCAACTTTGTCTTCTGCCTTCAAAGGATGGGAAGAAGGAAGGAGAAGCAAACCTTTTGCAACCTATTATCCTCTTCCCAAATGCTCTCGGGTTTATTTCAAGCCTCTAAAAACCCATAATAATAATAATACGATTAGAAAACAGTATGCAATTAAATATTTAGCCAAGTTAACCTGGCTAGGGCAGTAGGACAGTCATAAAATCCAGCCAAGGCAATATGGCCAGATATATATATATTTTTTTTAAAAAAAAACCCAAACAAATGTTATATATAGCACATTCCTAGCTAACTATTTCTTCTCAGTGTGCAATTGAGGAGAAAGTGGGGTGCATCAACCCCCACGATGTATCATGCAAAAACTTATCTGGCTAGCTTACCTGGGGCAGGTTCACACATTTGTGCAAAGCCCCCCCTTTGTCGAATAAACTGCACGTGTCTTATCCTAAGCCTTAAATCAGAGCTTAAATCAATGGCTCCTCGGACATGCTAAATCAAAGATAAATAAAATCTATGGGGGGGGGCAATTCACACCTCCCAGCCCCCTATTCTATGTTTATGCTAAAGGTTTTCAGCAGCGACATGCCAGAAGCAAAAAGAAAGTGCGTCCAGAAGAGTTCCCCCCCCCACCTCCCTCTATTTCTGACCCGGTCATCCCTTTCTTGCAAGTTTCCACTGCAAAAAATAAAATAAAATAATACATTTGCAATAGAAGTCTCTAGAGTTTTATGTTTAGGGTCCTTGCCCAAAGCTCGGATCTTCAGAATGCAAGCTGGACTGGCCGTCCCTGTTTCAAAAACAAATTCAGTTCCTCATGATTCTGACTAGGTAGATCGGAACGTATTAAACCCAGGCATTTGGACAAGGAAAAGTCTCGGCTACTGAGTGGCAGTTCTTACTCCCTTTAGGGATGCTGTTAGTACCGCAGGGGAGCAAAAAGGATCAGCACCCCAAATTTAATTCAGCCACAGGAAACCTGGCAGTAGGGAAGAAGAAAGAGGCAAGGGAAGGGCCTGAATCTTGCAGAGATGCAGCCAAGCCTTTCTTATCCTCTAAATATCGAAAGGGCTTTAGAGGCGACCCGCATCTCCGCGCAAGGACAGGTAAATTTGATAAACTCAACTTTTACCCAGGAGAGGCCTGCATTCCGAAGAACATCCAAAGCAATCCTCTCTTTTTCTCCCAGGAAAAACCTTCACAAAATGTTTCAGGTCAGTGTTGCTGGTCATTGACCGAATAAATAAAATGAATTTCCATTTAAATTTTCAGGTCAATTTCCCCAAATCTGGCCCCAATTCTAGATGGTCGTCTTGTCCTCCACATGGGCCAAAAATTCTGGAAATTGGGGGGGGGGGGCATTGGACGAAAAAGGCCCCACATCCTTGGGGTGGCGGGGGGGAGAGAAGCTGGGTCGTCTTGTCCTCCACATGGGCCAAAAATTCTGGAAATTGGGGGGGGGGGGGCATTGGACGAAAAAGGCCCCACATCCTTGGGGTGGCGGGGGGGAGAGAAGCTGGAAGACAGAGAAGCATTTTCAGGAAATTCAAGTGATGTTCCCGTTAATTTCGACCCTCCCTGGTCTTTCCCAATGCTTTTCCGAAGACAATCCCAAAAGGAAGAAAAATCTTAAAATTGGATCCCTTGTGTTGCCATTGGGACTGTCCGCTCCGAAGTACCTGTCTGCATTTTGTCCATCTCTTTCTGGAAAGGCCAATGAAATCCTGTCGATTTCTCGAGGGAAACATGATCGGAAAAAGCCCAGGAACTAGGCGGAAAGCTGAAAATAGGCTGGGGTTGTTCCAGAAACAAACCATGATGCCTTATTCCAACCCTAAAATTCCAGCTGGCCTTTCCCGACATCGTTTTCCAAGTCTGGCTCAGATTGCAATATGGAAAGAGTCCTTAAGCCACTGATCCCGGGAGTTTTGAGGCTGGAGGAAACGCAGCTGCTGGGCCGGAGAGGGTTCCCGCGGCCCATCCGGACTTAACGGGTCCAGGTCGAAATCTTCCTCCTCATCCGAGAAGCCGTTTTCGGCAGCCAGGCTGCCTTCCGAGTGGAGCGAGGATGACATGTCCTGGAAGAGGCTTTTGAACTCCTGGATGGACTCGTACAGAGACCAAAGCTGGCAAAGAAGACACATGTCCAGTTGTCGGAGCCCTACCTGCAGCATGGAAGGAAAGCAGACATTGAGCTCTGGAGCTGCCAGGATTCGAACCAGTGGCGGTTAGACGGAAAGGGCTGCCTCAATCGATAACTGCAGCTTCTAGTGTTTTGCAATGTTGACAACTTAAGACGGGTGGACTTCAATTCCCAGAATTCTCCAGCCAGCATCTTTAAGATGTCTGGACTAAAACTCCCAGAATTCCCCAGCCAGCATGCTTTAACATGGATGGACTTCAACTCCCAGAATTCCTCAGCCAACAGGCTTTAGGAGGGTTGGACTTCAATTCCCAGAATTCTCCAGCCAGCATCTTTAAGATGTCTGGACTAAAACTCCTAGAATTCCCCAGCCAGCATGCTTTAAGACATATGGACTTCAACTCCCAGGATTCCCCAGCCAGATTTGTTTAAGACGGATGGACTTCAACTCCCAGAATTCCCCAGCCAGCAGGTTTTAAGAGGGGTGGACTTCAAGTCCCATAGATAAATAAGTAAATAAACAAAAACTAAACAAACAAGGGGTATAAAGCTGGATGTGGTTTTATGGTTTTGTCAGCAGCAAATGGGACAAAATGGCTGGCTGGGGAATTCTGGGAGCTGAAGTCCACAAGTCTCAAAGTTGCCAAGGTTAGACACTCTTGCTTTAGAATAAAATCAGCCAAATGGCCCCAGCTCTGAAACCCACAAAACTTTTAAATTACGGTAGTTCTATGGGATTTTGCTACCCTCTGGTGGAAGAACCTTGTACTGTTTTGAACTCTTAATTTTTCTCCCCTATCTAATTTCATTGCTTCAGATGAAAGTGAAATCCCAATTACCAATTATTTAAAAAAAAATATCAAAAGTTTTTGCGGGGAAGCGGCAAATGCAACCTTTTACAAATATCCCATCATTTCATTTCTGCCCGGATCCAATTCCAGACAGATAGCTCTCAATTCTTGCAAAGAAAAGAAATTACAGAGTTAATTTTATCTTTCCTGCTTTTCCGTTTCTGGATGCATCTAAGGCTTTTATTAAACATGCATCCTGCCTTTTTAATATAAGACACTGACAGTGTCGTTTATTTAAAGCAGTGTTGTGTGGCAGTGAGGACAATTAAAAAGTGCAAATACTTCCCTCCAGAAGTTGTGGGTGCTCCATCACTGGAGGTTTTTAAGAAGAGACTGGACAACTATTTGTCTGGAATGGTATAGGGTCTTTTGCTCGAGCAGGGGGTTGGACTACATGACCTCCAATGACCTATGTGGAATATTAAGTTGTTTCTTGATAGTCCCAAAGGTGTGTTTTCAAGAGGCAACGGGACTTTCTGGTTTTTCTTTGAAGACGTTTCGCTTCTCATCCAAGAAGCTTCTTCAGCTCTGACTGGATGGTGGGGAATTGGAGTGAGAGCTGAAGAAGCTTCTTGGATGAGAAGCGAAACATCTTCAAAGAAAAACCAGAAAGTCCCGTTGCCTCTTGAAAACACACCTTTGGGACAACCATGACCTGGGTGACTGAGAATCTCCATAGACATTTGTTTCTTGATAGATAGGCAATCACATAAATGTATTTAATAAATAAAGCCTCCCATAAATTTGATCATGTGATACCTTCTTTTTAAAACCTATCCTTATGCCTCCCACAGTTGCAGCAACCTCCGAAAAGTCTATCAGAAGTGCTGAACATCGAAAACGATTGGATTCACACAAAACCCACTACACTCTGGTTTATCAAAACTCAACGGCTGCTTTTGCAGAATGTGAGGCTCAAGTGAGGTCATCCAATGCTGGTTGATCACAATGGCTTAGACTGGATCCTCCCCGATCCCTTGAATATCAATGTTCTGATCTCATTTCAGGCTAGACTAGCCGGTTGTGGGAACACAGCCATCCTGTAGTTAAGACAAACATGTTTACTTTATTTTTATTTATATGCTGTCCATCCTCTGATAGTGACTGTAGGTGGCTGTTGGCTCTGATTTTTTTAGGGGAGTGGGTGTCGAAAACAATCAAACTACTTTCCATTCTCTAAACTCTTTTATCTAGGTTTCTCGAAAGTCTGAACTTTCCTTTGAAATACATCTCCGTCTATTTAACAGAATAACAGAGTTGGAAGGGACCTTGGAGGTCTTCTAGGCCAACCCCTTGCTCAAGCAGGAGACTTATGCAAACACGCAAAGCGCCAAGAGAGTTAATAATGTGGTTAACAAAATCTTGACTTGGGATGTTATCTATTTAAACACTAATATTTACTAATACGAATGCGTACGTTCAATCTTATAGGCACTCAATGGCCTGGCAAGCGTGCCCCCTCCCACAAATGAATGATAACGGCTATTACTTGGCTGATTTAAAAGCTCTTTCTGCATTGACGGGGGCTGATCGGGTCCACCACCCTGCCCTGAAATCACCAACTATTGGACCCAGGGAGGATGAAGTCCCTGCTCAGCTCTCCCCCTCTTCCTCGCCTACCTTGCAGAGTCATTGTGCAGTTAAACCCAGAAAGCACGCCCATCCTATGTGGTCTAGTGGTTGAGGCACCAGGCTAGAAACCAGGAGACGGTGAATTCTAGTCCCACCTTAGCCCTGAAAGCCAGTTGGGTGACTTTGGGCCAATCACCAGGAGACTGGGAGTTCTAGTTCTGTCTTAGACATGAAAACCGACAGGGAGACTTTGGCCAATCACCAGGAGACGGTGAGTTCTAGTCCTGCCTTAGCCATGAAAGCCAGTTGAGTGACTTTGGGCCAATTACTAGGTGAGTTCTAGTCCCGCCTTAAGAACGAAAACTGACTGGGTGATTTTGGGCCAATCACCAGGAGACGGTGAGTTCTAGTCCCACGTTAGGCATAAAAGTTGGCTGGGTTTGTGCGGCAAGGGAGACCCCCTGCAGAACACACCTGCCCCCCCCCAGTGCCCACCTCCCAGACCAGGTTTGCACAAACCGCCTCTCTCGTCTTTTGGGGGGGGGGGGGAGAAGCACCCAGCTTCCAACTTGTGCTGACCTGGGTTCAAAGCATCCCATCCCAGCCGCGGAAAAAGGGGTGCTTTTGTCCCCCGCGTCGAAGAAAACGGGGTGGCTGCAAACTTAGGGTCACTTAGGGCGCGATGGGAAGTGTGGAAATGTAATGAATGGATCAAATGGAAGTTGTGGGAGCTTCATCACTGGAGGCTTTCAAGAAGAGACTAAACTGACTAGGTGACTTTGGGCCAATCACCAGCAGACTGTAAGTTCTAGTCCCTCCTTAGGCGGGACTAGAAAGCTGGCTGGCTGACTTTGGGCCAGTCCCTCTCTCTCTCTCCCTTTCACCTCACAAGGTTGTTATTGTGGGCAAAATAAGGAGGAAGGAAGGTGTGTTGGATATGTTTGCTGCCTTGACTTATTTGTAAAAACAATAAAGGTGAGAAACAAACAAGACAAATAACATCAAATAAACAAAGACAGCTCCACTGCACCAAATTTAGCCCTTGGCATGATGCAAGTGGCTAATTTTAGACCTGCAGTTTTCATGGCCTTTTGTGCGGCAAGGGAGACCCCCTGCAGAACACACCTGCCCCCCCCCCAGTGCCCACCTCCCAGACCAGGTTTGCACAAACCGCCTCTCTCGTCTTTTGGGGGGGGGGGGACACGCTGCTGACCTGGGTTCAAAGCATCCCATCCCAGCCGCGGAAAAAGGGGTGCTTTTGTCCCCCGCGTCGAAGAAAACGGGGTGGCTGCAAACTTAGGGTCACTTAGGGCGCGATGGGAAGTGTGGAAATGTAATGAATGGATCAAATGGAAGTTGTGGGAGCTTCATCACTGGAGGCTTTCAAGAAGAGACTGGACTGCCATTTGTCAGGGTCTCCTGCTTGGGCGGAGTGGGGGGGGGGTTGGACTAGATGACCTACAAGGTCCCTCCCAGCTCTGTTAATCTGTAAATAAAATAAATACACTAGGTGGGAGGTGGGCAAATTGGGAGGTGGGCTTCTGCCAAGTCTTTTCTGACAACCCACCCTGCAAGGTGGGCTCGTGGGGGGGGGTCCCCAAGTAGAGATCGGCCGATAGGCATCCCAAGGACCCCCAGGGACCCTGTTTGGGGGGGAGGCAAAGCCATGAGAAGCCCCGGGACCCCCGCCCGGCATTGCTCACCATCTCTTTGCGCAGCACGGCCAGCGCGGCATCCAGGTTGGCGGGCCTGGGGGGTCGCGGGGCCGGCGGCTTCTCCCCGGGGCCGCCGGCGGCG
>QLTV01002253.1:1399523-1443448 GCA_003457575.1 Thermophis baileyi
AGCGGGGCAAGAGCTGGACGCCGACCTCCGAAGGCAACCGGGCGTGGGGGACCGCCGGGAAGGCCGCATGGAAGGCTGCCAAGCATGGCAGGGCTGCGGGGAAGGGAGTAGGCTGCTACCCCCCTTCCCCGACATGCTTTCCTGCCTTCTATGTGGCCTTCTGCTTGCCTGCCTTCGCAAGCTGGCCATGGGGACACCGGGAAGGCCCCGTGGAAGGCAGGAAAGCATGTTGGGGCTGCAGGCCACGGGGAATGGAGTAGGAAAGGCAGGCTGGGACGGTGGGGGGTTGTAGGGGCAATTAGGTAGGCCGCGACTTCGCAGGCTTACCTGGCAGGCAGATCAGGGGTGCAGCGCTTCAGCAGGCAAGCTGCAGAGCAGAGACTAGGCGGGGCAGGGTGAGCGAGCAGCGACCGGGGCGTTGGCGAGGCGAGTGCCCGTGTGGCAAAGGGGAACAAGTTATATAGGCCGGGGGTGGGATGAGTGGGCTGGAAGCGCCGAGTGGCGGGAAAAGCGGCGAGTGGGTGGACATGGGTGACGGGGGCGCAGGGACAGGACCGGTTTTGGGGCGTGGCCAGCCAGCTGTCGCTACCGGTATGGTGAACCACCTGCCGCCTCCCTTGCCCCTCTTAGCGCCCCCCTGCCATCACCCTTGCCTCTTAGCGCCCCCCTAAGTCATCCCACCGCCCCCCAGGGGGCAGTACCGCCCACTTTGGGAACCACTGCTGTAGAGAGATGAAAGGAAACACCTCCCTTCACCTCAAACTCTGACATTACTCAATACTCAAACTGGCCCAATAGGACAAGTTTTTCCTACTTCTCACCTGCAGCTTTGTGCCTTATTCTTCTCCAGGATTCCCCTTCTGTCCAGTGAGATGCCCAGGAATTCATGGACGAAATCTAAGCATCTTCACAGATTAACGGTTGATTTTGTAGCTTTGAGCTCCGTTGCCGTTTGGAAGGAACAGGACTAATGCAACGAGCAGCACTAAAATGGACTGGTTAATAATCAACTCATGGGGTTGTTGAAATTGGAGTAGAATGAATGAGCTGGAAGGGACCTTGGAGGTCTTTTAGTCCAGCCCCCTGCTCAAGCAGGAGAGCCTACACGATTTCAGACAAGTGACTGTCTAGACCAGTGGTTCCCAACGTGGGGGTAATTTGATTTTTAATGGGGGCAATTGGAACCTTGTTTAAACCAAGTTAATGGCCTTTTAGGCTTCCTCCGCGTGAGTTCACTTTTTGAATAGTAAAAATTATATGTCACGGGGGGATCAGGATTTTAGAGATGCTTAGGTGGGGCATGGCCAAAAAAAGGTTGGGAACCACTCGTCTAGACTCTTCTTAAAAACCTCCAGTGATGGAGCGCCCACAACTTCTGGAGGGAAGCTGTTCCACTGGTTAATTGTCCTCACTGTTAGGAAGTTTCTCCTTAATTCCAGGTTGCTTCTCTCTTTGGTCAGTTTCCCACCATTGTTTCTTGTCTCACCTTTGGGTGCTTTGGAGAATTTGACCCCCTCTTCTTTGTGGCAGCCCCTCAAATACTGGAATACTACTATCGTATCACCCCTAGTCCTTCTTTTCTCTAGACTAGGCCAAACCCAAATCCTGCAGCCTTTCTTCGTATGTTTTAGTCTCCAGGCCTTTGATCATCTTAGTTGCTCTTCTCTGTGCTTTTTCCAAAGTCTTATCATTTTTGTAATACGGTGACCAAAATTAAAGCAAGTCATAAATGTTTTTCTGGCTAGTCAGCCTATACAACCAATGGCACTGTTTTTTAGACTTGGAGGCTATACAGGTAGTCCTTGACTTGCAACAGTTCATTTGGTGACAGTTCGAAGTTACAATGGCATGGAAAAAGTGACTTATGACCGTTGCAGCAGCCCCCTGGTCACGTGATTCAAATTCAGTCAGTTTGGCAACTGATTCCTATTTATGATGGTTGCAGTATCCTGGGGTCATGTGATCAACGTTTGTGACTTTCTGACAAGCAAAGTCAATGGGGAAGCCAGATTCACTTAACAACCGTATTCCTGACTTAACAACTGCAGTGATTCAGTTAATAATCACGGCAATGTGGCAAGGTCGTAAAAGGGGGCAAAACTCACTTAACAAATGTCTCGCTTAGCAACGTAAATTTTGGGCTCAATTGAGATTGTAAGTCAAGGACTATTTGTACTCGCAACTCCAGTGGATCAGGCAGAAATGGCCCAACTCACAGAAGCAAATTAAAAAAAGTTTGCATACTATAAGGGAAAAAAAAACCCAGACACACTTAAATACTTATCAACATTAACTGATTTTTAAGCAGGGATGAAGGACAGGATCCATATTACAATGCCATAAGAATCCACAAAAATCTTGCCAAGAAACAATACCGGCTAAGTTGAATGTTAACAAAAAAAATAAAAAAAAAATAAAAATCAAATTTAAAGTGCCAGGACCAAGTTCCTTATCCAAGTACCTTGCAGTATTTAAATGTTGGGGTGCTACAGTGCATAATGCATTTCCCAGTTTAAAATTTATTTTTACTGCTCAAATGTCACTTGTTGCCGAATGCAGTCTCTTTCGTAGTGGAGAAAAGCAGAAAAATGATTGTGTTGAAATGAAAACGAAGTTCTTTTAACTACTTCTAACCTTGTTATAATGGAGAACCCAAAGTCAGGGTCCTTCAGGACCTACTGACCCAAACTCCTGGATTTATTTTTTATTGTTATCGGGAACCAGTTTCTTTAATCTTCAACATAGTTTGGAGTCCTGAGGTAGCTCTTGTTGAGGCTGCATTAAATGAAATTCATGGATGTAACTGATTACGAATCTATACCCAATTGATCTGACTGATGTGTATTAGAAGCCTGGCTATTAAACCATGGCTAAATAAGCCAAGGTCTAGCACAATGAATAAACCAAGCATTGGTTTTTGGAAAAAAGCAACCCTCGCCACTTTGTTCTGACCCAGCTCCCCAAACACAAACCCTTCGACGTGAACTCAAGATTTCTTTATTAGGAGTGCTGGCAGCTCCGGCAAAAAGTTTCTCACTGCAGACAAGCCCCTCCAGCCAGATGAACAGTTGTCTGCCACATGTATTCATCTCCGCCCCCTGCCTTTTATCCCCACAGCTAGGGTGGGGCTTCGCTAGCAGCGGTGGCTCTTCCGTACCAAGGATCGGCCCATAGATTTCCACTGCTCTCCTCTCCTCTGCCATCTGCGCGTCAGGCACTGGACCTAGCTGTTCCTTCTCTTTCTCATCAGCCACCTCCAGACCTGGGGGCTGTTGACTCTCCATCTGAGGGCTAATGGACGGCCCAGGTTCCGCCTCTGTCTCTCTCTCTGCCAGCTCCATTCCCTCTTCCCCTTCGGAGCTCTCAGATTGCCTTGATGTTGACCCTGACTCCCACGCCTCCTCCTCGGCTTGATTCGGCTGTTGGAGGGGTCGGCGGCCGACAGGCCACAACACACTTGCAGTGAGTTGCCAGGAATCACAACAGCTCCCCTTAAACAAAAGTATTCCCGGCCTTCCAGTGTCGCATCCACATGCTTCTTTCCCCCTATCTTGAGAACTCCCCTTTGTTCACACCCAAGAGAGGCTACATTGTCTGGGTTTTTTTTTTTTACAAATGGACAGCTTGGAGGTCAAATGGGACAGAAAGAAAATGGTGATTTATCTCTAGAATACAATGGGCAGACAGAGCTTTGCACACGCAACTACAGGCAGTCCTCGACTTACAACAGTTCATTTGGTGACCGTTCGAAGATACAAGGGCACTGAAAAAAGTGACATGACCATTTTTTCACACTTAGGTACGTTGCAGCATTCCCATGGTCACGTGATCAAAATTCAGACATTTGGCAACTGACTTGTATTTACGATGGTTGCAATGTCCCGGGGTCATGTGAACTTTTGCGACCTTCTGACAAGCTAAGTCAATGGGGAGGATAGACTCACTTAACAACCGTGTTACTAACTTAACAACGGCAGTGATTCCCTTAATGAATGTGGCGAGAAAAGTCGTAAACCGAGGTAAAACTCGGTTAACAAATGTCTCGCTTAGCAACATAAATTTTGGGCTCAACTGTGGTCCTAAGTCGAGGACTGCCTGTACTGTATTACACAAGGCTTAGCAACTGCGATTTCTGTTAATGCTGTAGGCGCACCGAGTTCCTCACGTACGGAAAGGTAACTCCGGTTCTATTAATGCTACGCACTTTGGAGCAGGAAAGCTGGATCTTTAGGAATTCAAATGAATTTGATACGCCTGGTCTGCACTTTCAGGACCCCCAGGCAGAATTAAGTTCTCCATGGGAATGTTTTAGAGCAGGGGTGTCAAACTTGATTTCATTGAGGGCTGCATCAGGGTTGTTTGACCTCAGGGGGTCGGGATGGGCGTGGCCAGGGTAGGTTTGGCCAGCTTGACGTCACTCGTGTAGGGGGCGCCTGTGGTGGCCTGAGCGCTCTGCCAGTGAAAACGGGCTCCTGAGCTGTTTTTGCTGGGACGGCCTCCTGCAACCCGCAGCCAGCAAAAACGGAGCTGGGGGGGAGGGGGAGAGGCACGTGTGGCCCTCATGAGCTCTGTTTTAAGCTAGGACGGCTTCCTGCAACCCTCTGCCAGCGAAAATGGAGCACGCGGCCCTCCTGAGTTCCGTTTTTGCTGGCAGAGGCACCGCGGGCCGGTCCTTCACTGTTTCCAGGGCAGCCCCGCCGGCCAGATCTAAGTACCCCACAGGCCGGATTCGGCCCCCGGGCCTTGAGTTTGACACCCCTGTTTTAGAGCATTTGTTCCTAGACTAAGCCCCAGTCAGCGATTCTGGATCACTGATGTCTTGACCCACAACCCATATGGGGAAAATCGTCAGGAATGATAGGAGCCACAGGATAAAACCTCCAGTGGGACAGAGCTGGGCGAGGCTGGCTTTACAGACATACCGATGAAAGAAAGATAAGGGTGAACGAACGGGAACTTGCGCACATACACAAACGCACACCAAAATCATAACACAACTGGGTGGTCTAAAATGTCTGAGAGTCCATTTTATTTACAGTAATACCAAAAAAAAATTTTTTTTGCCTAAACTCACTTCTAACATAAGGTTTACCTGGAAGGATGCCGTTACATAAAAGCAACTGAGCCGATTTGAAAAGGTGATTCTCTCATCATTAAATGAAGGTTAACCAGGTGGAATTGTTTTCTCATTGGGCGGGATCTCGAGAAAGGCCAGACTGAGGAAGTTGAAGTGATCGTCGTTCTTGGTGCGAAACAACCCCCCCCCACACACCATACTTTGGTTTTAAGAGGTCCAGTGTGCACCAATGTAAGATGCTCCTGAGGCCGAACAGAGTGTCACGGTTAAGGCAATCACCCAAAAGATTTTTTTAATAAAATTGTTCACCTTGGGGCAGCACATACGACTCAACTAATAGCACACCCTTTACATGGCGTAAGGAAGAACAACAACAACAAAAAAAGAAATGTTAAGAGCTAACGTGGCCTAGGGCACCCATGATCAAGAAATGTCAGGACTAAAAGCATCTTCTGAAATCGAACTGCTGACTGAGGACGCAGCAGCTGGGATTATGGTCTACGGGTTACAACGGCGGAGGCCACGGCAACAGAATCCCACCCCAGAAGGCGGGGAATTTCCTCTACAGACGGCGCTGGTAATTAGCATGCAGCTGCAGTTGTGCGTTACGCAAGTAATCGCCATAGGCACCTGCGTAACGGGCATCAGACTGCATTTCGGGGAGGCGGCGATAATCCAGTTGAGCTTTTGTTGGCGAGTGGCGGTACGCATGGGGGGAGTCAGATAAGCGGCGGAAATCAGAGAAGTCAGATAAACGGCGGTCATCTGAGAGATCAGAACTGTACCTGGTTAAGAGAAGAGACATTTGGTGAATTAAAAAGGAAAAAAAAAAGGCTCGTGGCAAATGCCCCAATTAAATATATGCTGTGCCTCCCCCCCCCACCCCCAAAAAAATCTGGTAGAGAAGAGCACTGATAGGTGTGAGCACAGATAGGAACTTTTTAGAAGAATTCATATAAAGGAGAATTTTCCCCTCTGCTATCTGATAAGAATTAGAGCCCTTTTACCTGTGTATTAGGGCAGGGGTCTCCAACCTTGGCAACTTTAAGACCTGTGGACTTCAACTCCCAGAATTCCTCAGCCAGCTTTGGGAATTGAAGTCCACAAGTTTTAAAGTTGCCAAGGTTGGAGACCCCTGTTTTAGAGGATGGAGAGAATCCCTTAGTGGCTTAGTTAAACTATAAATTCCTGCTTAAGAAAAGCACTTAAGCTCTTCCAGACTTGATGAGACTACAGTCCAGAAATTAAATTCCAGGCAGATGAATAAAGGATCCTCACTTGCATTAAGGTACTAGCTTTTCTAACTCCCAGTACTGGTAAGAAAAGTTCCCTGTTAATAATCTGGCCAGGAAAACATTTAAAAGTTTTTAAAGGATTCGGTTATGGTGTCTCATGTTCCACATCTGTACCTTGGACTCAAATTCTACCCGTTACATACGGTAACCACTTAAAAATTCAGGCTCAGGACTCAAAATAGAGGGCACAGTGAGCAGGGGATGTTTTTCCCAAGCTGACTGGAACCTAGAAAACTCTTTGGATCCGATAAGAACCATACACATCCCTTGAGTACCTTTGTGCTCAAGCTGAGTTAAGGAACTAATTTAAAGTGCCTAGCTCCACTTTCATATGATAGGGGAGGTTCAGGAAGCAGAGCCCATGCACCTTCCACCAAATTGCCCAGGTATTTTTGGTTCCTAGGATGTCTCTTCTTCTTATATGCATGCATTTATAATAATGCAGATTGGGAGAGGTAAATTATGAGTGTAACTATTCCTTTGCTCCCTTTCCCCTTAAATAGAAAAAGCACAGAAAAAGGCTGAAAGAGGGAGGGGGGGGAAATCTAAAGGCAGAATCAATGAAGCAAGGGGTTAGCAAGCCCCATTCCCAACCCCTTCCTGTTTTCAGACACACCCCAAATTCAAGGATTTGAAAGAAACCTGCCACCTGCTAGGAACTGCAGAATGGAGTCTCATTTTGAGTCCCTCTGGAAGTACAGAGAGCTCCTCGGACAGAACGCGGGGTTGCTGTGCAAAGCATGATCAAAGCTGCATACCTCTTGTTCATTGCAGCCGCTTTTCTGTAGAGATCCTCACGGCTTCCGCGCGGTGGGGAGAGACGTGTGCGTTCATAGAGTGGGTGGAGAACAGCAGTTTCTGTCTGGGACATTCCCGCGTAGGAAGCTGCCTGCTGCCCCGTCTGGGACAACCCATTGTATGCTGCAGCCTGAGACCTATACCCTGCTGCTACGGGGGCCGAAGCAGACTGCTGGACTGCATAGGCTGCTTCTGCTGGGGCTCTGTAGGCCGCAGACAGCTGCGTTTTGTAAGCAGCCGCCGCAGCAGCATCCTGCATGCCGTAAGCAGCTGCCAGGTTGGCTGCAGACTGGGTCCCGTAAGCAGATTGTATCGCAGACGAAGCCTGAGCCCCGTAGGAAGCAGCATGACCCACGGTGGGCTGGACTCCATAGGACGCAGGCTGGGCTGAGAGAGAGTGAGCTGCGTACAAGGCTGACTGGTTGGCTGCCGGCTGGGCTCCGTAAGAGGCGGAGAGAGCAGTTGCTTGGGCCCCGTAGGCGGCTGCGTAGGAGGCAGCGGTCTGGGCCCCATAAGCAGCAACAGCAGCAGCGTAAGTTGTGGAGGGCTGGGATTCGTAAGTGGCAACTTGGGAAGCAGAGGCCTGGGTTCCATAGGCTTGAGTATTATACGATGTTAATGCCGAGGCCGCTGTCTGAGTATTGGAGGACTGGGATCTGTATGCATTTGCCAGCATGGTCGAGGGCTGGGCTCGGTACATGGCCGCCTGCCCAGTGGTAGGTTGAGGCCTGTAGGCCATCCCAAGTGATGCTGCAGGCTGGTCTCTGTAGGAAGCTTGCTGGCCGGTCATGGGAAGCGTGTAGCCTGCTCTCGTGGGCGAGCGTCTCAGTGGGCTCCGGTCCCTTCTGAAGAAAGAAGGGGAGATCTGCCTGGCTTGGCCATTCGAATCAAATTTGGTGTTATTGTTCATCCGCTGCTGCTGATATTCATAGTCAAGTGAAGAATAAGCTGGATTCCCCATTGGGAAGGCATGGTTACCGGATCTCAGGCCATCATTCCTGGTCTGTAGATTCTCTAAAGTTGGTATTTTGTTCTTTTCGTCTCCGCCGAACTGGCCAATGTATCCTGCAATCCCCCTTTTATGAGCTTTATTGGAAAGTTCCACGTTAATCCTTTTGCCCTTGATTTCTCTTCCGTTAAGGTGTTCAATGGCGGTTTTAGCATCTTCGTCTTTCTCCATGTGCACGAACGCGTAGTCTGATAAAGCAGCAGACAGAAGGTTATCAATAAGGAACACATGACATTTCATTAGTGGAAACCATTTCTATTGGCATACGCCTTGGATACAGAGAAAGGCCTTAACCGGCGGGTATCCGCTGGGAAGCAGCCTCTGTCTGCAATAGCACTTAGACTTATATACCGTTTCAGTGCTTTACAGCCCTCTCTAAGCGGTTTACCGACTCAGCATATTGCCGCCCAACAATCTGAGTGCTCATTTTACCGACCTAGGAAGGATGGAAGGCTGAGTCAAGGCTGAGGTGAGAATCGAACTCCTGGCAGTCGGCAGAATTAGCCTGCAATACTGCATTCTAACCACTGCGCCACCAGGGAAGGGACCTTGGAGCTCAAGCAGGAGACTATACCACCCTGGACAAATGGCTGTCCAATAGAGGGCGGCTTTGCAATTCTAACCACTACAAGGAACAACAAAGAGGCCACTGGAACCTACCAAGGCACAAGATAGCAATAGCCCTTAGACTTATATACTGCTTTACAGTGCTTATACAGCCCTCTCTAAGCGGTTTACAGAGTCAGCATCTTGCCCCCAACAATCTGGGTCCTCATTTTACCCACCTCGGAAGGATGGAAGGCTTTGTCAACCTTGAGCCTGGCGAGATTTGAACTGCCAAATTGCAGGCAGTCAGCAGACGTAGCCTGCACTACTGCGTTCTAACCACTGCGCCACCATGGCTCATACCGAACATCTGCTGCCTTAGCACGAGGGTTCCCCTCTCACCCATTAATACCTCTAGCATCTGAACGATTTGCTTAGCTGGTTCACGAAAAGGAGGATTAATCCCCAGGAGGTCACTATGCAGAAGACACAACAGGTTTGATTTTTTTTTTTAAACTCCCGAGAGCAAAACTAGAACTGGGCTCAGGCAAACACTAAGGAGAAACTTCTCATGAGAGCAGTTTAGCAGCAGAACAGACTGCCTCATGAGGCGCTTCCTATTGTTCTCTGGAAGCCTTGTTGGGACTAAGGAATCTCACAGATCTTCCAAAATAGTTACCTCCATGGTGCTTCATCTTTTTACTTCACCATATGAATCCTGAATAAAAGACTTTGAATGCCATCAGTATGTCATCCCCAGCCAAAAATGGAGAAGACACAGAACACAGAATAATAGGGTTGGGAGGGAGTTCCTTCTGATTTCCATGCTGCTACTTCAACTGAACATAAATGTACTGAAAATTTGCAAAATTACGATGTAACTGTAACAGTAACTGTAACAGTTACATCGTAATTTTTAATTACGCAATTTTTAAAATTAGGTTGGGCCTTTGTCTTTTAGAAAAAAACTAAATATTTTAGAACTGTGCTAAAAAGGCTTAAAAATGAAATGGATCTTTTAAATGATAAAAGCGGTGGCCTAATTTGGACAGCTCACAGTAAATTTATATTTTTACATGGCTTTAATCAGTAGAATAATTCATAGCTTTGACGAAAATGAATTTCAAGTAACAAACAGAAGTTGTTATGTGAGATGATGGTTATCTTTCTACAGTGCGGTCTCTCCCACTAAAGTTTATGTAGGTTAAGAACACAGAACACATGTAAGCATCTCCTACACTTCACATCAGGTGCAGAATATATGGTAAGACTTTTCCCTGCTGAATTCACATTGGTGATTAAATATACTCAAGATTATCAAAACTCTCAGGAACAAGTTATCAAAATGTCTTTCTGCTTCTCCAAGTTAGTGCAAACCAGAAACCAACTAGGAGTGGGAACTGATGGCTTTCAACTCTAATAATTTTTTTTATTAAACAATGTACCCAACTATCCATTAATCAGAAACTATGGGAAAGTAAGATATAAGGGTTATAATTCTTGGGTAACAAGCAATTTTATTCTTCAAAAAACTAACTGCTTATACCAAAGGGGAATAGCATGATAGCCATGGATGGATATAAAACCTATGTCTGCAATACGAACAACCTTCTGACTGGAGCTGAAAAAGCAGCTGCCTTTGATCATTGTTCTGTACTAGGTGCTGTAAAGTCGGGTCCCACAACTGTACAGCAGACTTGGGAAAGCTCCAAAAGAAACATTTTAACATACATACATACATACCTGTATTTTTCGCACTATAAGACGCACTTCCCCCTCCCAAAAAAGTGGGTGGAAATATCTGTGCATCTTATAGAGCGAATATTGCGGCGGGGGGAGGGGGGTTGGTCGCTGCCGTTCGCTGCCGCCGGGGAACACTGGAGCCTTCGTTGCTGAGCTGATTGGATCGGTCTCCTGGAATACCGCCGATCAGCTGTTCTAGGCGGCAGGGATTGATTGCCGCTGATCCCCGCTACCGCCAATCGCTGCCGTCAAATGGCGATCAGTGGTGGCGATCCCCGCCACCTAGAACAGCTGATCAGCGGTATTCTGGGAGGCCGATCCAACTGCCAATCAACTGCTTGGCAGCAAAGGCTCCAGTGTTCCTCGGTGGCGGCAGCAGCTCAACTCAGCTGACCGGTGGTGGGCGCAACGAGCGGAGCCCTGACGAGCCACGTGCTGGGGCTACAATAACGTGTTAAAGCTGACCAGGCTGTTTGCTGCAAGGACGCTAGCCAGATGAATACCAGATGGATGCTGGGAGGCAGAGGCAGATATTTTTTTCTTGTTTTCCTCCTCTAAAGCTAATGTGCGTCTTATAGTCCGGTGCGTCTTATTGTGCGAAAAATACGGTACATACATACATATATATTTATTCAGTGGTCGAGTCACATGCAGCTCTTTCAAACCAACTACTACTGGAGAAAAAAAATCAGGGAAGCATAACAACCGCAAACTGTATGGACTTTAAGTTTACATATTCTACAATTCTGTAGCGTCACTTTGCAGAGTGAGATGGGCGGCACCTAAATATAATAAAAAGATTAAAAATTATATTTATACTATAAATATTGTCATTTGAGGATATTTCTTAGCTCTTTCATGGAAACAAAATATTTTCCCCATTAAGCCTTAAGAATATATTAATCCAGAACTAGTGCAAAAATGTTGACCTGGTTCACTTGTTTTCCCGACATGTCTTTTTTCCATTTCCATGGGGATTTATCTGTGTCACGTTTGCCGAATTATTTTATACTTGAGTTGGTTCACTGATGAATCAAGCTGGATTTCCCACAACTATAATTTCCAGAAGGGACCATGGAGGTTTTCTATCAATGACTACTAGCATAGATTATCAATCCATGTTTTCATAACCTCACATTCGGACTACTTGTACTGCAAGTAGGGAAAAAAGCACTATCAGAAAAATAATAAGATTTTTACTAGGCACAAGTTTTGGTCTTCCTTTTGACCACAGGCAGAAAAATATCTAGACCCGTATCTCCAACCACTCAACCTCTTTGAAGTCTTTGACTTACAACCTCTTGTTTAGCAACCATTCAACGTTACGACGGCACTGAAAAAAAAGGTTACTTGTGGCTGGTGCTTGCCCTTATGCCCGTTGTAGTATCCCATGCGATTTTGCTTGTGATCAAAAGTTGCACTGGAGTCACATGATTGCCACGTGTGAGCTTTCAACAAGCAAAGTCAGTGGGGAAATCTGGTTTGACTCAACCACCACGTGATTCACTTAAAAACTGCAGTGATTCACAACAATGGCAAAAAAAAAAAAGAAAATGGGGCAAAACTCAGCTGGAAAGCAACATAAATTTTAGACTCAATTGTGGCAATAGGTACAGTAGTATATCCAACCTGTACCATGGGACTCTTGGAAAAACCAGACAGGATAAATATTTGTCTGGCTCCAAGATGGAGGGGGAAGAACAAAGCTCCAAATATATCAAACCACCACCAACTTCCTGTTCTTAATATTTTGCTGACATGCTTCCCAAGGCAAAGGGTGGGAGTGTGGGCAGAGAGATTCATCTTCCCTTCCCCCTGCCCCCCAACCTTCTGGGTATTGCAGCCATCTATAACAGAAGCAAACCATGATGAAAGCACCAGGCTAGAAACCATGAGTTCTAGTCCCACCAGCTGGGTGACTTTGGGCCAGTACCTCTCTCTCAGCCCAACGCGCTTTCCAGGGATTGTTGAGGTGGGGAAAATATGGAGAAAAGTGTGTTTAGATATCTTCGCTGCCTTGAGTGATTTGTCAAAATAGTAAAGGCAGGATACAAATAAAAAAAATGTGGCCGAGACTGGAGGCTGTATTTCCCCCCCCCCCAGCAAGGAATTCACACTAATAAAACAGGAACCAGCTGGCAAAAGATGGGCCTATCAGTCCCTACCGAGCCACGCTCGCTCTTTGCCAAAATGCCCTCTCTTGCCCGCCGCAAGGGCACCCGAAGGAGAGACGTCCACGGCGCTGCGCTCCGTCATTGGTGCCACTCGGCGACCAGGTTCCGATCCAACCTCCCCCCCAAAAAAGCCCCCCCTTCTCCCTCCCCAGCCCTTTCCGTAGTGTGTGGCGGTGCCCGAGCCAAAGGATTAAAGGGCAGCCTTGTCGCTTGTCTTTGCAAACCGCCGCCCGCCGGTGCGTTTGGTCGGCGTCGGAGCTGTGGCAAAAGCTAATGAATAGATGAAAAGGGGAAACAGAGCAATGAGAATTAAAACAGCAAAACCCCCACCCTGGAGTCCAATCCGTTAACATGCTCCCCTCCGCCATTCTCGACCGCACGTAGTCCTCGACTTACAACCGTTTGTTTAGTGACCAAAGTTACAGCAGCACTGAAAAAAGCGACTGCCAGTGACTTACGACCGTTTTTCACTCCCCATGGTCACGTGATCAACATTCAGACATTTGGTAACTGGCTCGTATTTATGACGGTTGCAGTGTCCCGGGGTCGCGTGATCCCCTTTGGCGACCTCCTGACAAGCAAACTCAAGGGAGAAGCTGGATTCACTTAACAACCGTGTTACTAACTTAGCAATTACAGGTAATCCTCGACTTACAACGGTGCATTTAGTGACCGTTCAAACTTAAAATGGTGCAGAAAAAAGTGACTTATGACCGTTTTTCACAGTTACGACCTTTGCAGCATCCCCATAACATGTGATCAAAATTCAGATGCTTAGCAACAGGTTCAAACCCCGGGGGGGGGGTGTCACGTGATCCCCTTTTGCGACCTTCTGACAAGCAAAGTCAATGGGGAAGGAAACTAGATTCATTTAACAACCAGGTTACTCATTTAACAACTGCACTGATTCACTTAACAAGAAAGTTTGTAAAACTCAATGAACGAATGACATCCCTTGGGGGTCGTAAGTCGAGGACTTCCTGTACTGCGATTCACTTAGCCACCGTGGCACGAATTGTCCTAAAACGGGGCCAAATTCACCACAGCTGCCTCGCTTGGCCATGGAAATTTTTTTTTTGGGGGGGGGGGGAGAGAAACAGATGCCTGGCGGTCGTAAGTCGAGGACTACCCGCAATCGGCCGAACCGAGCGCCGGGAGCGGAGAGCCTCCCTGTCCAGAGGCAGCCTATCTGCGCGACCGGAAGGGCGCTTTCCCCCCTCCTCCTTTCGAGGCCCCCGGCCGCGTGGAGAGAGAGAGAGAGAGAGAGAGGCCCGCTACCTTTCACGATGTCGCACTCGACGACGGGCCCGAACTCCTGGAAGAGGACGCGGAGCTCGCCGCTGGTGCAGGCGGCCGAGACGTTGCCGACGAAGATCTTGACGGTGTGGGTGGGCCTCGGGCGGGAGAGCTCGACCACGACGCGGTGGCAGTGCAGCAGGTGGCCGTTGAGCTTCTGGATGGCGCGGTCGGCCGCCGCCTCGTCGCGCAGGTGGACGAAGGCGAACTGCTTCATGAGGGCCACCTTCAGCACCTCGCCTGGCACGGCCGCCTCGAAGAGGTCGCGCAGCTCCACCTGCGAAGCCTCCTCCGGAACGTTGCCCACGAACACCTTCACGCCCGCCTGCATCGCGCGCCCGGCGGGTCCCGAGGAGAAACCGGAGAAGGGCGAGCGGGGGGGAGGGAAAGAAGGCGAGGCGGCCACTCAAAATGGCGCCCGCGAAAGCGACGCGCTTTCTGAGGGGAAAAAGGGGGAACGCGCCGACGCGCCTGCGCGGAGCCCGGACACGCCCCCTTCCTCCTCCGAGCGCGAGATCTCGTCTCGCGCTCTCGCCCGGCGCGAGACGGGACGCTCCGGCGCACGCGCGGTAGACCCCGCTCCTTTAGGGAGCCCAGGATGATGCGTTTTCGTACGAACCAGAAGCCTCGGGAAAACTAAACCCGAAAGAAGCGTGGATTCACATCGGGGGAGGTTTCTTATAAGGGAAAATGAGGACCCTGGATCAAGATGCGCCGCTCTAAAATGAATAGCTCTGTGTGACCCTACACTGAAACTGACCCCACCCCTCCGCGAGCTTTTCTCACTGCGCTTGCGTAATAGCGCTCTTCCCGATTTCCATAGATATAAAAGTGCAGAACATTGTTTTTATCTGTAGGTGGGACTTTTGAGACTCTTCTCCCCCTCCCCCACCCCATGGGTTGGATAGTGACAGCTACATAAATAATGAAAACAAATTCGAAATTTCGGCCTGTGATTAGACACTAGCAGCTCTCCTTTGATGCAACTTATCATTTATGAGAGTTCTGCAATAATAAAAAGGTTGCAGTATAACTAGAACGTTTGCTGAACCTTTCTGGTTTACCTTACAGCTGCCTGTCGGAAAAGATTTCAGGCAGTAATTTTTCAAACTTTTAAGATGTATGGACTTCTGGGAGTTGAAGTCCAGGCCTCTTACAAGGTGCCACGTTGGGGGGGGGGGGAAACAACCACCACTGGTTGAAAACATGGAGTTAGCTCTCAAAAAATCGGCCACAAAATAGCATCACCACGGAATTTTCGAAATGGATGTTAGGACTCTGTCCAAACGGTTGGGTTGGTTAATATAAACAAGCCACAAATCAATGTTTAAATGTATATATGTAATATAGCTTTAAATGCATTGTTGCATTCTGACTGGCAGTAACGGCCATAAGAGGGAGCTAGAGAACATGGTTAGTTCTCTCTCTTCTGCTGATCCATTGCTTAATTGACTTCATGTCTGAGAGTAAGCTCTGTGTGTAGCGTAGCTATCTGTGATAGTATAGAATTGCTTGAAAGCTGAAACCTTTGTTTGCTGATTAAGACAAAGAAAGGCTGGTAAGGAGACTGCTGTACTTCTAAACACTGACTGACTGAACGTGTATGATTCGGACTGTTATTTGGACTGTGCTATTTCTTTGAGTAAACTATTTTTATACACTTTAACTATCTGTTTATTGACTGAATCATTACTTATATCTACTGCAACATTACGGTTCACTGTGCAAGCCTTCAGGGCCCAGAGGTTACTCTGCACAATTCCTTAACAGATATATCACAAAAAAGAGAGATCCATCTTACCTGTCAGCAATACATTAAACCAGAAGAGACACACACACAGCAGCTGCTTAAGAAGATTATATAATTTAATGGATGGTCAAAGGAATAAAAAGAACCGGCAAAACAGAGGTGCAGTTCAAATTGCGCCACTGTCCCAGACAGAACCCTCAAGTGAAAAACCCACTCCCAAGCCCACCCTGATACACAATGATTTTGTGGTACAGGTAGTCCTCGCCTTACGACCCCAATTGAGCCCAAAATTTCCAGTGTTAAACGAAACAGTTGTTAAGTGAGTTTTCCCCCCATTTTACCTCTCTTGCCACAGTGGTTAAGTGAATCCCTGCAATTGGTTAACTTAGTGATAAGGTTAAGTGAATCTGGCTTCCCCCGTTGACTTGCTTGTCAGAAGGTCTCAAAAGGGGATCACGTGACCCCGGGACACTGCAGCCGTCATAAATGCGAGCCAGTTGCCAAGCGTCTGAATTTTGATCGTGTATGTGACCCTGGGGATGCGGCAACGGTCTTAAGTGTGAACAATTGATCATAAGTCGCTTTTTTCGGTGCCGTTGTAACTTCGAATGGTCACTAAATGAATGGTGGTAAGATGAGGACTATCTGTTCCACTCCCCCACTTTTCCAAGGTTTGCACAATTAACAGAATAACAAAGTTGGAAGTGATCTTGGAGCTCTTCTAGTCCAGCTCTATATTACAGACACTAAGGGACTGTCACACATATCCCAAGAAGTCTGCGGCAACAGCCGACTTGGATACAGGAAATCCTCGACTTACGACCACAATCGAGTCTTAAAATTTCTGTTGCTAAGTGAGACATTAGCTCAGTGAATTTTGCCCCATTCTACGACCTTCCTTGCCACAATGGTTAAGTGGAATCACTGCAGTTGTTAGGGACACGGCTGTTAATCTGAATCTTGGCTTCTCCCATTGACTTTGCTTGTCAGAAGGTCGCCAAAGGGGATCACGAGACCCCGGGACACTGCGACCGTCATAAATAGGAGCCAGTTGGCGAGCATCCGAATTTTAATCACGTTGACTGTTGAAATGCTGCAACGGTCGTAAGTCACTTTTTTGAATGCCGTTCAGTCATTAAATGAGCTATGGTAAGCTGAGGACTGCCTGGGCAAAGAACGCCGTCTCATATTGCCCCAACCTAACAGAGAAAGTTCCCCTTTTTGGGGGGAACTCTCCCTTTTAAACTACCCACTGCAATCTCACCAGCGTTAAGCCTCATCTGTGGCTGCAGACCAGATCTGTTGACGTTCTTCCTTCCGTGCCCCGCACAGAAGGGGAAAGGCACTGTTCCCACAATCCTAAGATGGGGGCATAGGAAGAAGAAGCAAAAGAGGGGGGGGGGGATCCCAAAACCTAACCCTAAAAAAATTGTGCGTGTGGGAAAACCAAAACCAAAATCTAAAAGCGATGTGCTTTATTGGAATGTTCGGAGGTTTGGGGGGGAAAATCTGTCAAGTGCAATGATTATCTTTCCCCCTGCCAGCAAAAGCCGATTTGTATGTTTGTGTCTCTGTCCAGACACACAAACACACACACACACACGCACTGAACCTGCCTTTATTGGGGTCATTCCGGGAGGCCAACTGAGATCTCCGCCCCTTAAGAAAATCGGTGAACCCCCTTTGCAAACTCCAGAGCGAGGGGAGCAGCGGCGGAAGTCCACGTCCTACAGATGAGGAGTGGGCTGTTCGGGAGCGGCCTGGCCTAGCCTGCTCCCTGATCTTTCCCGTTCTTCCCAAAGAGTCACTCCACTGCAGGTACATATTTTCTTGGGATTCTGGAAGAGGCCGGCTGAGCGAGCAATGATTCCGCAGGCCACTCTGCCAAAAACAAACAAACAAACAAACAAACAGGGAGAGAAAGGTCAAATCGTGTTGTTTTTTGTACAAAAAGAATCTTTTATCTAGACAGAAAGCTGGTTTAGAATGAATGACAGAGATGGAACAGCAACAGCAATTAGACTTATATACCGCTTCACGGTGCTTTCCAGCCCTCTCTAAGCGGTTTACAGAGTCAGCCTATTGCCCCCAACAATTTGGGTCCACATTTTACCGACCTGCGAAGGATGGAAGGCTGAGTCAGTCAGGATCAAACTGCTGGCAGTTGGCAGAGTTAGCCTGCAATACTGCATTCTAACCACTGCGCCACAAGGGAAGGGAAGGGACCTTGGAGGTCTTCTAGTCTAGAACTGCTCAAGGAGGAGACTATACCATTCGGGACAAATGGTGTCCAGTCTTTTCTTAAAAACCTCCCGTGTTGGAACATTCACAACTTCTGGTGGCAAGCTGTTCCACTGGTTTATTGTTCTGACTGTCAGGAAATTCCTCCTTAATTCCAGGTTGCTCCTCTCCTTGATTAGTTTCCATCTGTTGCTTCTTGTCCTGCCTTCAGGTGCTTTGGAGAATAATTTGACCCCCTCTTCTTTGTGGCAGCCCCTCAAATACTAGAACACGGCTATCATGTCACCCTTGATGATATGGATTTTCTGTATTTGTTTTTCTAAACTAGAGGGAACTTATGTAACAGCTTAAAGTCTGAGAATCAACCCCCACTTGCAACGTTACTGGTGATAACTCAAGCACTACCTGGGTACAATTCAGGTATTCCTCGGCTTACGACCACAATTTAGTCCAACATTTCTGTTGCTAAGCCAGACATTTGTTAAGTGAGTTTTGCCCCATTTTACAACCTTTCTTGCACAGTTGTTAAGTGAATCATTGAAGTTGTTAAGTGACTAACACCGCTGTTAAGTGAACCTGGCTTCCCCATTGACTTTGCTTGTCAGGAGGTCGCAAAACGGATTCACAGGACCCCGGGACACTGCGACCGTCATAAATATGAGTCAGTTGCCTGGTGTCTGCATTTTAATCACATGATCACAGGGATGCTGCAACGGTTGTTAAGTGTGAAAAACGGTCCCAAGTCACTTTTTTCAGTGCTGTTGTAACTTCGAACAGTTACTAAATAAACTGTTGTAAGTCGAGGACTACCTGTAGGTGCAAACAGCAGACCCCAATCTCTGGATTCTTCCTGCTTCTTCACAGACATTCAGAAAACCCTCGTCTTCCAGCAAAAAAAAAAAAAATAAACCATCCTGGATTCCTCACCTCTCCCCAGAATTTCCAGAGATTTTTGATAGAGGGTGATTTCCGCGGCCCAAGTCATCCTCCCCTTCGTCTATCACCAAGGAACGGCCGATGACATCGTCCACCTAAGGAGGGGAAGAAGGCAACACCGTGAGTGGACCCAACCTTCTTCCACGACGGCCAAACAGGTAACTGTACGGGAAGTCCTCGATTCATGACCATGAAAGGGATCGAAGATTCATCATTAAACGGCGAAGTGGCTAAGCGAGGCATCCTGGGATCCTACCCAATTTCTTTTTTCTTTTCTTTTCTTTTCTCTTTTCTTTTCTTCTTTTCTTCTTTTTTTTCTTTGAGCAAGAAAAAACAAATGCACAGGTACAGAATAGGTGATCTATGGCTTAACATCAATAACTGTAAAAGGGATCTAGGAATCCTAGTGGAAAACTATGAGACAGCAGTGGGTTGCAGCTGCTTAAAAGTCAATGCAGTCCTAGGCTGCACCAACAGAGGGATAGTGTCAAGTTCACAGGAAGTGTTAGCCTGATTTTAAAATGCTGTGGTAAGACCACACTTGGAATATTGCATCCAGTTTTGGTCACCATGATATAAAAAAGATGTTGAGACTTTGGAAAGAGTGCAGAGAAGAGCAACCAAAATGATGAGGGGACTGGAGGATAAAAACATATGAAGAACGGTTGCAGGAATTGGGGATGTCTAGTTTAATGAAAAGAAGGACTAGGGGTGACATGATAGTAGTCTTCCAGTATTTGAGGGGCTGCCCCAAAGAAGAGGGGGTCAACCAGGGGTGGGTTCCAACTTACCTGGCTGCCGGTTCGCTCCCTCCCGTGCTATTTTATTTTATTTACATTCTATTCTATTCTATTCTATTCTATTCTATTCTATTCTATTCTATTCTATTCTTATTCTTATTATTCTTATTCTATTCTAATTCTATTCCTATTTTACTCTGTACTATATTCTATTCTATTTTCTATTCTATTCTATATTCTTTTCTATTCTATTTTCTATTCTATATTCCATTCCATTCCATTCTCTTTTTATTCTAATTTTATTCTATCCCTATCCCTATTCTATGGCAGAACTAGAACTCACATTCTCCTGATGATAGGCCCAAAGTCACCCAGCCAGGTTTTATGCCTAAACTGGGATTAGAACTCACAGTTTCTAGGCCAGTTTGAGAGAATGGGCCGCTTCCAGCTTGGGCAAAAGGGGGGGGGGGACCTGATCAGTTGCCCCAGTGAGTTCTTTCATCCACCCATTTGCTGGACGGCTTCTTTGCTCTGGAGCGACTCACCTTCAACTGATGATCTTCCATTCGAAAGGATGCTCTTCCGTCAGCAGTGGCGAAGATGTTCCCAAGATCACCTGCATGCTGAAAAAGGATTGAAGCCCTCAACTTACAGTCACAATTAATAGCATAGCAGAATAACCGAGTTGGAAGGGACCGTGGAGGTCTTCTAGTCCAACCCCCTGCTCAAGCAGGAGAACCTTGTACCATCCCCAGACAAACGGCTGCCCAATCTCTTCTTCTTAAAAACCTCCAGTGTTGGAGCGTTCACAACTTGTTGCCTGCCATCCAACCTGGAAGTCCATACAAGGTAACGGAGACATAAACCAAGGAAAATAAAAAGCAAGCTGTGTCCTAACTTACCCTGTGCAGATCCTGGGGGCCTCCGTGGCATTCCCCTTTGGGATTGAAGTGGTCTCCACAACTGTTTAGGATAAAATCAGAGTGGGAGATTTGGTGATCAGGAAAACAAAGTTCTCTCCAACTTTTACAACCCCTGAAACCACCTGGGGGTGGGGGGTGGGGGAAACACCTTCTAGAGCAGAGCTGTCAAACTCAATTTCATTGAGGGCCGCATCAGGGTTGTGTTTGACCTGGGGGGGGCAGCTCTACGTCACTCGTGTCGGGGACACCTGCGGTGGCCCAGACAGGGCTGGGGGGATCCACTGTCTCCAGTAGAGGAAAGCGAGACCAGGGAGAGCACCAAACCCTTGTCCTACAAAGGAAGCTTGCTGTCTGCTGATGGCCAAGTGCTAAGGCAGGACTTCCCTCCCTCCCTCCCTTCCTTCTCTCCCTCCTTCCTTTTCCTTCCCTCATCATTCTTTCTTCTTCCTTCCCCTCTTTCCTTTTTCCTTCCTTCCTTTTCCTTCCCTCATCATTCTTTCTTCTTCCTTCCCCTCTTTCCTTTTTCCTTCCTTCCTTTTCCTTCCCTCATCATTCTTTCTTCTTCCTTCCCCTCTTTCCTTTTTCCTTCCTTCCTTTTCCTTCCCTCATCATTCTTTCTTCTTCCTTCCCCTCTTTCCTTTTTCCTTCCTTCCTTCCCTTCCTTCACCTTCCCTCTTCATTCTTTCTTCTTCCTTCCCCTTTCCTTTTTCCTTCCTTCCTTCTCTCCTTCCCTTCCACCTTCCCTCTTCATTCTTTCTTCTTCCTTCCTCTTTCCTTCTTTTTCATTCCTTCCTTCCTTCCTTCCTTCACCTTCCCTCTTCATTCTTTCTTCTTCCTTCCCCTCTTTCCTTTTTCCTTCCTTCCTTCTCTCCCTCCTTCCTTTTCCTTCCCTCATCATTCTTTCTTCTTCCTTCCCCTCTTTCCTTTTTCCTTCCTTCCTTCCCTCCCTCCTTCCTTCCCTTCCTTCCTTTACCTTCCCTCTTCATTCTTTCTTCTTCCTTTCCTTCTTTTTCCTTCCTTCCTTCGCTCCCTCCTTCCGTCCTTTACCTTCCCTCTTCATTCTTTTTTCTTTCCCCTTTCTTTTTCCTTCCCTCCCTCCCTCCTTCCCTTCCTTCACCTTCCATCTTCATTATTTCTTCTTCCTTCCCCTTTCCTTTTTCCTTCCTTCCTTCCCTCCTTCCTTCCCCTTCCCTCATCATTCTTTCTTCTTCCTTCCCCTCTTTCCTTCTTTTTCCTTCCTTGCTCTCTTCCCATCTTTTTCCTTGTTTTTCCTCTTTCCATTTCCCTTTCTACTTTCCTGTCCCTTCTTGGATGCTTAAATGCAAAAGGGGAAACATTTCTCCTTTTGCTAGCCCTCTGCCAGCGAAAACGGAGCCCCCCCCCCCGAGCTCCGTTTTTGCTGGCAGAGGGCTGGAGGAGGCCGTTCAGGCTGAAAACGGGGCCTCTCCCGAGCTCCATTTTGGCTAGCAGAGGCATCGTGGGCCGGTCCTTTGCTGTTTCCAGGGCGGCCCCACGGGCCAGATCTAAGCACCCCGCGGGCCGGATTCAGCCTGCGGTCCTTGAGGTTGACACCTCTGTTCTAGAGTCTCTCACCTGTCACAAGTCCGGCTGAGGTCTCCAAATTCGTGGACGTGAAGCCCGTGCAGCCCCGGCTGAAGACCATCGACTGTGCCATCCACAAGGCACTTTTCGGGCGAGACTTGCAGGAACCTCACTACGCCTTGGATCAGTCCACGGCCCGACACTATGGCCACGGCGGCAGTGCCGAGCAATCCTTGGAAATAAACGGGAGGTCAACAGAGCGCGAGAGAGAGACTTTTGTAGTAGAAAATAATCTGAGTGGTGCTCTCTGAGCTTGGGTGGTTTTCTTGCAAGCCGTTTCATCACCAAACTAGGTAATGTCATCCGTGCTGGAAAGAAGTGGAATGGATAAAAAAAGAGATGGGGAGGAGGAGGAGGTGGAGGAGGACTGTAGGATCCTTGGTGCTCTCTCAGCTTGGTGGTTTTATTGCAGATGTTTTATTACTCATCATCAGTGTTAGAAGAGTAGGGTTTGCGGAGTGGAGGAGGGGGAGGAGGAGGAGGAAGAGGAAGAGGAAGAAAAGGACTGAGGGGTCCTTGGTGCTTTCTGAGCTTGGATGTTTTCTTGCAGATGTTTCATTACCCCACTAGGTAACATTATCAGTGCTAGTAGGGAGTAGGATTTGTTCTCAATTTATATACTAGTGCAGTGATGGCGAACCTTTTCGCCGTCGCGTGCCAAAAGCGGGGGGAGCATGGGGGGGTAGCGCGCGTGCGTGCCCACACCCATAATGCAATGTCCCCCACGTGCCCCGCCCCCACGCGCATGCGCACGTGACCCCCTAACAATCCTCCCGCGAATGCACGCGCAATCCCCACGCTCCCCCGTCGCATGCGTGCGTGACACCCCCCACAGCAGGGGCAGAGCTGCTTGTTTTTGGTGGTGGGCAAGGGGAGGGAGTGGCCGCCTACTTGCGGCCGGGATTCTAGAGGAGAACCACCTCCCCCCCCCCTTCGCCACCCACCAAAAACAAGCAGCTCTGCCCCTGCTGCTCCCCTGGGGCTGCCAGCTTGCGGCCGGGATTCTGGAGGAGAATCCTTCAGTTACAGCATGCAGGTAGAGGAGAAGCGGGAAGCGCTTTTTGCGCTCCCCCCCAGCTCGTCACTGCGGGAAAGAGAGGGCGCTCGGAAGAACTCAAGAGGGCAGGCTCCGTTTCAGTGGCCGATCACTGTCGGGTCGCGTAGTTCAGCGGGGAGGCTACCGTAGGGAGACCTATTTGGAGGCACCTGGATGGGGCAAGTCCCGCCTAATTCGGCTGTGTTTTTTCCTTTACAGACCAGCTCCAAGCAAGCGGTGCAGGCAGCAGCGCAAGAGCTGCTGAAGTTTGTGCACCACTTGCTTGGAGCTGGTCTGGAAAGGAAAAAAGCCTCTGGCAGGGAGGGAGGGAAACGATGGCCACAGGGACGCGACGATGGCCACAGCCCTGGGGACCCACATGGCCAGTGGAGCAAGCCAAGAGGCTCCGCTTGAGGTGGTGGGGCCAAGAGTGCTGCTGCCAGCCAGGGAACAGCAGCTCTCAGCGGGGAGGAGCCCAGGCCACGGGGTCATCTGCGCAGGCAGCCCACCACCCCTACCCCGCCCTCACCGGCTGCTGGTCCACCGGTTCTCTAGACCGCCTGGGGCCACGGAAGAAGCCCGCTTGGTCAGGGAGGGAGGGAAGCCCCGGCTTACCTTGTTCTGCTCCCTGAAGAAGCGACCGCCGGGATCCCCAAACCAGACCAGCTGGCCCGTGCGCATACGCACTCTGGAAACAGGAAGATCATCTTCCGGGAGCGCGCATGCACAATGGGCAGCTGCTCTTTCGGTTTCCGGCACGCCCGTGCACATGAAAACCAGCTAGCCAGCACACTGGAACCCAGAAGAGCAACGGGCGACGGATCCGCATGCCGGGAGAAATGGCTCTGCGTTCCACTTCCGGCACGCGTGCCATAGGTTCGCCATCACTGTACTAGTGGTTTATCCTGTCAGTGTCGGTGGGAATGATCTTGGAGGTTCTGTGGTTAGGCTTTTTACTGTTAGCTTGTTTGGCAGTTCCTTGCTGGCTGAAGAATTCTGGGAGTTGAAGCCCACATATCTTAAAGTTGCTAAGGTTGAGAAACACTGATCCAGATAATGTAGCAGATCTGCTCTGAAGGGTTTATGGCTCATCCCATCAGTTCTAGGGACAATGCTTTAAATCTATCAGAAACTTTCCAATGATGCCCCTCCACTTCACACCAGTCGCAGGGGGAAAAAGAGCTTGTACACCATAGAGCAATTTAACACTTTGCTGGAGATTTATTCCAGGAAAAGGAAGTGGAAGATCGTGTTGGCATTTACCTGGAACATTACTTCCCATTCCTTTCAGCACAGCCTTGCGCCCCGTAGTTTCTAAAAGGTTCTGGACTTCCTCAGTAGCAAGACTTGTCTCCACCAGGACAGTTTGGGAATCCAGCTGGATGTCAACTATACGGAGGCCTGTAAGGAAATGGAGAGAGAAACATGTAGGGTAGGGCTTCCCAATCTTGGTAACGTGAAGATGTGTGGACTTCAACTCCCAGAATTCCCCAGCTGGCTGCATAGAAGCTTGCTAGGGAATTCTGGGAGTTGACATCCACACGTCTTCACATTGCCAAGATTTGGACACGCTAATGTAAGCAATTTTATATATCCCACCTTTATTATTTTTACAAATAACTCAAGGTGGTGAACATATCCAACACATCTTCCTCCTATTTTTCCCCGCCACAACTTCTGTGATGTGGGTTGGGCTGAGCTGAGAGAGAGGAATCGGTCTAAGGTCACCCAGATGGCTTTCATGCCTACGACAGGACTATAACTCAGAGTCTTCTGGTTTCTAGAATGGTACCTTAACTCAGGGGTAAAATTCAAAATTTTTCCCTGCCGGTTCTGTGGGCGTGGCTTGGTGGGCATGGCAGGGGAAGGATACTGCAAAATCTCCATTCCCACCCCACTCCAGGGGAAGGATACTGCAAAATCCCCATTCCCTCCCCACTCCAGGGGGAAGGATACTGCAAAATCCCCATTCCCTCCCCACTCCAGGGGAAGGATACTGCAAAATCTCCATTCCCACCCCACTCTGGGGCCAGCCAGAGGTGGTATTTGCCGGTTCTCCAAACTACTCAAAATCTCCGCTACCGGTTCTCCAGAATCTGTCAGAACCTGCTGAATTTCACCCCTGCCTTAACTATTAGATCAAACTGGCTCTCTGGATAAATTGAATTAATCCATTAGATTCATAAGTAATTCATAAGTAATTCAAGGTGGAAAACGTACATCATGTAATGTCGGGATACTAAAAGCCTTGTTTCCTGGGTTGGTCTACCTCCAACCACTCATTATGTCTCCTTGTACAGGTAGTCCTCACTTAACAACCGGTCCCTTAGCACCCATTCCAATTACAATGCACCTCCCCAGAACTACTTAACGACCCGTTTTGGAAGTTCTGACTGCTACATGCTACTCTGCAATCATGTGATTGTAGTTCGGGTGCTTGGCAATTGGCTCGTATTTATAGCCATTTGCAACAGTCTGCGGTCACACGGATTGTGATTTTCAACATTTTTTGGTAATTTCCGGCCAAAAGACAACTTCTAACATGCAATAATCATCCTGCAGCTTGATCTGAGAAAAGCCTGAGCTGGTTACATCACCTTGCGGAGAAAGACCCAAAGCCAACACCAACATTTCTACATTTAGCAATTCATGAAAATAAATTTGCATCTGGAACAAGGCTTCCAATAATTAATGGATTTAAGAGTTTTCCCACCCGAAATTGGTGCTCTGTATTGGCTGAGTAGTCCAGGAGTCCTTCCTATTCAGCTAGAAAACAGCTAGGTGGAAAACTGAGTTGCCTTTCTGACAGACTCTTTCGACATCTATGGAATTTCAGTAGGTAAAATGAAGTTATGAGGAAGTAAACTGTTGGGTAGAAACCAGGCGACTAGGAGTTCTAATCCCACCTTAGGTATGAAAACCAACTGGCTGCTAAAGTTGAGAAATACTGACCTAATTCCAAAGTTCTGATTTATAATGAGGCTCCACAGGAAACCTGGAAGGGCAGGGGCCTTTTCTCCTGCATTTGCCCCTTCTGGGCCATGCTTCTGCCTGCCACACAGAAGTAGTCGTCGACTTCCGACCAGAATTGATCCCAAAACCTCTGTGGCTAAGCGAGACATTTGTTAAGTGAATTTTGCTACGCTATTCCCCTGCACGTCGCTCTTCCGATCCCTGCCTTAGCTATGAAAGTTAGTTGGGTGACTTTGGGCCAATCACCAGGAGATTTTGAGTTCTAGTCCTGCCTTAGTCATGTTAGCCAGCTGGGTCACTTTGAGATTTCTAGTCCTGCCTTAGGCATGAAAGAAACTGGCTACTGTTTGGGCCAGTCACTCTCCCTCAGCAAAACCCACCTCACAGGGTTGTTGCTGTGGGGAAAACAGGAGGAGGAAGGAAGGAAGAAGGTGTGTTGGATATGTTCACCACTTTGAGTTATTTATAAATTATGATATCTATATCATAATTTATAAATTATAGAAATTTATAATATAAATTAAACGTTGAAAACAACGTTGATCGTTCTGAGGCTGATCTCACCTGGTGTCTTTTGCAGTGTTTTCTGAACCGCCTCTACACAATTTTGACAAGTCATCTCGACAGCAAACTCCAGCTACAATAAGAGAAGGAGAAAGTAACATCAGTTGCCAAGTGTCTGAATTTTGATCAGATGGCGATGCAGCAACGGTCATTAAGTATTAAAAAAACGACTATAAGTCACTTTTTTCAGTGCCACTGTAACTTTGAACAGCCACTAAACGAACCGTTCTAAGTCGAGGACTACCTGTAGTTCTTCCCCCAGCCAGATCTAAGCGCCCCCTCCCCGGAGAAGGTGCCATTTCTAAGAATGACCCAGCAGGTAGTTCAACCGGTGCAGTTGCACCCCCTTTCCTCCTGCTTTTCAAAACTACCCCCCTCAATCTCTTCGGACATGCGCAAAGCGTCGGACAGGGAAGGAAGAGGCAGCGCTTGATTTTCCCACCCGGGAGGGTTCCCCCACCGTGCAGCGGAGGCCTCCGCCCCTTTCACGAGCTCCGTCCATCTTGTCTTCAAGAATAAAAAGAAAAAGAAAATATGGTCCACCCGGACCACTTTGAAGGAGACACACCCCTACGCCAACCGGAAGGCCCTGCCGCGCTCCTCGCTTGGTTGAACAGTAAGAGGCGGACATGCGCAGTAGAAACCGAGAGCGGAACTTGGGCGCAGCGGTTTAACATTCCGCCCGGACGGCTTATAGGCGCTGGACCGCTGGGTTGTCAAGGCGACGCCGAAAGCGACGGTTAGTATTTTGGCCGCCATGGCGTCGAGCGTGTCGCCTCCCGGGCGGCCGCTGTACCAGCTGGAGGACACGGGAAGATGGACGCACCAGCTGCACGAGCAGTACCAGCGCATCCTGACGCCGCTCTCGCTTTTCCCCACCACTTTTTCCCGAGTCAAGCCTTGCCTTTCCGGCTCTTCTCTGGGCCCGCCAGACGAGGAGGAGCTGCCGGTGCCCATCTCGCTCTCGGCCCTGATGCAGCTGGTGAAGGCCCGGTTGGAGCCGGGGCCTCAGGAGGCCCACGCCCACCCTCAGCACCTGCGGGCCTTCCGGGACATCATCCTGACCGAGGTCAAGCACGCCCACAAAGACCTCCAGCACCTGCTGCACGACCCGGCCTTCAGCCCCGACGCCAACCGGGAGCTGTACCAGCACCTCTTGAGCTACCTCGGCCTGGTGTCCCAGCATCTCTTCCGCCACTATTTGGGCCTCATGGAGTGCTGCCGGCTGCGGTACATCTTCACGGATTGTGCCAACCTCATCCGCTTCTCAGCCCAGCTGGCCCTGGATTGCTCCAAGTTCCTCAACGTGGTGGCCGTGCGCCAGCGCCTGGTGTGGGAGATGAAGAGGCTAGCGGACCGCCCGCCCGATTCGCCTACCAAATCCTCCAGCCCTTTTGGCCCCATGACTACCCATTCCCTGGGCAACCGCCTGGGCATCACCATCTCTTACTTCATCAGATACATCCAGCCCCATACTTTGACGGAAAAGGAAAAAGTAGCCCAGGATGTGAAAGAGCTGGAGGAGTTACCCTTGCTGGACATGAGCAAAATAAAGAAATTGAATCTACCCATGGCCAGGAAAACTGATTTCCTGCAGCAAATGGCCTGCGCTGCTGTCGCCGCCCCTTGTCCCCGTGGGTCCTCACGCAACTGGTCTAGGCCTCAGATTATCCCGGCAACATCCGTCCTTCTCAAGTGCCAGTCTCTGCCCAATATGAGGGTAGGGAAGCTTTTAGCCGATGAACTCGGCATCCATTTGATCCCTCGCCGGATCAGCCCTGATCTGCTTTGTCGCTGCCCTGAATCCCCCAAAGACGGCGAACTGAAGGGTCCAGCAGCCCTGGCTGAAGACCTTCAGAGGCTGGTCCGGGGCTCCGTCTTGGAGAAGACTCCGTGGAAAGGCGAGCAAGACGATTTAGATCTCCCTCCCCTCATTAAAGCGTTGACGTGGACCAAAGCCAACGAGAATCGCCAGCTGCATTTGCAGAGAATACTCAAGTCCCTGCACGAGGAAGAGCGTTCTGAGATGAAGCGGAGAAACACTATCATCGCCGCCCCGGCCTCTCATCCCCAGGCGGCGACGGTGAATGTCAGAATCCATGATAGGATGGTGGTAAAGACAGCTGATCTGCAGGTGTCTGAAAGACACTATTTGGAAAATGTGACGATGGTTAGGTCTTTACCAATCTACAATCACCTCCTGGGGGAGATAAGTCCTGCTACCATGAAGATACTGGACGCAAACCTTTCTACTGGAGAAGAAGTCAAGGAGATCTACAAGGAACTGATGAATACGATTCCTAAAGAGCACCTGAGGTTTGACCAAGGATCCTTGATAGAGTGTCCTGCAACTATCCTGTCTCGTCAGTCCTGCTTTGCTTCCTCAACGCTGACGAAGAGAAAAAGTGAGCAGATCGTTAATACAGAGCTGAGTCAAATTCTCCCAGCTGGGCCCTTCGTCCCAGAGGAAGTGGTTGAGACACCCCAAGCCCAAAATCTATCCAAGAAGAAGCTAGTTTCAAAAGAATATGCATCTTGGCTCAAATGGTGGAAAGCCACATTTAACATCGACGAGTACTTGAAATACGTCAGCAGCAACACCGCTGACTATCTGCCGGTCATATTTCATTTGTACAACCCTGAAGAAGATGAAAAAGACGGGAGGGAGAGAGACATGCAGGCTGTGTTAAACGAGGATGAAGTGAAGAAACAGAAAGTGAAGAGGAAACAGCTAAAAGCAGCCGAGCTTCAGTCACAGAAAGAACTGTTCCACACCGGATTGTGGAATGTCAGCAGCACCTGGCTGGAGGGCCTGGGAAGTTCTACTAATGACCATAGGTTTGAAGATTTCAATGTCCTACAGAGGAGATTGGAAAGACTATGGACCGTCCTTCATTTCTCTGAACGGGAAAGGCTAGATATGGCCATCAAGTACAGCTCCAACCAGTATTACTTACTGCTTCCAGACATGCTGAATTCTTGGGAAGTCGCTGCCCAGTTTATCCAGGATAGGGAGCTCCTGCTGGCCGAAATAGAAGAGTTTGAGCAAACTGCTTCGGATCCTAACCGCTTGTTCAGCAAGGAGCTCAGCTGGTTTCCCACCAGAATGCAAGAGTCGAACATCAGAAGGCACTTGCATTCCGAGTTGGACCAGTACAACTTCGAACTCCGCATGATTCTGAAACACATCAAAGATGCCTTCAACGATACGGTGACTTTCAAAGGTCGCCCGTACCAAGATAAAATGGAGAGGGACATAGTGGAGATGCTTTATTGGCTGCAGCAGGAGCGTCGGGCCGTAGTTTTGAGGAAAGCAGTCCGGAGAAGTAGCTGGGGAAGGCTTTCTCCTCTTTTTTAGATTGGCTTCACTATCTGGTGCTTTGGAAGCATATTCAGACAACTCTTTTGCACCTGTGCTCAGATTCCACTCTCCGTTATCTCCCCCACCCCACCCCCGTGTTTAGGAGGCTGAGAACAATGGAGGCAGCGTCAGTTAAGATCCCTTTGATGGAAAAATGAAAGGAGTTTTTCCTTAGGTTCAAGAAGGATGAGCAGGAGATACGCAGGTTAGACAGAAGGTGATTAGGGAGAAAGCTGACACCCTGCAAAATATCCTCAGGAAGAATAGCAAAATGGTACTTGGGTGCTTGTCAGCTTTGCTTTCTTTGCCAATATAATTTGTAATTGTTGAGTAGTTTTGTCTTTCATTAAAAACATGTTTCTGGTCCTCATGGTTTCAAAGCAATGGCCACTTTTTTATGCGGTACCAAAGGTAGATATGGCTTAGACACCCATATTGGGTGGGCCAGGTCTCATAGCCATGTTTTGTTTCTGTATCCACATTTCCCCATCTCCCTTTCAGTGTGCAGTGGGTTTGCCCTACCACTGAATTGAGTCAGTTCAAGACACGGTAGTTGCATTGGGGAGTTAACTGCGATCAGTGGTAACCTTGATTACCTGGTTGGTTGTTGGCTAAACCCAGTCCATTTGGTGAAGTGCTCGTGTATTTATTTAATAGCCCACCTTCATTAATTTTATAAGTAACTCAATGCAGCGAACATGCCTATATAACTTGGCAAGTTTGAGACGAATGGACTTCAACTCCCAAAATTCCCCAGCCAACCTGGCTGGGGAATTTTGGGAGTTGAAGTCCACGTGTCTTAAAGTTGCCAAAATTGAGAAACACTCCTATTAACGCTTTAATATGACTGAAGCCAAGCTGATTTTTCCCTTGGAAAATAGACATTTTGGAGAAATCTTAACGTGTGCAGAAACTGAGGGACAAAAACCAGCAGCAAGTGCTCAAATCTAGATTGTGCAGTTTGAAATATGAAATATCTTTTTTTTAATGCAACATTTTTATGAAATATGAAATATCTTATTCTTTTCCTGTCTAAAAAACCCCCCTCAAAAAAGCCTAATTCTGAATGGAAATGAATCCTAACCCAGGAAAATAAACTTTTGAGCTTCTGGCTCTTGAAAAGGACCGCATTCTTCCCGGCAGCCCATTCTACTTGGATGCAAAATTGCAAAGCGTGTTGACAATAGGCGAGCTCATCCTTTCAAACCCAAATTGCACAACGCAGACACTTTCAAGGATCTGTTACAAATGTTTTATTTTATTGGAGAAGAGAAAAAAAGGAGAGAAATTTCAACTTCAAAAGAACAAAAAGTCACAGGTTAATAATATCCATAGCAAAAATCGAGCCTACACAAGGGAGGAGAAATTGCAAATCAAACTGGAACGAATTGGCCCAAAGTTATTCTTGGAAGGCCACGTATTTGTCTCTTGTTTATTCTGGGGGTCTCTCTGTCTATGCTCGAAATTAGACAGAGCTCGACCAAAGCCCAGAGCACAAAGCCAGTTATCAACAACCTTGTCTCCCCAATCCCTACAGACCTGCCCTCCCCTCTTTCCAATAATGCTTTGGGGGGGGGGACGACGTGTTTTGTTTTGGTTTTTTAAACAGAACAGGGACCGTTAGTTGTCACTAAGCTTTGCAGAGACACAGAATGTCCATTAGTGAGACCATGCTAAACACAAAATCGACACATCGTGAAGCCTGGAATAGCTTTGACGTGAACGCGCCGCAGGAGCCCGATGTCCAGCCCTCAAATAGCCTACCTGAAAAATAAAAGACACAGTTCATTTGCAGGCTCAGTGTGGGGGCTGCCTAGAAGAAAAAAAAACGGCACTTCCGTGGCTGAGCCCACCCCACATTCCTTAGAGCAGGGGGTCTTCCAACCTCGGCAACTCTTCAGACTTCGGGACTTCAACTCCCAGAATTCCCCAGCCAGTGAGTGGCCAAGGTTGGAGATCCATGCCATAGGGCATTAACTCAGGTGGGAAATTAAGGGGGAAGTGTATTTGATTGGGGGGGGGGAAGAGATTGTCACAATATTAACCGCTTTTTTTGCATCGTTCTGGAAGGATCTCTTCCTCCCTGGGACTATGGACTGTCTTCAGGAGGAGTGGCAGGGCAGAAAGATGTTATTTTCAAACTAAAACATTTCAAAACAGACATTACTGGCAAGCCTCAGAGTGCAAATGTCCCCTCCTGTTTTAGATGCTTCTAGGGTCTTCAGAAAGGTTGATTGTGGCCACAAGCTGGAACAGATCTAAGGCTGGCATCCATTTGGTAAGATGGCTAAGGATCTTGTTTGCCACACTGGCAGCAGTTTTCCGATGCCTTGTGTTAAGAGAAATGTCGTTCTTACTGCTGTCTCCCTGATCCTTTTCATTAAAAATATTGGGAACTGAACGTTGGCCATTTTACGTGAAAATTGTGAATCCTCCTCGTGAGCGACCGTCCCTGTGAAGGCTGGATTGTTGGTAGTCCTCGACTTAACGACCACAATTCAGTTCCAACATTTCCGTTGCTAAGCTAGGCAAGTTGCTAAGTGAGCCCTGTCCCGTTTTACGACGTCTGACCTGGCTAAGTGAATCACTACCATTGTTAAAACATGCGAGCGTCAAAACTAATCTGGCTTTCCCTTTGACTCTATTTGTCAGAAGGTCCCAGATGACAATTCCAGGGTGCCAACAACCATCGTAAATACATGTGGTTGCCAAGCACCCAAAGTCTGATCATGTGACCGTGGGGATCGTGCAACGGTCCTAAGCATGAAAACTAGTAGTCACTTTTCTCAGTGCTTTCGTAACTCTGAATGGTCATTAAATGAATGGTCATAAATCGAGGACTACCTGTAATCCTGGTTAACTTTTCACCACAAATGCACAAGAACCACAAAACCATGATCGTTCCTCTCGGTGGCAAGTCAAAGGGAACCAGTGGGATATTCCACACTGGCTTACTCACCTTCCACAACCCTCACAGCCCACAAAATTACATTTTTCGGACGAATGTCAGTATACTGATGGCTCTTCTCAGGGGCACGGACATTAGGGGACAGTGAGAGAAAACCCAGTGAAAATGGTGTAATTTAAACACTGCAGGGAAAGGAATCCACTTTTTGGAATTGTTGGGAAAGGACTGCAAATAAACATTTCATATTAGACATCTGTTGCTTGGTCATAGGAAGGATGCGTAAAATTGCTCCGGTTGTCTCTTACGTGAAAGGCCACCAAACACCCAGAAGAAAGTGCAGCTAAGAATTTCTCAAGGCATGAGAATAACTAGAATGTTCTTTTTTTAAAAAAAACAGAAGGGAACAGAAATTATGAACCATTTGGAAAAAGAAAAGAATATTATCGTTCAGGAGAATTCAACCTTGGGGGTGAGGGGTGTCACCCAGTGAAAATAAATCACAGGCTTAAGGATAGGACAAAAACAAAGCAATCACAGCATCATGAACGAAAGGAATTCCTCCACCAGAATCTCTGCTGGGGCCAACAAGCATCCGTGAATTTTTAAGAATTAGGACATATTTGCAGAGGGGGCAGGCTGGTGCTAGCAACTATTAGCCACAGTGGCGAAAGGAAGAGGTCCACAAATATAATTTCACGGATGGGAATTGAGCTTCTGCTCGTAAAGCACCTGGTTCACCCACTGGTGGGAGAAAATGGTCTGGATTGACTGATTTGATTCGGGTAACAAAGTGCCAAATTTGCATCTTTGTCCAGATGGGATCTCTCCAAAATTGGCAGGCATTTTCTGAAGGGCCACCAAGATGGAACTTCTCTCAGGTCCAGATGGGGCTCAAGAGACTACACACTGGGGCATCTTGTGTAATCTAAACTCGCTCTTCAATTTCCAAGTGGCTTTTGTTAAAAGCCGCTCTATCTTCTGTCGGTAGGGGTGTAGTCGCTGCATCCTTAATTTCAAGTTTTAGGGTGCATAGTGGGAAACAGGCAAGGAGGAAGGAACGAGGCACCCACAATGCTGGGAGCAGAGTGCAATATTTGGGGCAATGGGAACAGAAGAGGAAGGAGAAGAGGAAGGAGGAAAACCAACAACGGGACAAGCTTAGCCAGGATTTTAGGAATAAGAAAGCAGAATCCACTGTTCTCGGGCAAGACCTCCCTCAATCTGACTGTAACGAAGCACACAAGTAAGGAGGAACAAATATTCCGGGGAACTCTGAAATGGCCACGGGTCGGTGGTTCCTAGAAGGAAATCCTTCGTACCAGAAGCAATTTGAGATGTCCTGGACATGGCATGTGGGTTTGGGAGCCAACTTATCCCTGGGACACTCTGAACCACTTTCGTTTTGGAAGATTACAGAACCATGTTTAGCAAGGTGACGTTCCTAATTGCCGTGTTTTGCCCCGGTCTATGGTGGCCCCTCTCTCTGTTTCATCTCCCCCACCAAGCAGCCTGGTCTGTTCCTCGACTGCTACGGCTTAAGAGCTGCAGATACCGGCAGGTATCCTCCGAAGACACACCCAGCCGCAGGCTGGTATCCCCCATCTCACCAGCAGCGACACTGATGTGCCATCCCCCTCCTCCTCCTCCTCCTCCTCCAAGCTACTCATGAAAAAAAACGCTCTCACCTCGACTCAATACGCGGAGTATCGCAACCTGTCCGCGCCTGCATCCCGCCCGAAACGCTGGACATCGTAGAGAGAGGATCGCGGGATGGGAGACAGCTGAACGCGCTCGTATCCGTACATGTCTCCACCGGTGGAAGCCGCAGCGGCCGAGCGACGCAGAGGGCTTCTATCCCGGGTGTAAAAGGAGGACGTCGCGGCCACAGCAGCGACGGCTACCGCGGCTGCAGATCCCGAGGTTGGCAGCAGGGGCCTCTCGTAGGGGTCTAAGGTGGTAGAGAGGCGACTGGCCATGGCTGTGGCTTGCGAGTACTGGGCGTACTGGGAATACTGGGCCATGGTGTGCTCCGCATAAGTGTCGTATGCAGAGGCCCCATAGGCCGCAGCGTTTCTCGCGCGATACCGTTTATAGTAATCCACCATTCCATAGGGGTCATCGTAATACATGGGATCCCCGTAGCCTGTAGGGTACGGGGTGCGCACCATTCCGTATTGCTCGCTATAAGGTTCGGTCAACTCGGCCACTTGCCCCGTGCGGTCTACCGGGCACTCTTTAGACCAGTGACCCTCCTTCCCACACCGGTAGCAGCCACTCTTGTCTCCCATCCCGGGCGCGGTCCTGAGACGGCTGGTGGACAACTGCACGCGCATTCGTTTGCCTTGAAGAAACAGACGCAAGAAGGGCAGCTATAAAGATTTGTTAAAGACAATTCAAAGCAAAAGCATAGCAGCTCAGAATTATTTTTATATTTAAAAAAAAGAGCTAACAAACCAGGAAATCACCAGCTATGATTCAGTGGGTCAAAGAGGGAAGCCAACAGCTGTTCGAGGACCCAATGCCTCTTCTGGTCTGGAGCAATCAGCGAGTTATACTCGGGAAATGCAAGCATTTTGGCAGCGAGAAACCGATTCTACCCTCTTTTAAGGTATGTTTCATTCGTCTCCCCAATTTGATGCTGGCCACGAAGACCCGGAAATGTTTTGACAGCCCCGCAAAGCAGATAAGTGGATTGCAAATCAAAACCCGAGAATCTTGTTGGCCAGAATTGTGAAATGTGATTTACTTCTGAGACACCTACGGGGGTCATGCAGCTGCCGGTGTTTTCTAGGAATTCCGAAACAATCAGATTTGCTGAATTTTAAAGTAATGGTTCTTATACTTAAGCTAAACCGTTTTGAGGTTTATTTCCCACTGACACAGCAGGATCTGTTCTTCCTTCCTTCTCCAGTTTTACTCTTCAGGAGGCATGGCTGTGCTCTGACCTTACTCGTTTGCAGGCTGAAATGGGAGGATTCAGATACCTTTCCTTTATTCTGTGGAACGGTCCTTGGAGACTTAGTGCTCCTGAGGTACGGAGCTACAAACACAACACCAGTCCAGATCCCTGCCAGTGGCCTGTGCTTTCTTCATCCATTGTAATCAGAGAACAAGGAAAAAGAGAAAAACCAAATGCCAAATCCATCTATTTCAGAGATCTAGAGGATCAAACTCTATCCTGGATCATTAAAAGACTTTTTTTTTTAATGCCGATACTGTTGTTTCACGGTTCTGAAATTCAACAATAGCGCATACAGGTAATCCTCAACTTACGACCACAAATTGAGCCCAAATTTTTTGCTGATAAGTGAAACATTTGTTAAGTGAATTATGACCCATTTTACGACTTTCCTTGCCACATTTGTTAAGGGAATCACTGCAGTTGTTAAATTAGTAACATGGTTGTTATGTGAATCTGGTTTCCCCATTGACTTTGCTTGTAAGGTGGTCGTAAAAAGCGATCATGTGACCCCGGGAGACTGCAGAAATGGGAGTCACTTCCCAAGTGTCTGAATTTTGATCACATGACCAAGGTCACAACGGTCGTAAGTGTGAAAAACGGTAATAGCTCACTTTTTTCAATGCTGTTGTAACTTTGAACGGTCACTAAACAAACTGTTGTAAATTGAGGACTACCTGTATTTGATACTGGTCTGTATCAAATCACTGAGACTTCATAAAATGCTATTATCAGAAAGAGACATGTTATTAATGCACTAGCTAGACCAAGCAAGCATTTCCCTTAATTGTTCAGATCCTTAATTCATCATAAGAGAATGCTACGGGTATGTTTTTATTCTTATTGCTTTGAGGATTCTTTTGACCTTGTCAATTTTAGCCCAATTAAGGGATTACAGGGTCATAAAAGGGGAATTTTTAGTGGAGTGGCCATTTTTTCTTTCTTTTTACGACTCTGGGTGGAATGGAGCTGAGCGTTTATTGGCCGGATGCCTTTCCTGACGCCTAAGCCGAGATCACAGCAGATATTTTCTCTTTGCGTCCTGATAGAGAAACATCTGTTGCTGCCTAGGATTGAACTCTCAACCTTCTGAGTGGGAGATGAGTGCCTGCACCTCTAGGCCACTGTGTCGCTCAGGGGAATGGCCATATAAATTGATTAAATAAATTTTGCAAAATAATGTCCAATGAACAAGCCTCAAGCCCATTTCTAGACTGCCACCAATCCCTCTCCTGACCACACTATCATCAAACTATACTCAAGAATCTTCCAGGTAAATAAAAGGAAAATGAAATGGTCAAAGTCCTTGAAATAATTATATTTGTGCTAACCAGTAGGAAACATTAACCTTCTGAGACAGAAATTTAAAAAAGCAAGTTGACTTCAAAAAAAATCTAAACGCAGGGCATTAGGAAACAGATTGCTATTGGCAGCGAGAAGGAAAGAAGGCATCAAATCACAGCAAGGCGAATGGTCAATCCGAAAGCAACAGGAGATAGAGAGAAGGGTGGCTGAGGGTCCGGGATGGAGTAGGCTGGGTAATGTTGGCTACTGGGAACACCAGACAGGAGTACAAAGCCTTGGGAAAATAAGAAGAATGGAAGCCTTTCCACACATTTATTAATGAACAGACAGGAAATGGAACAGGAAAGAAAAGAAGACTAGGATCAAGATCCACTCCTCTGTCAGAGGCCTCGAGAAACTGACTGATTGATATACTTCAATATCTCACCTGCCAACTGCCCTCATGTTTCTAAGCCAGTATGGGAGATGGCCAGGCTGACCCCGAAGGAGGGGGTCAAACACGTTCCCGAAAATAAGACCCTGTCTTATTTTTTTTTGCCACCAAAAAAAGCACGTGTCTTATTTTCGGGGGGGAGGGGGAGGGAATGTCGTCCACTGACACACCTCACTTGTGTGTGTCGCTCCCAGCCTCTTTTTCGCTATCAGAGGCCTTCAGGAACTTCTTCGTCCGGCAAGGCCAGCAAGGCTTTCCTGAAGGCCTCTGTAGCCGACAACAGAGCTCCGGATCGATCCAGAGCTCCAGCAAAAGAAATGGGCTGTGGTGTGCGAGGCCTGACTGCAACTATCTGAAGGTAAGTAGTAGGGCAGCTCCACCCCCCCCCCATCCTAGCTTAATTTTTACCTGTGCACCCTGGAGTGGGCAGGGTCTTAATTAGGGCTTATTTTGGGGGTATATTGGGCGCACGTGTAAAAATCAAGCTAGGACTTACTTTCTGAGTAGGTTGTATTTTTGGGGAAACACGGTAGCTGACCCCAACCCTATTAGGGGCTCAACATTAGCTGTTAACAACCTGGGTAGAAAGTGGTTTCAATTCTGCAACTTCTGAGACAGAAATTTAAAAAAGCAAGTTGACTTCAAAAAAAATCTAAACGCAGGGCATTAGGAAACAGATTGCTATTGGCAGCGAGAAGGAAAGAAGGCATCAAATCACAGCAAGGCGAATGGTCAATCCGAAAGCAACAGGAGATAGAGAGAAGGGTGGCTGAGGGTCCGGGATGGAGTAGGCTGGGTAATGTTGGCTACTGGGAACACCAGACAGGAGTACAAAGCCTTGGGAAAATAAGAAGAATGGAAGCCTTTCCACACATTTATTAATGAACAGACAGGAAATGGAACAGGAAAGAAAAGGAGACTAGGATCAAGATCCACTCCTCTGTCAGAGGCCTCGAGAAACTGACTGATTGATATACTTCAATATCTCACCTGCCAACTGCCCTCATGTTTCTAAGCCAGTATGGGAGATGGCCAGGCTGACCCCGAAGGAGGGGGTCAAACACGTCATCAGTCTCGAGTCCCTTCACACCCACAAGAGATCTAAGGCCAGCCCACCTTGAATTCTGTTGACTCTTATCTACCGCCAACTTGCTTCGACCTTTAGTAGCTCAGATTCTTGTAGAGAGCTTTAGCGTGCAATAAAACCTATATATTCAATTGAACTGTCGGGACTCCTGATTTCCTGAGCTTGATATTCAGACTAGGTTGTCTGAACCTAGTCATTGTAGACTGTTTAAGATGGCTTGGCATCCCGTGCAGGTCCAGCCATCTATGGTTTACTCGATAAACTCTGCTCAAAATACCCCAAGGCCAAGCATCACGTGAAGCCAACCACCAATCGAAACAACTTGGATCAACCACCCTGCATACTTTTTATCAATTAAATCAATGGAAGGTATAAGTATAGACAATCCCTATGGTGTTGCTTGTTCTAAGTCTTTAAAAAAAGGGGCAATAAAGCAGTCTCCTCTTTTCCTCTCTAATGACATAGGGGAAAGCCTCTGAATTTTAATAGTCTTTTTCTAATGTATTTGCTGCATCCAGTGATATAGCATTTATATAATTTACGGTGGTTTTAATTGCCTTATCGTAACGGCATTCCGTTAAGCATTCAATGAACAGAAAGGATATTACAGTAGTAAAGAGAACGATTATTAATCTCGCGGGCCTCAAAACTCTCATACAAAATTATTCCTGGCCTTGTTTTTCAATCCCAATTTGGACGAAACTGTATCTCCTTTCTAACAAGCAGCAAGTCACATCTTAAACAAAATAGAACCCACAATTTTTGTTGCTAAGTCAGATATTTGTTAAGGGAATGTTGTCCCATTTAACAACCTTCTTTGCCAGAATTGTTAATTGAATCACTGTAGCTGTTAAGCTAGTAACACAGTTGTTAAATGAATCTGGTTTCCCCATGACTTTGCTTGTCAGGTCCCAAAAGGTGATCACATGAACCCGAGACACAGCAACCGTCATAAATATGACTCAATTGCCAAGGAAGGAGGGGCCATAGTGGCACAGTGGTTAGAATGCAGTACTGCACGCTAATTCTGCCGACTGCCAGCAATTCGATTCTGACCGGCTCAAGGTTGACTCAGCCTTCCATCCTCACGAGATCAGTAAAATGAGGAGGACCCAGGTTGTTGGGGGCAATATGCAGTCTGTTAACCACTTAGAGAGGGATGTAAAGCACTGTGAAGTGGTATATCAGTCTAAGTGCTATTGCTACTGCTATTTGAATTTGGATCACGTGACCATGGGGATGCTGCAATGGTCATTAAGTGTGAAAAACGGACATAAGTCACTTTTTTCCAGTTCCGTTGTAACTTCTGTCACTAAATGAACTATTGTAAGTCAAGGACTACCTGTACCTGGCATCAGATATCCGACTCAAGGATGGAACTGAACTAGCGGACAACATTACCAGCTGTGGCCTCCCAGATGACCCTTGGGAGCTCTGGAAATAACCTCCTCTTGGGGAGGAAAGCCAGAAGGGCGGAAACTTTGGCTTCCAACTTCCACGCCCCACCCTAGCCCCACTTCCCACCTTGGAATTCCGTGTTGTCGAGGCCTCTGATGGCCTCGACGGCATCTTCGGCTCTTTCCATGTGCACAAAGGCATAATCTTTCACGATATCACACTCAAGCACGGGGCCGTATTCCTCAAACTTGGACCGCAGCTCCAGGTTCGTGCAACTGGTGCTGATGTTGCCCACGTGCAGCTTGGTGGAAGCCTTGCTCTTGTTTTTGCTGGCTTCGACGTTGATGCAGACACCGTGCAGCTTGTAGTGGTGCAGGTTGCGGATGGCATCATCGGCGGCCGTCTTGTCCTCAATGTGCACAAACCCATAATTCTTGATGATGTCACACTCCAGGACTCGGCCGTACTGCTCGAAAAGGGAGCGGATCTCCTGCTCGGTGGCTTCCCGGGGAAGGTTGCCGATGAAAAGTTTCACCATGGTGGCTAGAGCTGAGGAGCAAAAGAAGGAAGGGTTAGTTGGCTCTGAACAACCAAAATCGAACAGCATGAGGCAATTCAGCAGCAGGGGGAAAACAAAAAGCCCAAGAGATTATATTGATCGAAGACAATTAAGTTTTGCTCAGGGAATCTCATCAGCCTCTTTAAGCACTGATTTTAAGTGATCCTTATTCTGTGGAAGAAGCCACTGTTTTTAAACACCATTAAAAAAAACTTACTATATTGAAAAAGGCATCTCTTGATTTAGCACATTATGCAATCAGAATCCTAAATCGTCCAGAAAGCTCTTATGCACATGCAGCAGGAGATACCAGGAAAATACAGGTAAAATATATAGGTCGTTCTGTAAGGGGAGGGCATGTGTGTATGTATATATGTATGTATAGAATTTATAAGTGTGTGTGTGTGTGTGTGTAATATATCAGTAGAAATTTGTATGAGCAGAGACCATGATGTGTGTAGTGTGTGTGTGTGTGTATGCTTGTGTATATATATCTATATATCTATATCTATATATCTATATCTATATCATCCATCCATCTATCTCTTTAGAGAGTGTGTGTATGTATGTATATGTATGTGTAATACACCAGCAGAACTTTGTATGAGCAGAGGCCATGATGTGTGTGGTATGTGTGTATGCGTGTATGTATATATGTATGTATATATCTATCTATATAGAGAGAAATAGTATGTAAGGTTTTTGAATGCAGCTCAGAATCTGAATTAATCCAATAAAACTCTGAACATGCTGCCACTGATATTCATCTTTATTTATTAATCAAGATTAAAGGCGGGCGACCTTTTATCTCCCCCACCTCCCACTTAGAGCAGGCAGAGAAAGAAAAAGCAAAAGCCGCAGCCACTGTGCGCAAAATATTTTTCTCGAACTTATAGTTTACACAGCTTGCAGAGATTGTCATAGTGTTAGTAACGTAATTTCATATCCATTAGTTCATGCAAACCTCATGATTTTCTCAGCGCTCTGCAAATAAAGGACCTCAGAAAGGAGGAAAAGAGTATTTTCTGGCATATAGTTCAGAGCTTTGTTAGGGGGTGCTATCTCACATTAAGTTCGCTGAGAATACACATTTTAAGTTACAAGCAAGGGTATTTGGCAATTAGCCTAGAGGCTTTATCTTTGCATTTGGCACATTAGCTTACAATGGAGCTCAGCTCAGCAGCGAATCAAAAGTTGAGTTAGGTAAACTCTGTGTATGCTCTAATCCTTTCACTGATTTTAAGTGATCCTTATTCTGTGGAAGAAGCCACTGTTTTTAAACACCATTAAAAAAACCTACTATATTGAAAAAGGCATCTCTTGATTTAGCACATTATGCAATCAGAATCCTTTCATTCCTCCCTTTTTAAGGCAATAGGAAGCTTCCTATTGCTGGAACAATGGTGAATATTGCTTGGGTTCTGGTGTCAAAGTAAGAACTTTGGCAGGCTTGTCCTGTCTTCCAGAAGCCACCCCCTTAAATTGTACTAGTAAGAACTAGCACAGAAATTCCAGAAATTGTGCTAGTAAGAACTGATCTTATTACAGGTGTCAAACAAGGTAATATCATCAATCCTCCAAAGGCCAGAACTATGAGGAACAAAATTCTCTTCCAATCTCCAAACATTCCTTCAAACCATCCGGAGGTATCTAAGATTCCATCCCAGGTTTGAACAGGAACGTGGGCAAGCTTCCTCAGACAGTCTGTGATTTCTTCAATTGCTTTTCCGTTTTCACCTATCTTGTCAGAGTAATGATGATTTAATAGCTGCCAGCTGATGGAAAGCTGATGCAACTGTAAAGCTGATGCAACTGTAAGGCTGATGCAATGAAGATGAATTAGCATTGGTATTGCCGGTTGTCTAAGGCTCTGAGTGCTGTGTTTTTGCTCCTGGGTTGTCTCCTAATAGTAGCCACGCTGTAAACACTCTGACAGGGAGCAGTCCAGAGAGACTAGAGAGAAAAGTAACCCAGTGGGAGCTTGCATCAGAGTGAGTGGTTTAAATCGTGGTTAGCAGGCAACATGGCCTCTGTTGGCGTAATGGGAGGAGGTTTCTTGGTGTCTCGGCTGAATGAGACAAACTACCTCTCCTGGAATGTGAAGATGGAGATGTACCTGCGGAGGGAGGAGTTGTGGACGATTGTTATTAATCCACCAGCAGTCCTGGATGATGGGGACCAGAGAAGAAACAAAAAAGCATTAGCCAGCATAATTTTTGCCCTGGAAGACAGTCACATGTGAGGGGTCTCCAGTCTGCGAAAGAGTGCTGGGAGGCGTTACGCAGTATGTATGTTTGTGAGTGAGACTGCGGGCAGTAAAGTGTTGCTGACTAGGAGACTGTTGAGCCCGTTCCAAGGCTCGCCATTCTGGGGGATCGACACTCCAGCTGAGGTGTGGGCGCCGGCGGCTGGGGATAGCATCCTGACGAATCTAGGCGCACCTCTGATGTCATCCCGCTGCGACAGACCAGGATCCTGTCAGCGCCGACCAGCTGATGTCGGCGCTCCAGCCTTCGATGCCGGCATGCTACCGCCAATGTATGTAAGGCATTGCCAGCCTTGACAGCAGCTCGCAGAGGCGGCTGCATTCGATCCTGGATTGACTAGACCGCACAATATAGACTGTTTGCCCAGCTGGAATCGACAGTACCGGATGTGGGATGTTGGCTAAAGGGGGGTGGAGGGGTGGAGTCGACGGTATAAAACAGCGCTGGGAGGTGGATGCTCCCAGCGCTGACTTAAATGAGCTTTAAGGCTACCTCAGTTGTTCCGTTTGATGCATTGTTGGAGGAATAAAATCACAGATTCAACCATACGGAGTGTACCTGTTCTGTTCCTGCGAAACATACAGTTGCAAGAAAAAGTATGTGAACCCCTTGGGATTACGTGGAGTTTTGCATGAATTGGTCATAAAATGTGCTCTGAACGTCATCTAAGTCACAACAATAGAAAAACACAGTCTGCTTAAAATAATACTACACAAACATTAGATGTTGCCATGGTTTAATTGAACATAACATGTAAACATTCACAGTGCAGGGAGGAAAAAGTATGTGAGCCCCTAGCCTAATGACTTCTCCAAGAGCTAATTGGAGCCAGGAGTGAGCCAACCTTGACTCCAATCAGTGTGATGATATTGGATGTGTGGCTGACAGCTGTCCTGCCCTTTAAAAACACACACCTGGTTTGGGTTTACTGGTTTCAAGAAGCAC
>QLTV01002253.1:1444179-1463580 GCA_003457575.1 Thermophis baileyi
CTACAGGAAACGTTTGGTTGAGGTTATTGCTGCCAAAGGAGGGTCAACCAGTTATTAAGTCCAAAGGTTCACATACTTTTTCCTCCCTGCACTGTGAATGTTTACATGTTATGTTCAATTAAACCATGGCAACATCTAATGTTTGTGTAGTATTATTTTAAGCAGACTGATTTTCTATTGTTGTGACTTAGATGACGTTCAGAGCACATTTTATGCCCAATTCCTGCAAAACTCCACGTAATCCCAAGGGGTTTACATACTTTTTCTTGCAACTGTAGCTCAGGACAAGCTGAGAGACTGTATAAAGCACAGCTGAAGCCGGGAGAGTGTATGTCCACACATTTGCAGAATATGAGAAGGACATTCCTTGAGTTGGAAGAAAGAGGAATGACATTTAAAGAGGAACACAAGGTGTATGTGGTGCTCAGTTCCTTGGACAGTTCATGGGACGTTCCATGCAAGAGCAGGATTTAACCATGGCATATTTGACTGGTTGATTGTTGGAGGAGGAGCAAAAACGGCTGGAGAGGAGACCAGGAAAGGGAGGAGAGAGCGTTCAGCACAGACCAGTATCTACACAGGTTCAAGATGGCGGCAGATTAGCTGAAAAAGTGAACTTCATGAAGAGATGCTACACGTGTGGTTCTACTAAGCATCTCCAGAGACACTGTCCTGAGAGGAGGAACAGAGAAGCAGCGAGACAAGGGCGCAAGACTACTCAGCAAATGTGAAGCGGTTCTCCAGTATCGTTTTCCCTGGCAGCGTCAACGACTGAACACAACAGGAACACCTGGTTGTTGGACAGCGGGGTGAGCCAGCATATTGTTAACAATCCACATGCGTTTTCTGGTTTGAAACCAGCAATGCAAATGTGGGTTAGACTGGCTGATGGACAAAGAACTGCTGTAAAAAAGGAAGGTAATGTGTATGTACCAGAAATAGATGCTACATTGTACAACGTGTTATATGTACCTGCTTTAGAGCATAATTTATTAAGTATATCCATGTTAGACAGGCAGGGGTATGAAATAATATTTGCTGGATGAAATAATATTTACAGGGGGACTATATACCATTATGAAAAATAGACAGATACGTGCACAAGGGGTTAAGAAGGATGGTCTGCACGTTCTGGGAAGGCAAGAAAATAATTGTGCACGCGTACTTATGAATGTTCCCACACATGGCAATTGTATACATCTGTTACATAGAAGATTGGGGCATGCAAGTTTTAACGTATTGAAAAGGATGCCAGACCTAGCTGAGGGGCTGAAGTTAAAGAAATGTAATGTATATTTGGATTGTACTGTTTGTAAGGAATCAAAAGCCAAAATGTATCCTGTAAGTAAGAAAAGTGCAAGAACAACAAACAGAGTATTGCAATTATTGCATGCTGATCTGGTTGGTCCTATGACACCCTCTTTAGGAGGAGCTAGCTATGCCTTAGTCATAGTAGACGATTACAGTAGATATGGATATTATTTACTGAAAAATAAGACTGAAGTATTGCAACAATTCAGGCAATGGGTAACACTAGTAGAACGACAGTATGGATGTAAAGTATGCCAACTGCAAACAGACAGCGGAACAGAGTTTATGTCTGAGAAGTTTCAAAGGTGGTTAAGCAGTCTAGGCATAAGGCATAGAAAAACAAATCCATATTTGCCGTCTGAAAACGGAGTGGTTGAGAGAAGAAATGGCGTGATACAGACCATGAAGGACACATTGCTTGCTGATGCAGGCATGAGTATAACATATTGGGGAGAAGCCATGAGGACAGCGAATTATATCATTAATAGGTTATGGAGTGTGGCAATACAGGAAACGCTATATTTCCTGATGCATTGAAGGAAACCCTCTTTAGCTCATTTAAGAATATTTGGCAGTTATGCCTGGGTGCATATTCCGAAAGGTACTAGGAGAAAAGGACAGACAAAGGCCAAAAAGCTTCAGTTTGTTGGGTATGAGCCAGGAACAAAGGGGTACAGGTTTACAGATGGTACCAAACAAGTAGTGATTTCAAGATCTGCTAGTTTTGCAGAGCAGAATAATTGGAACAAAATACATGCTAATCATGAGGTGTTCATGTCAATGCGGAGTCCTAATTTATCGGAAGGTGAGACAGGACAGATGAGACAGAAAACCGTGTCAGATAGAGTTTTAGAAGAGGATAGACCCATGATAAAAAGTGAAAGCACAGATGATATATAGAAGAAGAGAGACCTGAAACAGTAACGCAGGAACATATAATCCCAAGGAGATCTGAGAGGAGTAATAAAGGTGTACCTCCTGAACGGTTCACTGCAAGTGAGGTCAGAGCATAGTGTCAGGTATGAACTCCAAAATTACCAGCAAATGTTGTCATTGCCCAAGGTAGAACAAGACAAATAGAAGGATGCTACGGACAAAGAAATGGAATCTATGGATGTGCATCAGGTGTTTACTCCCATAAGATTGCCAGAAGGGGAAAAGGCAGTAGGGTGCAAATGGGTATATAAGAAAAAAGTATTACACAATGAATTACAATATAAAGCACGGTTAGTTGCACAGGGATTCACACAAAGAATATCCATTATGATGAAGCACCTACTGTAAGAAGTGAGACCATAAGGCTAGCATTAGTGTTAGCAGCTTCATATAATCATTTTGATATTTCTACTGCTGAAGCGGAATTCATAGCTTTGTCTGAGGTTTGTTCAGAAAAAAACTGGTATGTACAATTACTGAAGGATGTAAATGTTAATGTAAAAGATGCTGAACCAGTGTTTGAAGACAATGCTGCATGTATAACAATGGCGACAGGAGATCGCGTTGGACATAGAAGTAAACATGTAGACATTAAACTGTGATGTTAGAGAAGCTGTAAAGGAGAAACTGATCAGATTACAGCATTGTTCTAGCGATTGTAATATAGCTGATATGTTAACAAAGCCTGTATCTGTGGAAAAGTCCTTCGGGAGTTGGGCGGCATATAAATTTTATAAATTATAAATTAAATTAAAAAGTATAAGGACTATGTTAAAGCTTTCGGATTATCAGCTGTTCAGCTTTAAATGGGAGGAGTGTCAGAGTAATGATGATTTAATAGCTGCCAGTTGATGGAAAGCTGATGCAATTGTAAAGCTGATGCAACTGTAAGGCTGATGCAATGAAGATGAATCAGCATTGGTATTGCCGGTTGTAGACTAAGAAGGGGTCCACAAAGGTTTTTACCACTTTAAGAGGTGTTTATATAAAGCAGTCAGGAGAGGGCGTATTCTCTCTCCTCATGTATTCTCATTCTCTCCTTGTGTCCGGTATCCATTGCTGTGTTCTCCGTATAGAGTTAAGATGATAGATTGATTGTAAGGTATTTGCCTACCATGTATATTTCTGTATATGTCTTGTATATAAACCAATGTTAAATGTCTAAGGCTCTGAGTGCTGCGTTTTTGCTCCTGGGTTGTCTCCTAATAGTAGTCACGCTGTAAACACTCCGACATATCTGGATGCAGCAATTGGTTAAGATTAAATTTTCCACAGACTCCTCCTTCTTTGGCTAGAAGGTAATCTAGACCCAATCTATTTTGGTAAATAGCAGTCCTCATTTGAGTATTAGTTTTAGCCACCAAATTAAGGGTTACAAGCATCAAAACAAATAGTCATTTCTGGGCTTTGCCCAAGTATAGTGTGGTTATAAGCCAACTGTTGGGTATAATGATTATTTCCCCCCACAAATGCATACACCCATCCCTTAGTGGTGAACCTTACTCCCCGTGGAGTGTGACACACCACTTGTCTACCTTTGGAACAGGTGGCATATTGTATCTGGTCATGTGTGCAGGTGGATTTTATTCCCTGGCAGGTGTAATCTGAATGGTAAACCAGAGTTTTAGTGATTTTAGCTCCTCTACGGGTGGTTTTTATACACTCTTGACAAGATGTTATCTGCCTCAAGAGTCAGGGAAATCAGTTTCAGACTCAGACTCATCAGAATCCTTTTCAGGTGGAAAGAGCTGGAGCCATAGTTCGTAGTCATCGCTGTCATATTCCTCATCTGATGGCAAGATGTCATGAGAAATAGAATCTTCAATAACAAAGAGTTGGCAATGCCTCCACTGGAAAAGGAATAACATGAGCTGGAGGAGGCAGTGGACACATCAAATAGTTGAACACCTAGGTCTAGTATGAGGGTAGTGAAGTTCACTGTGGCTTAAATCACACACACAGCTTTCTTCTTGAAATGCAACAATTTCATCGGGCAGCAATAATCCAAAGCGAAAAGCAAATTGCTATAAAAGTGAATAGTAAGTAGTCAGGACTCCAGGTCATCAAAAAGGTCTGCAGGTGAAGCTGGGGTTCATTGCAAACGTAGCTTCAAGTCGGTGATGGGTTGACGCTCCCATTGGGGTGGTGGAATCTTCTTTATTCTGGAAATGTGTTTCCAATTGGGTATAATGATTATTTCCCCCCACAAATGCATACACCCATCCCTTAGTGGTGAACCTTACTCCCCGTGGAGTGTGACACACCACTTGTCTACCTTTGGAACAGGTGGCATATTGTATCTGGTCATGTGTGCAGGTGGATTTTATTCCCTGACAAGTGTAATCTGAATGGTAAACCAGAGTTTTAGTGACCTTAGCCCCTGTACGAGTGGCAAGGCATTCTGCACCTCTTGAGAAATACGAGAGAGAACCTGGGCCAGTTTCTGCAAATATTGTGTTATATTTGTCTCTCCTTCATCTCTTGATATTGACTGGGATGAAAAAGTTCTACCACCATGATGGCGAACCTACGGTACGTGCATGTGCGCGCGCCTCCCGCCGGCCAGCTGGTTTTTGGGTCTCTGCTGCACATGCGCAGGGCACATGTGGGAGATGTGCGTGCATTCGTGGGGGGTCGTGTACGCATGCGTGGGGGCACACGCAGGGTTGCACACGCATGTGCAGGAGGCGGTGCACGCACGGGGGGGGTGCGCATTGCATTATGGCTTCTTTTATAGCTTCCATCAAATCTTCCAGAAGGGGTTTCATCTTTAAAGTTTTTCCAACAGCTCCTACATAGCCTCCAGCATTCCACAAGGTCTTCCAGGCTTGGGTATGTTCTCCTGTCCAGTCCCAAGCCATATCCTTTTGGGTCAGTTGGTACAATGGTTTGGCTATTACAGAATAGAGGGGGATCCAAAATCTGCAATATCCTGTAAAACTCAAGGACCTAAGTTGTTTCACATTGAGGGCCATCAGTGCTTGGAGTCTACTTTCCTGTAAGCGTCAAGTTCCTTTGTCCAGCACATAACCTAGTTTACAGTTTGCTTAGTCCATTGGATTTTCTTTTAGGACACGGTGTATCCCTTTTTAGCCAGATGATTCAGTAACTCAATTGATTTCCAACTGTTGTTCATTTTCGGCTGCCAATAACAAATCATCTACATATTGTAAAAGCGTAGTGGGTAAGGCATTAAAGTCTTAAAGTCTTTTAAATCCACAGAAAGGGCAGCAGCAAAGGCTGTAGGGCTGTTTTTATATCCCTGGGGTAATCTAGTCCATGTCAGCTGGCAGCAACGTCTATCATCTGGATCGGACCATTCGAAGCAAAGTAATCTTGGCACTCTATGGCCAAGAGGTTACAGAAAAAGGCATATTTTAGGTCTATTATGGTGTACCACACTTGGCAGTATGATAGGGTGGTCAAAAGGGTGTAAGGATTGGCCACAACAGGGTGTAAAGCCTGAATCCTGTAATTGATCTCCCTTAAATCCTGGACTGCCCTCCAAGTCCCATCTGGTTTTGGGACTGGAAAAATTGGGGTAGATCATGGGGACTGAGTCTCTCTAAGAATGCCAAAATTCAAAAAGGTTTGAATATGTTCTTTTATGCCAATGCGAGCCTCCCTTTTTATTGGATACTGTTTTATTGAAACGGGGGCTGCATCATGTTTCAGTTTTGCCAAATGGGGGACAGCAAATTTAGCATATCCAGGCGTTCCCTGGAACCACACAGAAGGGTTAATGTGAGAGTCTGAAGGTGACTTAAAGTCCTGCAGACTCAAGAAACACAAATATGCTTGATCAGGGGAAAAATTTAGCTGTACTCCCTCAGGAGAGCACTTAAGAGTAGATCCAAGTTTTCCGAATAGATCCCTTCCTAACAAGTTAATAGGACACTGAGGCAGAATGAGAAATGAATGGGTCACACTGGGACCTTGGATTCCTTTGACTTCCAAGCATCCACTCTGTTTGGCAGTTTCCATTCTCCCTGTAACACCTACTATAGGGATACTTTGAGTGGTTAGGCATGGCACAGTAGGGTAATTGAGAACACTGTAGGTTGCTCCGGTGTCGACAAGAAAAGATTGAAATCTTCTCTCCACTTGCAGCTCCACTAGAGGTTCAGGGGTAGAAATTAACCCTCTGGAGCTCTGTCAGTATAGTTCCTCTTGTCTTGCCATCATCTGCCTCTGGGGAGGGCCTGAGGATGGCTGGGATTGAGGCCATCACTGTTGGAACTGTCTATTGGGCTCAGGATTTTGGTGATTTAGTGGACACTCATTCTTTCAATGTCTCATCTGTCTGCATCAGGCACATCGGTTTTTCTTCAAACTCCCAAAATGTTGGTTTGGAGATCCTCTCTTAGGTTGTGACTGTAATGCCACTGCTAGAAGAGTGGCCTGCTTCTTCATCTTTTTATCTTCCTTTTCTTCCTCTTTTTCCTCTCATTGGGAGTAGACTGTGAATGCTGTCTGAATCAGGAGTTCCAAATTTTGGGTAGTTGGGGCATCTAATCTTTGGAGTTTCTTCCTGATATCAGGGGCGCTTTGTCCCACAAAAGTCATTTTCAGAATTACTTCATTCTGTGGGGCATCTGGGTCTAAGTCTGTAAAGCGCCGAAAGCCATCTTTCAAACGGATCAAAAAGTCAGTTGGGCTTTCTTTTGGCTCTTGCATAATTTGGTGTACCCGATGAAAATTTACAGTTTTTGGTACTCCTTTCTTGAGACCCTGAATAATGGCTTCCTGAGCCTCCCTCAGAACTTCCATGCCTATAGGGTCGTTGGCATTGATTTCAAAGATTGGAGACAATAAATCTGCAACCTGAGGCCAGCGTCCTAACGGAGGATTGTTAATGGTTGCCCGTTTGGCTTTATAATGTTTTTCTGCAGCCTCCAAAACTTGCTACTTGTCTTCTGGGCCCAAGAAGGCAGCAAGCAAAGTATGCAGGTCGGGCACTGTTGGTCTGTGAGTTGCCACAATCCTCTGGACCAGTTCTACGTATGACTGAGGGGCTTCTCTATATGGGGGCATTCCCCTTTGCCAATTAAACAGGTCACTTCTGGTGAACAGAATGTGAACACATGCAAGGTGGTTTCCCATCAGCAATTATCTTCAAGGGGCCATCAGCGGGGCTGTAAATGACCCATCAAGTCCTCCATAAAGTATTCTAAGTCTGTAAAGCGCCGAAAGCCATCTTTCAAACGGATCAAAAAGTCAGTTGGGCTTTCTTTTGGCTCTTGCATAATTTGGTGTGCCCGTTGAAAATTTACAGTTTTTGGTACTCCTTTCTTGAGACCTTGAATAATGGCTTCCTGCCTCCCTCAGAACTTCCATGCCTATAGGGTCGTTGGCATTGATTTCAAAGGTTGAAGACAATAAATCTGCAACCTCAGGCCAGCGTCCTAATCGACGATTGTTAATGGTTGCCCGCTTGGCTTTATGTTTTTCTGCAGCCTCCAAAACTTGCCCCTTGTCTTCTGGGCCCAAGAAGGCAGCAAGCAGAGTATGCAGGTCGGGCACTGTTGGTCTGTGCGTTGCCACAATCCTCTGGACCAGTTCTACGTATGACTGAGGGGCTTCTCTATATGGGGGCATTCCCCTTTGCCAATTAAACAGGTCACTTCTGGTGAACAGAATGTGAACACATGCAAGGTGGTTTCCCATCAGCAATTATCTTCAAGGGGCCATCAGCGGGGCTGTAAATGACCCATCAAGTCCTCCATAAAGTATTCCTCTTCTAGCGTGAGAAGGACTTAACAATTCCCCTCCCTTTTTATTTGTCTGTTGCTTCCTTGTTGGACTGAGGAAGAGAGGGGGGAAGAGGTGGAGGGACTGGAAATAATGCTGCTGGAACAGGAGGATTGTTTGTTTCTGGATTGTAGGGGGGTGGAAATTCTTCCTCCGGTTGATCTTCAAAAATCTCTTCAAGCAGAGATTTTTCTTCTTCCACCCCCTTCCGAACAGAACAGACTTTAGATGGCAAAAGTCTGGCGGGTTTAAGATGACATTGTTTCAAGATATCTTTAGTGGCAAATTAAGGAAGAAACCCGCATATAATTCTTCCTCTAATCTTCCTTGAGTATTGAGATAGTCATTTAAGGCTTTGGTGTCTTCTATATTCACTGAACCTTCTTTTGGCCATGGCAGAGATTGTGGACCAAGAATGTATGTGGGCCAGATGGTGTTGCAAAATGTTCGGAGCTTGTTTTTACTAAAGCTTATCTTAATAGTCACCCGGGGTTTCAATGCTTTCCAGTTACTAAAAACACATTCTAAAGGAATGCACATTTTTCTTAAGGTGGCCAGACCAACAATTCCTATACCTTGCCTATTTCCAATTGTTCTTAAGGAGTTTCCCGGTTCCTTTCCGTAAGAATCGAGGCTAGCTTCTTCCCCTCCTTGTATGTCGGACTGGGACCTGAATTCCCCCAGAATATTCAACCAACACGCTTTGTCTGTCACTTCGGAAGTCAACAGCCGTTCCTCTCTCAGGGAAACGAAAACACAGATCGTTCCTCCACACTCATTTCTGAGCAAACCTCTAACAGGAATTTCTCCATTTCATTCTTCCATTCATGCATCACTCCCCACCTCCCCCCTAATAAAATTATACTCACCACCACCAAGTTGGGTATCCCCCTTTCCCACCTCCTAAACCTTCAGTGCCTCGATTTAGCCAGGGCGTTCTGGTCCTCTCACAGCGGAGTCCTCCGTCCTTGGTGGTCACGAAGTCACCAGGGGCAAGGGCCCTGGGAGCGCTCTTGACATCGAGATCCTCCAGGTCCAGTTTCCTCCGGGAGATAACAAGAAGGCTCTCCGTCTGTCCAAAGATGAAGACGGCTTGTGGGGCTCAATGGGAGTCGCCCCAAGGGAACATTGCCCTCGAGTTGTGATGCACCACGTTTGGGCGCCAGGAAAATATGTAAGGTTTTCGAGTGCAGCTCAGAATCTGATAAATATTTTTCTGATCAGAAATCAAAACTGGGCGACCTTTTTTGTCTGCCACCTTAAACAGAGCAGGCAGAGAGAGAAAAAGCAAAAGCCGCGCAAGAAAACTTTTTCTCAAACTTCTTATAGTTTACACAGCTTGCAGAGATTGTCATAGTGTTAGTAACATAATTTCATATCCATTAGTTCATGCAAACCTCATGATTTTCTCAGCGCTCTGCAAACAAAGGACCTCAGAAAGGAGGAAAAGAATATTTTCTGGCATATAGCCCAGAGCTTTGTTAGGGGGTGCTATCTCACATTAAGTTCGCTGAGAATAAACATTTTAAGTTACAAGCAAGGGTATTTGGCAATTAGCCTAGAGGCTTTATCTTTGCAGTTGGCACATTAGGTTACAATGGAGCTCAGCTCAGCAGCGAATCAAAAGTTGAGTTAGGTAAACTCTGTGTATGCTCTAATCCTTTCAGTATGTATGTATGTATATATGTGTGTGTGTAATATATCAAAACTTTGTACGAGCAGAGGCCATGGGGTGTGTGTGTATGCGTGTATATGCGTGTGTATGCATCTCTATATTTCTCTTTCTTCTTTCTTTCTATCATCTATCTATCTGTCTATCTATCTATCTATCTATCATCTATCTATCGATAGTATGTATATATATGTATCTGTATCTGTATCTCTCTCTCTCTCTCTCTCTCTCTGTGTGTGTCTGTGTGTGTGTGTAATATACCAGAACTTTGTAGGAGCAGAGGCCATGGTGTGTGTGTATGAGTGTATATGTATGTATCTCTATATTTCTATATCTATCTATAGATAGTATGTATGTATATGTCTATTTCTCTCTCTCTTTCTCTCTCTCCTGTGTGTTTGTGTCTCTGTGTGTGTAATATACCAGAACTTTGTAGTAGAGGCCATGGTGGGTGGGTGTATGCGTGTGTGTATATGTATGTATCTCTATATTTCTATATCTTTCTATCATCATCTATCTATCTATCATCTATCAATCATCTATCTATCTATCATCTCTGTCAGTCTGTCTGTCTATCTATCTATCATCTATCTATAGATAATATGTATGTGTATCTGTGTGTGTGTGTGTGTGTCTGTGTGTAATATACCAGAACTTTGTAGGAGCAGAGGGGTGTGTGTGTGTGTGTGTGTGTATATGTATGTATCTTTATATTTCTATATCTATCTATCTATTGTATGTATGTATGTATGTATGTATGTATCTCTCTCTCTCTCTCTCTCTCTCTCTCTCTGTGGTGTGTATGTGTGGAGATAGATTAGTTGGTTCAGATAGATATAGAAGATAGACAGATATAGACAGATAGATAATGTGTGTGTTTGTGTTAATATATCAGCCGAACTTTGTACGAGCAGAGGCCATGGTTGTGTATGCCTGTGTAGAGTTTATGGCTGTGGGCGTGTTTCTATTCTACGTGCGCCCTCAGTATTAGTATCAGAAAATATTGTTATTTAGTCGAGGCAGAAAGCCAAGGCCTCAGTTTTGCATGCAGGCCTCCGCAAGCTGAGTCCCTCCACCACGCACCTTTCCCCGCCGCCCGCTTTCTCCTCCACCCGCCCGGCCCGGCCCGGCCCGGCCCCTCACAAACCTCAGCAACAGCCCTCAGCACAAAATGGCGGCGGCGGCGGCAACTAAACTTCACCTCCTCCTCCTCCAAGGTCTTGGGCCGCCTCTTCGCCTTCCGCTGGGTTCTGATTGGTTCCGTCAAGAGACGCCGGGCAGTACGAATGGCCAAAGCGGAAAATGTCTAGAAGACGACTTACCCAATCAGCTTTCGTCTATAGCAAAGTCCCAAGGCGATTGGCTATCGTCTTGTGTGAAGCGAAGGGAAGTGACCCTGTATTCGCTAGCGTTGTACGTCAAACCTTCGACCAATCGTGTTAGGCGAGGGATGTCAACGGTTCCCGGAAATCATCCGGAAAAGGAGGTAATAAATCCGTGTGCGGGGAAGATGATAGGTCATTCGAAGTTTGACACGTGGGTAGGAAGGGCCACTGCCAAAGGAAGGGCTGAAGGACAGGAAGACGAAACCCGAGGATGGGGGGTATGGGGGGGAGGAGTTAGGCCAGATTGTTCCATTCGAGAAGATGCGGGGGGGGGCAAGGCAGACTGTCCCATGCGGGAGGATCCGGGGGGAGGCCAGACTGTTCAACGGGGAGCGAAGAGGAGGAACTGGACGGTTCCATGATGAATTTTTAAAAGGGGTGGAAGAGGAAGAAGCCCTGATCGGAACAATCCACAAGGACGAGAGGGTGGGGGGAGAAAGGAAGTTAGTTTATATGCATTCGTTGAATAATTATTAGTCATTTTTTCCCAAGCATCCCACTTATTCTCACAACAATCCTGTGAGGTAGGCAAAGCAGAAGCACTCACTCCATGAGTCTTTTGGCTGAATGAGATTTGGAAGCCTGGCTTCTCAGCTCTTCTCTAATGCAAGGGGTGTCCATACCCTTGGCAACTTTAAGACTAGTGAACTTCAATTCCCAGAATTCCTCAGCCAGCCATGGGGAATTCTGGGAGTTGAAGTCCACCAGTCTTAAAAGTTGCCAATGGTAGACACCCCTTCTTTAATGCTTTTGATTGGGATATCATAAAAGTTGTTGGGAAGGGTGGGAAATTGTGTTATTCCACCTTTCCACAGCCTTATTATACTTTGAAGCAATAAACTCAACAGGTGAAGCACTTCAAAGGAAAATAAACTGAACGATCAGGCTGGTTAGAGGCCACCAGGCGATCCCAGGTGAAGTTGGTGGGGGGAGAGGAAATAATCTAACAGTTCTTTGTCTAGAGAATCTCAGAGCTGTGTCTGTAGTCACCAGGAGTCAAGCTCACCTCAAGGAAGTATTTAACTTTTTCTCTTCCTTATAGTCCAGAAAGACTAGCCTGTTGTGAGAAAAAAATAATATACTGAATTGATTCATTAGACCCCTGAACTGCTGAAGCAAGTCATTGATCAGAACAAAGTAAGAGGGGTGGAAAGTGAGAACAATTATTTCTGGACTTGTCTCCAGAACTTGTAGGTGCTCCAACACTGGAAGCTTTTAAGAAGAGATTAGACAACCATTTGTCTGGAATGGTGTAGGGTGTTCTGCTTGAGCAGGGGGTTGGACTAGACGACCTCGAGGTCCCTTCCAACTCTGTTATTCTGCGAATTCCTGAGCCAGCCGTGCTTGGTCAGGAATTCTGGGAGCTGGAAGTCCATAGTTGTCCACCCCTGATTTAAAAGCTGGACCATCTCGAGCACATGGAGAACTGCTAAATCACGATCCCTGGAAGGCAAATGACAACAGCCGTTCTACGCCACCAACTGGCAAAACACGATGGGTTAGCAAGAGATGAACCTGGTCCGTTTGGAGAACAAGCAAAGGGCCCCAAAGCTCCATTTTTGCGACCTGCCCCTACGAAGAGAAAGAAGCACGGCGACTCTCCACAGATTCTTTTTATTTCTCCCAAAAAAAAATATTGGAACAGATGTCACTGCAAACACATGCACAACAGTCCCCAACTAGCACAGAGAACACTGCTGGGGGCCCTTGAGGGGCGTGCCGAAGAAGGCAAGAGGTGCCTCACTTGTAGGCCAGGCCTCCCCCCCCCTCCTCGAAGCAGCATGAAGAAAGGAAAAAAGCAAAACAACATCCCTGCGCATCGGAAGGCAGGCAGGCCGTCCCTCTGGGTCTTTCTGCAACCCTATCCGTGCGCCAAGGCCGCTTTTTGGCGTCCTTTTTTGCCCGAAGGGAAGAGAGGCGATACTCTCTGCGCCAGGCAAGGCTGCAGTGTTTTCTGAACCGCCTCTACACAATTTTGGCAAGTGATCTCGACAGCAAACTCCAGCTACAATAAGAGAAGGAGAAAGTAACACAAAACTGTCAGTGCAGAATATAAAACTCTTTGAATATGGGCTCACCTGACATATATAGTGGAACCCTTCTGGGAGTTGAAGTTCACACATCTTCAAGCTGCTTAAGTTGAGAAATACTGACCTAATTCCAAAATTCTGATCTATAATGAGGCTCCACAGGAAACCTGGAAGGGCAGGGGCCTTTTCTGGCTGCAGTGTTTTCTGAACCGCCTCTACACAATTTTGGCAAGTGATCTCGACAGCAAACTCCAGCTACAATAAGAGAAGGAGAAAGTAACACAAAACTGTCAGTGCAGAATATAAAACTCTTTGAATATGGGCTCACCTGACATATATAGTGGAACCCTTCTGGGAGTTGAAGTTCACACATCTTCAAGCTGCTTAAGTTGAGAAATACTGACCTAATTCCAAAATTCTGATCTATAATGAGGCTCCACAGGAAACCTGGAAGGGCAGGGGCCTTTTCTCCTGCATTTGCCCCTTCTGGGCCATGCTTCTGTCTGCCACACAGAAGTAGTCGTCGACTTCCGACCAGAATTGATCCCAAAACCTCTGTGGCTAAGCGAGACATTTGTTAAGTGAATTTTGCCCTATTTTGCGACCTTTCTTGCCACACTTGTTAAGTGAATCTCTGCAGTTGTTAAGTTAGAAACGTAGTTGTTAAGTGAATCTGGCTTCCCCATTGACTTTGCTTGTGAGAAGGTCACAAAAGGGTCCCCGGGATGCTGCGACCGTCATAAATACGAGTCAGTTGCCAAGTGTCTGAATTTTGATCAGATGGCGATGCTGCAACAGTCGTTAAGTGTGAAAAACAGCCATAAGTCATCTTTTTTCAGTGCCACTGTAACTTTGAAAAGCCACTAAACAAAGTCTTCTAAACGAACTCTTCTAAACAGCCACTAAACGAACTCTTTGAACAGTCACTATGTCAGGGTTCCAAATAGTATCTGGAATTAAATCAGAGTCGGAGGCCAACGTTTCCTCAAAGTTCCAATTTATTAACAGAGCCATGTCAGCACGGCTGGGAAAAATCCCGAATCTGAAGCCTTCGGGGTTTCTCGACCCAGTTGAAAGTTCAAGCCGTTGGGGGTTCTCCACCCAGTTGAAAGTTCAAGCCTTTGTCCCCACACCCCCAAGTTCATCACATGAACCAATCTTCATTGCTTCATCTTCTGGTAGCTTGGTTGGAACTCCACCTTCTTCCGTGCAGGTGCAGGACAAAGGATGACCTTGACAATCTAGAAGGAATTTGTTGTGGCTACATGCAGACATCCCTCATGCAACTGCCCCTCCCAAATTCCCACAGCAAGGAATACATTTTAAACTAATATAAAGTGTGGCAGGCCAAAGATCTAAAGAAAATGGCTTCGGCCTGACAGGCGGCCTCCCCTCAAGAAAAAAACATGTCCTACAAGAGAAAAGAGAAAATAACATGGGGGGTTAGTATAGCATCCTTAACCACCCCTCCCACCCCAGGGGGACCCTTTGGCTTGTCCGGGTATTTGTCATGGAATTGCTTTATTAGTCTGTCAGCGTTTACATTCCAACTCTTTACCCATGTGGATTTGGACAAAGGGTACCCTTTCCAATGGACCAGATATTATAATTGACCCCTAAATATTCTGGAGTCTAAGATTTTCTTCACCTCATAATGAGTTTCCCCTTGTATCACTACAGGGGGAGGTGGTGGCTGGGTTTGGGGTGGTTCCTCTGCTGGCGATGTCTCCGCGTCGTCAGAGGGTGGAGGGGACTCCCCTGGTTGGAGTTCCATGCGACCCAGCTCTGGTGGTTTCGTCGGCCTCCTCCTTGGGCCCGGGGTCGGCTTGGCCCGTGGCAACGCTATTGGGGCTGGCGCCAGGCACTCGGACGCTTGGTGGCCAGCTTGACCACATTGGAAGCATTTCACACCTCGCGTTGGTTCAGGTCTCGGGGCGACGGTTGGTTTCGGGGGAACGCGGCGTCCCAACGGTCTCCGGGCTTGTTGATCTGCGGGGGGCTTCTTCCGGCCACGAATCACGTGATCCAGTGCGATGGCCGTGCCATACCAACCTTGGATCCCTCGGATCTCACACGCCTCTTTTAGTTCGGGATCTAGGGCGTCGCGGAACGTATGCACCAAGAGTCGCTCGGGCCAGTCTCGCACTTTCCCGGCCGCTCTTCTGAACTCCCACACTAACTCTTTCACTGGGCGTCCCGCCTGCCTTAATCCCTTGATTCGCTCTTCAGCGTCTACCTGTTGGGCCGCGTCGTAGAACCGGACCCTCATTAGTTGGATGAATTCGTCCGCATCATCTAGCTTGGGGGCCGCTTCGTCATGTAGCTCGGCCACCCACTCGGCTACCTCCCCCTCGTTCATCCCCTCGGTTATTTTGTGGATTAACTATCTGTCAGACTGGAATCGCGTGCCGTACTCGTCCACATAAGCCCACACGCGGTGGAGGAAGTAGGCCAATTTTTTGGGATCCCCATCGAACGTCACCCGGAACCGGGGAGGTGGCTCTCGGACCGGTGGGGCGGCAGCTTGCACGTGCGTGGCTGGCGGAACGGCTGCTGGCTGCGGGGGCCCTCCGACTAGTCCCCCTCCCGGCTGCATCTGTTGGCCTGCTCCCCCATCGGGGGGGAGGGGCCCTTGCGCTTGCGGCGGGGTTTCCGCGGCAAGGCCAGGCATCATGGGGGTTTGCTGCGCCATCCCAAGCCCCAGCGCGAGGTTTGGTGGCAGAGGGGCCCCGGGCGTCCATTGACACTGCGCCCATCCCAGTCCAGGGAAGAAGGCCCATCCAGGAGGGGCTTGCCACGGCGGCACCATGCCGAGGCTTGGTTGCTGGGCTGGAGGCTGCGGCCTCCACGCTCCCTGCTGCCTTAGAGGCGGGCTCGCCAGGTTAGCGTGGTGGGTTGCCCGTGGCTCGGGGTGAATGGTGGTCCACGTGGGCTTCACTCCGGTTGGAGGGTCCCCTGGGGTCCCGCTGGCTGCGGTATGGAAAGAGGCGGTGTCCCCACTCGACTGGGGTCCCATGTGCTTCCTTGGGAAGGAGAACATGGGCTGGGCCAGGCTCCATCTAGTGGCTTCGGGTCCCGGTTGGGGATTAGTCCAACTTACGGTTAGGCGGCCGAACTGGTCGTGGAGATCCGTCAGTGATTGGCTGCGAGACAGCGGCTGGGATCCCTCGCCTTCGGATCGGCCGGTGAGCAGGATCTTCTGCTGCCTCCACTCATGGGCCGTGATCGCTCCCGAACCCAGGTGAGGCTCCCACGCTCGCTGGGTGGGGATGACTCAACCCCCCAACTGTTCCCTGGCAGGTCCGCTCCATCGGAGAGAGGGGCTCAGGGGCCAGCAGTCTGCACCGAGCCCCCAACTGGCGTTCTCTCTCTGCGGCCTCCATGGCAGCTGCGAACTCCGGGGAGGGGGAGTAGTGGATCCTGATCCTTTTAATGGGATCATCCTCTCCTCATTCCCCGATGGCTCAATCTTTCTCCTCCATCTTCCCTGAGTCTTCGCGCCGCCCGTTGCCGGGACGGTGCTGGGGCTCAGGACCCCGAACAGCAACCCAAGGTTGGGGCAGCTGGGAGAGTTTTATCTGAGATTCGGGATAGTGTCAGGGTTCCGAATAGCATCTGGAATTAAATCAGAGTCCGAGGCCAACGTTTCCTCAAAGTTCCAATTTATTAACAGAGCCATGTCAGCACGGCTGGGAGAAATCCCGAATCTGAAGCCTTCGGGGTTTCTCCACCCAGTTGAAAGTTCAAGCCTTTGTCCCCACACCCCCAAGTTCATCACATGAACCAATCTTCATTGCTTCATCCTCTGGTAGCTTGGTTGGAACTCCACCTTCTTCCGTGCAGGTGCAGGACAAAGGATGACTTTGAAAATCTAGGAATTTGTTGTGGCTACATACAGACATCCCTCATGCAACTGCCCCTCCCAAATTCCCATAGCAAAGAATACATTTTAAACTAGCATAAAGTGTGGCAGGCCAAAGATCCAAAGAAAATTGCTTCGGCCTGACACACTAAATGAACTCGACTACCTGTACTGCTTCACCCACCCAGATCTAAGTGCCCCTCCCTGGAGAAGGTGCCATTTCTAAGAATGACCCAGCAGGTAGTTCAACCGGTGCAGCTGCACCCCCTTTGCTCCTGCTTTTCAAAACGCCCCCCTCAACTTCTTCGGACATGCGCAAAGCGTCGGGCAGTGAAGGAAGAAGCAGCACTTGGTTGTCCCGCCGTGCAGCGGATGCCTCCACCCCTTTCTGGAGCTCCGGCCATCTTGTCTTCAAGAATAAAAAGGGGAAAAAAATATGGCCCACCTGGACCACTTTGAAGGAGACACACCCCTACGCCAACTTAAAGACCCTGCCGCTCTCCCCTGGTTGTAGAGGCAGACATGCGCAGTAGAAACCGAGAGCGGAACTTTGGCGCAGCAGTTTAACATTCCGCCCGGACAGCTATAGGCACTGGACCGCTGGGTTGTCAAGGGTCGCCCGTACCAAGATAAAATGGAGACGGACATAGTGGAGATGCTTTATTGGCTGCAGCTGGAGCATCGGGCTATAGTTTTGAGGAAAGCAGTCCAGAGAAGTAGCTGGGGAAGGCTTTCTTCTCTTTTTTAGATTGGCTTCACTATCTGGTGCTTTGGAAGAACATTCAGACAACTCTTTCGTACCTGTGTCCACATTCCGCCCCCCCTTATCCCCCCCCCCCCTGTTTAGGAGGCTGAGAACAATGGAGGCAGCATCAGTTAAGATCCCTTTGATGGAAAAATGAAAGGAGTTTTTCCTTAGGTTCAAGGAGGATGAGCTGGAGATACGTAGGTTAGACAGAAGGTGGTTCGGTTGTGATCCACCAGCGGCCTGCGGAGCTGTCAGCAGTGTTGGACAGCAAGGAGGCTGGGGAGGAACATGGGCCAGTCCTGGAGTCTGGAGAAGGCTCTGTGTCGAAGGCAGAGATGGGGCCTGGGCCATCTGGCAGTTCTGTGCTGCCTCCGGAGCCTCCAGTCTGACAGCGAGGCAGAGGAACAGGGGGAGCATGTTCCCAATGCACGCATACACAGAGCTGCCAGAAGGCAAGAACAGTTAAGGAAGAAAAGGGAGTAAGGCTTGGAGATGATTAGCCCCTCCCATAGGACATAAAAGAGGAGCAAACAGATGTGAGCTTTGCAGGAAGCAACTTGGTTCATTTCTGTTCGGTGTAACTCAGCAGCTCCGTTTTGACTCTGTACTCCGTTTTGGCTTTGCAAAGCTATTTGCCAATTAGGTCTTTGGCAGCTTGTCAAAGGAGATAAAGGTGGGTGCTTATCAGCCTTCTCCCAAAAGACTATGGCAGACTTCTGTCGGACTAATTAAAACTGTTTGGGACTTATTACGGCTGGGAATGAACATAATTCACAGCCGTTGAAATAAAAAGAGGTTTTTTGGGACTACGTTTGTGATTTATGCTTTATCAGGAAGCCTAGGTCAGAACAGTTTGGGGACAAAGCCGACACCCTGCAAAATATCCTCAGGAAGAATAGCAAAACGGCAGTTGGGTGCTTGTCAGCTTTGCTTTCTTTGCCAATATAATTTGTAATTGTTGAGAAGTTTTGTCTTTCATTAAAAACATGTTTCTGGTCCTCATGGTTTTAAAGCAGTGGCCTCTTTTTAAAGGTAGATATGGCTTAGATACCCATATTGGGTGGGCCAGGTCTCATAGCCTTGTTTTATTTCTCTATCCATATTGCCCCGTCTCCCTTTTGGTGTGCAGTGCGTTTCCCCTACCATTGAATTGAGTCAGTTCAAGACACGGTAGTTGCATTGGGGAGTTAACTGCGATCAGTGGTAACCTTGATTACCTGGTTGGTTGTTGGCTAAACCCAGTCCATTTGGTGAAGTGCTCGTGTATTTATTTAATAGCCCACCTTCATTAATTTTATAAGTAACTCAATGCAGCGAACATGCCTAATACCTTGCAAATTTAAGATGAATGGACTTCAACTCCAAAAATTCCCCAGCCAGCTTGGCTGTCTGGGAAATTCTGGGAGTTGAAGTCCATGCATCTTGAGATGCACTCCTCTAACGCTTTAATATGACTGAAGCCAAGCTGATTTTTCCCTTGGAAAATAGACATTTTGGAGAAATCTTAACGTGTGCAGAAACTGAGGGACAAAAACCAGCAGCAAGTGCTCAAATCTAGATTGTGCAGTTTGAAATATGAAATATCTTTTTTTTTAATGCAACATTTTTATGAAATATGAAATATCTTATTCTTTTCCTGTCTAAAAAACCCCCCTCAAAAAAGCCTAATTCTGAATGGATATGAAACATAACACAGCAAAAAAAAC
>QLTV01002253.1:1481500-1495036 GCA_003457575.1 Thermophis baileyi
TTTAAGACGGGTGGACTTCAACTCCCAGAATCCCCCAGCCAGCATGCTTTAAGACGGGTGGACTTCAGTTCCCCAGCCAGTGCGCACACATCTTACAAGTTGCCAAGGTTTGGAGACTCTTGATTTAGCACAAACCTGTAGACTGCGACTCACCTCATCCTTCGCCTGGAATAAATATTCTTTGCCATCTGTTAGTCTGCCAAGAGAAGAGAAGCGAACAAGAATCAACTGGTGTCAGCGGAGGAATGTCTAAATCATCCACTTTTAAAACTTGAAAAAAGAAAAAAGTAAAAGTAAAAAAAAAAAAAATCCGACCGATGCTACTTGGCCATAAGGCAGGAAAGCTCACCCGAGTTTAAAGACATGCTTGCGCTTCTTGTAATCCAAAGCCACGTTGCACTGCGCGCCCTGCAAGCTGACAGGCGCTTCCCCGTGGTAAGGGATGCTGTTGGTGGCGTGTTTGCCATCTTTGTAGAACCCAAAGCTGTTTTTCTGCACCACACAATAGATGGTCTGCCAAGACCTGAAGGACAAGAAGGACAAGAAGGATGAGGCAGAAGCATTCCCCATTTGTCCTCCCCACTCGCTCCAGAGTAGATGCCCGGCTGATTCGAGAGTTGGCACTTTCTGGGTTCCTTCGGTTAATGCAGGCAGTCCTCAACTTACAACAGTTCGTTTAGTGACCTTTCAAAGTTGCAACGGAACTGGGGGAAAAGTGACTTATGAGCGTTTTTCACACTTACGACCGTTGCAACATCCCCGTGATCATGTGATCAAAATTCAGACGCATGGCTGCTGACTCATATTTATGACGGTTGCAGTGTCCCGGGGTCTTCTGACAAGCAAAGTCAACGGGGAAGCCAGATTCACTTAACAACCATGTTACTAACAACTGCTATGATTCATTTAACAATTGAGGCAAGAAAGGCTGTAAAATGGGGCAAAACTCACTTAACAAATGTCTTGCTTAACAACAGAAATTTTGGGCTCAATTGTTGTCGTAAGTTGAGGACTACCTGTAATGCCATCTATTGCAGTGTTTCTCAACCTTAGTAGCTTTTAAGATGTGCGGACTTCAGCTCCCAGAATTCCATCCATCTTAAAGCATGCTGGCTGGGGAATTCTGGGAGTTGAAGTCTATACAACTTAAAATTGCCATGAATTTGAGAAACCCTGATCTAATGCGATCCTGAAAGTGCATCCTCTCTCTCTCTGTTGTATGGAATGAGACCCCCTCCTGAGTAACACACGCACACATGTACACGCTCACAATTTCAAAGAGGCCCTGGAGAGCTGGCTCTTTACCCAGATGGGGATGACTGAAGCCTCCTTTTAACTTCGGTTGTCTTTTGTGTCTGCCTGGTTTGTCAATTGGCCATCTCTGCCCCTTTTTCATTTCTTGTTGTTTTAAACCATTTATAAACCTATTATCATCATCCTCCTCATCAATCATCATCATCTCTTTGAGTTCTGCTGGTGCACTTCTTACATTTTCCTAAGTTTGTTTATCACTTCACTGAGCTTCACGGAAGTTATCGGAGAACCAATGGTGCTGCAGCCTCCTCCATCCCAGCTACTTACAAAAAGCAGAGATATCAGCTCCCAGGATTCTTAGCAAGGTCGAGGATTGTGGGAACTGAAGTCCTTCGCTAAGGATTGTGGGAACTGAAGTCCACACAATGGAGCCATTCCTCCAAGCTGGGGAAGGCCATCTTCAAACTCCCCAACATGGTGGCTTCTCGGTGTCCATTAGATCATTCTCATGTCCTGCAAATTAGGAGGGACCCCTCCTCTGTGCTGTGGCCCACCAGCGGCTAGCGGAGCTGGCAGCAGATTCAGACAGTGAGGAGGTTGGAGACGAACATGGGCCAGTCCTGGAGTCTGGGGAAGGCTCTGACGAGTGCTCTGCGTTGGAGGCAGAGATGGGGCCAGGGCCATATGACAGTTATCAGCTGCCTCTGGAGTCAGACATCAGTGAGGCAGACGAACAGCTGGAGCCTGTTCCCAGTGTGCGCATGTGCAGAGTTGCCAGACGAAGGGAACAGCTAAGGAACAAGGGTCGACTTGGGAGTAAGGCCACAGGTGGACTGATGAATGGCCCCTCCCATAGGGAATAAAAGAGGAGGGAAAGGGGAGGGGAGTTTGCAGTAGACAATTAGTTCACTTAATTGATTCGTGACTCTCAGAGACGTCTTGCCAAGTTTTGAAGATATCGGCCTGGCAGCTCTCCAAGCCAGATAAGGTCTGTGACTGTAAATGCTCTCTTGAAAGACTTTGTTGGATGTGAATGAAAGAAATTCACAGTAACTTAATAAAAAGGGGTTTTTGTCGGCACAAGGAGTCTGCTTCGTGCTTTGGGAATGCCTAGGTAAGAACAACCCATCTCTTGTCACTGGCCCATCTCCAGGTATATATCTTCTAATTCTCCCATCAGTGTTAATCCCAGAAATCATAACATGAAATGCTCCCGGTGCGTCCGTGCCTGCGGGTCGCCGGACATCTGATAGCGTCGGAAGCGGGAGACTTCGCCCAGACACCGCCATTTGGGTTCTTCTACCCTCTGCGCATGCGCAAAGCATTCTGCGCATGCGCAGAGGGTAGAAGAACCCAAATGGCAGCGTCCGGGCTACCAGCTGTCCGGCGACCCGCAGGCACGGCCGAACCGGGACCTTTTCACCCCTGCAGTGACGGTGGCACCAAGATGGCGGGCTAACGCGCGCGGCGACCCCTGTGAAATGGTCGTTCGACCCCCAAAGGGGTCGCGACCCACAGGTTGAGAACCGCTGTTCTAACCCCTTCTGTCACATCCTTCCACACCTAGCTTTTATTATTCGGTTCAGAACACGCACACCTCACCTGTTAGCTGCCTTTTTGCCGTGGGATTCCATTTCCTGCTTTCGATATAATATCCCTCCCATCTGCCCTGAAGCAGAGTCGTCTGGCGTCCGTGGGGGCAGCGTGACCGACTGAGCGGGATCCATGCTGAAAACAGCTGGCTTGGAGCTGAGCTTAGGTGAGGCGGGTGGGCTTGGCTCTTTGCCCTTGGATACAGAATCCAGCTGTGACCCATTGACTGCAGCTGATGATTCTGAAATCTGTTAACAGTTGGGGTTGGGTTAGAGAATCACGGTTCAATCACCTGCTCAAAGGCAACATTCTTATTTTCCGGGAATTGCTAATTGAGTCCCAGTAGAAGGAAGGGTGCTTTGCACTTTGGAACATTAAAGAAAATATAATAGTTACAAAAATAAAAAGGGAAAGCAGGAGCCTAGGTGCATTTAACCACTTTTTCAGTCACTGGGTTACAATGAAATTACAGAGGACTTCTGCAATTAGAGAGGCCTGGTTCATTCATTGCATTAAGCCAGGGGTGTCAAACTCAAGATCCGGCCCGTGATGTGGCTAGTTCTGGCCCGTGGGGCTGCCCTGGAAATGGTGAGGGGGGTTGCCTCAGCTGCACCTCTCCTCGCCTGGCCTTGCCTCACCTTGTCCCACAGCAGCATCGACAGCAGCAGCCTCGAGGAGGTAAGCATGGCCAGGCACCCCCTCAGGGAAGCGGGGCTGGGTTGGACTGCAGGGTCCCGGTGCCCCGCCCATCCAATCACACCCACCTCATAGTCTTACATGCAACTGGCCCTTTGAGGGCAACCATAATGCTGATGCGGCCCTCAATGAAATTGAGTTTGACACCCCTGCATTAAGCAAGCCCCAAATGTCTGTATGGTCAGCTGTTAAACTAGCAATTATAATCACAATTTTTACTTATGTTTCATATTTCTTAAACCAGGGGTTCCCCAACCCCCTGTCCATGGACCGGCACTGGGCCGCAGCATGCCAGAAACCGGGCTGCACAAACAAACGAAGCCCCATCTGTGGGATAAAGGCGGCATGCGAAATCATGCCTCCTCCGGTTCGCGGAAAAACCTCTCTCCACGGAACCAGTCCCCAAAAGTTTGGGGGCCACTGTCTCAAACTACCTCTCTCTCTCTCTCAGCTGGATTTTGCCATCCTGGGTTTCCAACACCTCACCTCACGTCCTGGGAGCCAACCAGCCCTTTCTGTCTTTTTTTTCCAGTTTCCTGCCCAACCTTGTGATCATTCCCCTCTCCATTACCTGTGGAGATTCAGAGTCGGGGTCAAGCCCATTTTGGGATGGCAACTCCAGAGCTAAGCCTTGCTCTCCAGGGCTCCTGGGGAAGAGAAGGATGTGCCAGGTAGTGCAAAGTTTCAAAGTAGCAAAGTGATTGCATGCAGGTAATGTCAGGGTTCCAAGTAACACCCCCAACGAAAGAAAACTCCGAGGCTTGAGTTTCCTCAAAGTTCCACTTCATTAGAGATGTCATATTGGCACATCTGGGAAAACCCGAATCTGAAAGCTTCCGGGTTTTCCCCACCCAAAAGAAAGTCCAAGTCCCTGCCCCAGCACCCACATGTCCACCACATGGTCCAATCAATGCACTGTCCCAACTGGAGATGCCTCCCAGTCACGCCACTCCAGGTGCAGGGCAGAGTGACCTTGACTCTTGGAGAAAGGAATGTTATTTTGACTATATTTCCCCACTCACACAATCCCCCCTCCCAATTTCCCACAGCACTAAATGTGGCAGGCCTGCAGACCCAATGCCCAAGATGGTTTCCGGGCCTGGCAGGTAGTCCTTGACTTATAACCGTTCACTTTAGTATTTAAGTTATTACAACAGCACTGAAAAAAAGTGACTTACAACCAGTCCTTGCATTTACAATTGTTGCAGCATGCCTACAGTGAAAATTTGGCCAATTCGCAACCGGCACGTATTTATGATGGTTGCAACATCCTAGAGTCATGTGATCATCATTTACAACCTAACAGTCAATGGAAGAAACCAGTTTTACTTAACAACTGCAGTTGTGGTGCAGTGGTTAGAAGGCAGGATTGCGGGCTAACTCACTGCTCACTCCAGGAGTTCAATTCTGACTGGCTCAACCATCCTTCCAAGGTCAGTAAAGTGAGGACCCAGATTGTTGGGGGCAAGTGGCTGACTCTGTAAATCGCTTAGAGAGGGCTGTAAAGCACCGTGAAGCAGTATATAAATCTAAGTGCTATTGCTATCGCTATTGTCCTTCTTTCCTTTCCTTTCCTTTCCTTTCCTTTCCTTTCCTTTCCTTTCCTTTCCCTTCCCTTCCCTTCCCTTCCTTCCCAGTGGTTAGAATGCAGGATTGCAGGCTAATTTTGCCCACTGCCAGCAGTTTGATCCTGACCGGCTCAAGGTTGACTCAGCCTTCCATCCTTCCGAGGTCGTTAAAATGAGGACCCAGATTGTTGGGGGCAAGAGGCTGACTCTGTAAACCGCTTAGAGAGGGCTGTAAAGCACTGTGAAGCGGGATATAAGTCTAAGTGCTAATGCCCTTCCTGTCCCTTCCCTTCCTTCCTTCCCAGAATGCAGTATTGCAGGCTAACTCTGCCCACTGCTAGCAGTTCAATCCTGACCAGATCAAGGTTGACTCAGCCTTCCGTCCTTCCGAGGTGGGTAAAATGAGGACCCAGATTGTTGGGGGCAAGAGGCTGACTCTGTTAACCGCTTTGAGAGGGCTGTAAAGCACTATAAGTCTTATTGCTATTTGCTTAACAACCATGGCCAAAAAGATCGTAAAATCAGGCAAGACTCATTTAATAACTGACGTGCTTAATAATGAATATTCTGTTCCCAACTGTGGTCGTAAATCAAGGATTATCTTTAAATTTTGGAAAGGGCCGCTGTTAATTCTAATTTTATTTCTCACTTATACAATCTTGGGACAGGAAACTGTTGTTATCATAATTCTCAAGGTTCAACCATCTCCTTGCCAATCTTGCGGCTGCCTTCTTGCCACATTGGCCCAGGTCTTAGCTCTTACCCATTGGTCTGAGTGCTGCTGGGTAGATGATGCTCGTCTGTATTCTGTGTCTGCGGTATCATGACAGTGGGTTCCAATGGGGTTGGCATTGGAGATGTCCTCTTCCTCACTTCCTCCTGCTCACGCTCACGATGTTCATTCTCTTCCAGCTGGTGGGATTGAAAAAATTTAGCAACCGGTTTGCTGCCCAGTTGCTGGGTGGGCGTGGCCTCCTGGGCCTCCTGCACCATGGCGGGGGGGGGTCGTTTTCACCCTCCCCAGGCTCCGGAGGCTTTCCTGGAGGCTCCAGGAGGGCAAAAAAGCCTCCCCCGGGCTCCGGAGGCCCTTTGGAGGGCGGAAATGGGCCCATTTCCCGACTTCTGGTAGGCCCTTTTTTCGCCCTCCCAGAGCCTCCGTGCGGGCCCTGCATCCAAAATGGGCTGCGTGGAGACTCCTGGGAGGGGCGGGGCGGGGCAGGGTGGGCGGGCTCAGCCAATCGTTGGAACAACCGGTTCGGTGAACCAGATTAAAATTAACATCCGGTTCGCCTGAACCAGTCCGAACCGATTGAATCCCACCCCTGATTACCCCCCCCACACACCAGAATTCAGTGCTATGAAATGATACTAAAAAAGTCCAGAAGGATTTATTTATGAAATTTATATGCCACCAATCTTGCTGTCGAAAGCAACTTCTTATAGAAATCATAAAAGGGAAATTGATTTCCCGGTCTTGGAATATTATAATTTTAAGATCAATAAATTTGACTTCTAATATAGTCCTGCCTCTTTTGAAGCTTCGTGACTGTCCCATGAATTGCCAACCCCCCCCCTTTTATCCTTACAAGAAACTGCAAGGATTTGGCGGAGAGAGAAAGGGAGTGACTCCAGATTATGCAGGGAACTTCATGGCTAGTGAAGGATTTGAATCCGGGACTCTTCAGACTAGATGAGCAATCTAACCCTCACAATATATTGCTGAAAGGCAATATAAAAATAAAAACAAAAGGAGCGAGTATTTCAACTGACAAAACATCAGAGGTGGGTTCCTCCCGGTTCGGACCGGTTCACCCGAACCGGTAGCGACCCGCTGGTGACGTCACAGTGACGTCATGGAGCCAGTTCGGTCGGTGCCGGTCCGTGGGCACCGCCATCTTTTTTTGGGGAATTTTTTTTGGGGGGGGGGAACATGTTTTTTGGAATTTTTTTTTCTTCTGCGCATGCACAGAAGCCGAGTTTCCGGCACTGCACTGCACATGCATCGCCATCTTGTTGTCGGCTTTTTTTTTTATTTTTATTTTTATTTATTTTCGAAGCACGCGCGCACCCACGAGGCGTGGCCACAGGGCGCGGGAGGAAGCGAACCGGCAGCGAGGTAAGTTAGAACCCACCCCTGCAAATCATGCACTAGATGAAATAAAATTTGATTCACAAAACTTGATATGAGAAAAAAATTATGAGTGAATTTATTCAGAAATGACACAAGACTCTATTAGAGTTTGGTAACTGTTTGGGAACCCACCAGGCTACCAGTTAACTGGGGAAGGGCTGACCTGGACATTTCCAGTTTCTTCAATCTTATTCTGATTGATGTATATGACATATTATGCTCCAATGTACTTAATCATGACTTCTTAGTAAGCCATGCAGTCCTAGCTTACAACAATAGTCCTCAATTTACAACAATAATGGAGCTTGAAATTTTTGTTAAATGTCATGATGGTTATACGTCAGGGCACCCATACAACCAATCTGATTTTACTACATTTTTTGTGGTGGTTGTTAAATGAACCTATTGTCTACAAATAGACTTCACCACCACCACCCCTGAAAATAGTACTGGTTTCTGGCAAAAAAAAAAAGTCCCAAATCATTATTTCGTGACTGTGGGACGCTCCAACAGCTATAAATGCAGGTCAGTGGCCTACTGCCCTGAATGTGATTGTGTGACTGGTGGGGGGGGGGAGGGAAACATCCATCAGAACTTTGAATCTGGGTTGCGAGTACCCGTGTGTGGGTCCCTGGTAACTTTGAATGCTCACTAAGCGAGGACTACCAGTAATAAATCAGGTCCATACAATTGTACTATAATCCAGGGGTATCTGACCTTGGCAACTTTAAGACTTATGGACTTCAACTCCCAGAATTCCCCAGTCAGCATTCTAGGAGTTGGAAGTCCAAAAGCATTAAAGATGCCAAGGTTGGCACCTCTGCTATAAACCAAAGTCTATAAACCTCAATGGCTGGATTCACATAACGAGCTTTCTTCTTTACAAACCGTGGTGAGTTTCTCCAGTGCCAGGATACGTTCCTCCCAGGCAGCTACCGATTTCTGAAAGCCCTCGTGTCGCTTGATCAGGTTTTCAACTTCGTCCACGTTGTCACCCAGTTCAGTGGAGCGCACAATTGGCTCCTGGCTGGCAAGCCAAGCTTCCGCCATGCTGGCATCCCGCCCGAACATCAGCACTTCCATCACTGCAAGGGGAGGAAAAAGAGAGGGACAAATTCAGCCATTTTCTGGATCTTAAACTAGTTTCAGTGCCCAAATCAGCCATCTTTCCTGAATCTTTAACAAAGCAGATGTTTTGTTTAAATACTTGACTTCTGAGGAGCATGTTGGATTAGGCTTCCTTTTTAAATGCCATTTAGATCAGAACATGTCACGCGCAAAGAATCAGGAAAGTACCGTATTTTTTAGACTATAAAACGCACCGGTGTGTAAGACGCACCAAGATTTCGAAGAGGTAAGTAAGAAAAAAAAGTTTTTGTCCTCCCTGGCCCCCAGGAACACTCTGGAGGCCTCCCAAACCCTCTGCACGCCCCGTTTTTTGCAAAAACGGGCCCAAGAGTCCCTTGGGAGTTGGGCGGCATACAAATTTAATAAATAAAATTAATAAATAAAAATTTTTCACCTGTTTTTACAAAAAACGGGGCACGCAGAGGGTTCCGGAGGCCTGCAGAGTGCTTCTGGGGGCTGGGGAAAGGCAAAAACGCCCCCGTTTTTGTCTTCCCCCAGCCCCCAGAAGCACTCTGCAGGCCTCCCAAACCCTCTGCCCACCCCGTTTTTGCAAAAAACGGGCCCATTTTTTGCAAAAATGGGATGCGGGGGCGGAGCTTCGGGAAGCCAAAAATGGCTGTATTCGGTGTATAAGACGCACCAACATTTCCACCCTCTTTTAGGGGGAAAAAGGTGCGTCTTATACTCCGAAAAATACGGTAGGTTAAAATGGTGTCAAGATGATTTATTGCTCATGCCTACAAGTAGTCCTCGACTTATGACCACAACTGAACCCCAAACTTTCTGTTGGTAAGTGAGACGTTTGTTAAGTGAGTTTTGCCCCATTTTACCACCTTTCTTGCCACAATTGTTACGCGAATCACTGCTGTTGTTAAGTTAATAACACGGTTTGTTTAGTGAATCTGGCTTCCCCCTTGACTTTGCTTGTTGCAAATGGGGATCCAATGACCCCAGGACGCTGTCACCGTCATAAATATGAGTCAGTTGCCAAGCGTCTGAATTTTGATCACGTGACCACGGGGATGCTGCAATGGTCATAAGTGTGAAAAATGGTCCTAAGTCACTTTTTTTCCAATGCCACTTAGAACACTGTTCTATTGTGTAAGTCAGTCCAATTATGCCATGGACATGCTGCCCACTGCCATAAGCCTCCCTCCAAACTTCCAACCCCTTCCAACCCCACCTTTGCCTTCTCCCCACCCACCCCTACCTATTTGCAACCAGTCCATTTTCTCTCGCCATTTATCGTTGATCTCCTTGCGTCGTTCCTGCAACTGAGATAATTTCTCCACAATCTGAGTCACAAAAAAGGTGGGGAAGGGGGGAAAAAAGGAAGGAATTTAGCTGGCCAAATATTTAGCAGAAGGACACCGTTCATACGAGTGGTGGGAGCTTTAAGACAACACCCAAGGATTCTCCTGAGTTGCCTATTGTTAACCTGTGAAACTCACTGTCACAAGAAGAAGCAGAAACTAAATTGGATGGAATGTCTATGGAGATTCTCAGTCATCCAGGTCATGGTTGTCCCAAAGGTGCTTTTTCAAGAGGCAACTGGACTTTCTGGTTTTTCTTTGAAGACGTTTCGCTTCTCATCCAAGAAGCTTCTTCAGTTCTGACGGATGGTGGGGGAACAGAAGGATTTATACTCCTTGCAGACAGCTGGTCATTTGCATCCTTTGAGAGGGTCGTTGATCCACTTGGAAGTTTATCTGTGTCTTCAGGGTCACCTGAGTAGTGCAAATGGGGTGTGGACGATCCAAGTCAGAGCTGAAGAAGCTTCTTGGACGAGAAGCTAAATGTCTTCAAAGAAAAACAGGTCCAGTTTCCTCTTGAAAAAAAAGCACCTTTGGGATAATTTGGTTGGAATTAAGCAAATTTAGGGAGGAAAAAATATCAATGGCTCCTCAGCAAAATAGCTACTTCTGACCTGCATATTCAGAGGCATTGAGTACTGTTGCTAAGGAACATTAGCAAGGGGAGGCTATTGCACACACGGCATTGGGCAGCCAGGATAGGTGGCTCTGCACTCCCATCTTGCATGTGGGGCCCTCAGCTTAGTAACTCTGGAAAAAGAAGATAGCAACAGCCCTTAGACTTATCTACCGCTTCAAAGTGCTTTACAGCCCTCTCTAAGCAGTTTACAGTGTCAGCATATTGCCTCCAACAATCAGGGTCCTCAATTGCTGAATTATAGCTTGGTGAGCGTGGCTTTTCTTGTTTTGTGATCACTGGAGATCATCATCATCCTCCTCTTTTAACGACCCCATAATCCCTTGCGGGGTGGAGTCCGGGCAACTGAATGGAGCTAGCAGAGTGTTTTAATGGCCGGATGCCCTTCCCTGTTGCCAATGCGGAGTTTTGTTCAGCAGATATATTCTCACCGTGCCCAGAGAGAGAAATATCTGCCTCTACCTAGGATCGAACTCACAGCCTCCTGATTGTGAGGCTAGAGCTCCACCTCTAGGCCACCGCACCACTCCTTTGGAATCACTGGAGATGCCAGAGACTAAACTTGCTTTCTCTCCAAATGGACTTAAGTTTGACCAAGTAAGGCTGTGAAAATTCCAACGGATGCTGTTGTTTTGATGTGGTTAAAGAGAAAACTTCCCATGCCTAACTGTTTTGCTAAGTGTCAGGACAGTGGCCAGCCCAGGCTATTGGCTCTTTTGGATACAGAGGCAATAACCGGATTTTAAGCTTTATTATTAGCTAAAGCATAAGATTGAAAGGCGTAACATAAAAAGCACACATGCCAAGCGAGATAATACCCAACTTTCTTACAGGCTGTCAGGATCTCCTTAATAAGAACAGTGTCAAGGTTCCCATGGATGCCCTAATTAAATCATGAGCCTCAAGCCAAGCTTCAAAAGAAATCCAGTTATTTATTAGGAGCTCCATGTCGGCACCTCTGGCCCCACATAAATTTATGGCCCTAATCATGACCCTGTTTCCCTCCTCCCCCCAGGGTGTGTTGGGATGTATAGATCACTCCCCTCCGGCTGCTGTGGGTAACCCTGGGAGACAGCCTTGAGAAAAATATGTCTGGAATATGTCTCCTGTCTTTGGCTGCCATGTTGCTTCTTGGGTTTCCCATCCCACTGCCTATGGCAACTCAAGAGCAGGCCAGGGATGCTTCGCGAGTTGACAAACAGTTGAGATGCCCCAATGGGTGGCCAATTTTTCCACAGTAGCGCTAGGTTCCACTGCAGACGCTCCCAACGAACAACGCCAACCCCAAGATTTATTTATTTTTTTATCAAAACTTGATAAAACACCCTGATTTCATGGTCCTGCCATGGAGAGGAGACTATAAGACCTGACCTTGACTGGCAGGCATATGACTCTGAGAATACAAAGTCTGAGACTTTCGGAGCAGGAAAAACTTTGAAACTGTTTGAAGATTCACCTTGCTCAGCAAGCAAGAGTGGAAAACAAGCAGGTTAGTTCAGAATGAGCTCTGCGTTTCTAGACTTTTCTTAATAGGAAGAAGAATTTAAAATATGTCACTAGCTCCTCGCAATAACCATGGTCTTCTGCACTGCCACTACACGAACCTTCGTAGAAGCGTAGTGCCCCTTAGCCAGCAAGTCGTCTCCCATCGCTATGCAGGCGTTGAAGCTGTCAGTCCGGGCCTCCATCTCGGCCTTGATCCCTTGGTGATTCTTGATGACCAGGTCGGCAGCTGACACATCCCTATATTGAAGTGCAAAAGAAAAAAAAAATTGGTCATCCGCCTCAGCTCTGGCAAAAGGGCAGAAGACAGCAGGAAAAGCAAGACCTCAAGACATGAGGTGAACTTCTGCGCATATCCTATTTTTACACAGGCACAATTGAGAGCGTTTTAACAAACTGCATCCCTGTTTGGTTTGGTGGCAGCAGGCACCTCAGATAGAAAGTCCCTACAGAGAGTGGTAAGGACAGTGGAGAAGATTATAGGAAGCTCGCTTCCAGTTATTCAGGATACTGCTTATAAGCGTTATGTGCTTAGAGCTCAAAGCATTGTTAGAGACTGCACACACCCACTTTATGGTCTGTTTCTGTTGCTCCCATCTGGGAGGAGGTTTCGAAGTATTTCTAGCAGGACTACCAGATTCTGGAACAGCTTTGTTCCTTAGGCCATCCGTCTGGCAAACTCGCAAGATTCATTTTTCTCACCATAAACATGTATACATCCGAACTATACATCCGAACTATATGTGTCATGTAATATATAATGGTATATACATAATTTTGTATTTATTTATTTATTTATCTTGTCATGTTTATGTAGTGTAAAATTGGAGGTGGTGACACTTTAAGAGCTGTATGCAATGAAATTTCATTTTTAATGTATGCCAATTAGTGTACATTCAAAGTGACAATAAAGTTATTCTATTCTATTCATACTTGGAGCCTTGCAAAGAAGGTGGTTGAAGGTATTAAAGAAACCTGCAACAGTTGCAGACAGGACAAAAGGTGACGATACCTTAATTTAAATTCCAGGGAAAAGGTAGCACAGGGCGTCTCTGTTTTCAGCTTGCTACATCCTCCTCTCTTTATACATTTCTTCTTTAAATCGGTACAGGCAGTCCTCAACTTACAACCATTCAATTCAGATACCATTCAAAGTTGCAATAGTACCGAAAAGTGACTTATGAAGGTCTGTTGCAGCATCCCTACAGTCACATGATCAAAATTTGTCATCAACTGGCATGGATTTATGACAATTGTAGTGCCCCAGGGACACGTGATTGCCATTTGCTGGCTTACGACAAGCAAAGTCAATCGGAAAGCCAGATTTGCTTCAAGACTGGGTGACTCACTTAAGAACTGGTGAAATTCTGTCCCAATTGTCATCGTTAAGTCAAGGACTGCCTGTATAGGAATCCAACATTTTTCTGACAATACACTACCTGGGCTTCTCCTGGGCATCTATCTGAAGGTTGATGTCATCCATCCATAGCAGAAGGTCCCGCACCATGCCGAAAAAGCGGAATTTGTCCACAGTGTCCACAAGGAGTTGGCGACGGTCGCTGCTGCCGCTGAGTAGGTCAGACCAGGCCTCGCTCACCGACTGCTCATGCTTCCGGATGTCATCAGCCTTTTCCCCCGCATAGGCCTTCTGCAGGCGTGCTGCGTCGTCCTGCACCTGTTTTACCTGTGAATGACCAAGGAGGGGGTGGGGGT
>QLTV01002253.1:1515295-1542281 GCA_003457575.1 Thermophis baileyi
GAAAGAGGGGCAGAAAAAGAGGGAGGGAAGGAAAGAAGGAAAAGAAAGGAAGGTCACAAAAAAAGATCACAACACAAGCAAACAATTGGTCCTGCGAACCCTCCCCACCACCACTTCCTCCCCCCTCCCCCCAAACCTCTCTCTGCTTTACCTGGTTGCTGAGCACTCCTTCCACTTGCTTGGTGTCCCTCAGGAAGATCTGGAAGCCGTAAGCCCGCGAAAGCAGCTGGTGCCGGTTCTCCCACATCTGCCCGAGTTCGTTCCAGCCCGTGTCGAGGGCCTGAAGGCGCTGCTGAAGGAACATGTGCTGGGCGTCGGTGTGGCCTTGCGTGACTTCTTCTCCCATGGTCCGCAACCGCTGGTAGTCGCCCTTGTAATGCTCCACCTCGTTTCGGATGGTCTCGTGTTGGCTCAGCAGCCGCTCTGCCTCTGGCAGGGTAGCCGGGACGTCCTCGGAGGCGATGGCGGTCTGGGTGCGCAAGAGCCACGCCTGGAAGTCATCCAGGTCACGCAGGAAGCCCTGAAGCTTGCTGGCTTCCCCCAGGGACTCCTCGCGACGATGCATGGTCCCCCGCAGCTCGTCCCAAGTCCCGTCGATTTCGGCGAGCCGGCTGGAGATGGCGGCGGCTTGTTCCGGGTGCTGGGCCGACAACCGGTCTGCCTCCTCATGCAAGTCCCTGACTTTGCCCTGGATGGCCTCCAGATCCCGTTCCGTGCCAGCCAGCTTGCGCTGCAGAGCCATCACCCCCGCCAGGTCGTTGCCCAGACCTTGGGTCGATTCGATCACCTTGGTTTTCTCCCGCATCCAAGCCTTGGTTTCGTTGCACTCCAAGAAGTAGTTCTGGATGCTGAGGGCTGAGGTCAGGGCCTCCTTCTTTTGGCTCGCCAAGGACTGGAACTGCTGCCACCTGGGAACAGGGAAGGAGAGGTGTCCAAAGGATGGCTGGCTGAGGAATTCTGGGAGTTGAAGTCCACAAGTCTTAAACTTGCCAAGGTTGGAGACCCCCCCCCCCGAGTTAAGGGTTCCCCAACCTTTTGAGGCTAATTTGGGCCTTTAAAAACAGGTTGTCAGCCTTCTCACAAATTGGCAGCCACGGTGGATTCCCAGATGGGAAAATATTGTCTATCTGGCAAATAAGTAAAGATGCCCCCATCACAACTTTTAGCCCTCAGGGTGTACTGATAGAAGAGAAAAATCACTGGGAACACTCCCACCAACGCTGCCACTAGTATGTAAACAGAGAGCAAACCCCCACTCTCTTCTAGCACTGATGATGTTACCAAATTGGGTAATGAAATGTCCGCAAGGAAACAATCGAGCTCAGAGAGCACCAAGAACCCCACAGTTAAGCCTTGAGCCACAAATATTCTCCTCGAGTAGTACAGTCTTAAAATTCCAAATGTATTTCTAATTGTCTCCTTTGAATACTGTAGAGCAGAGGTCCCTAATACCCGGGGTGTGGATTGTTAGGAACCTGTCTGTGCAAGGAACAGAAATAGCACTAAGACTTATATCCTGCTTCACAGTGCTTTTTACAGCCCTCTTTAAGCGCTTTATAGAGTCAGCACATTGCCCCCAACAATCTGGGTCCTCATTTTACCCACCTCGGAAGGATGGAAGGCTGAGTCAACCTTGAGCCAGTTAGGATCACACTCCTGACTGTGGGCAAAGTTAGCCTGCAATTCTGCATTCTAACCGGAGGGAGGGAGGGGCCATTAATGTGTTTTTCAGTTGACTTACTAAAGAGCAAAAATCTTGATCTGCATACTTCCTGCCTGCCTGCTCCCTCCAGGAAATAATTTATACCAATTGCAGTAAGACTTAGACTTATATACTGCTTCACAGTGCTTTACTGCCTCTCTAAGCAGTTAATAGAGTCAGCCTATTGCCCTCAACAATCTGGGTCCTCATTTTACCCACCTCGGAAGGATGGAAGGCTGAGTCAACCTTGAGCCAGTTAGGATCACACTCCTGACTGTGGGCAAAGTTAGCCTGCAATTCTGCATTCTAACCGGAGGGAGGGAGGGAGGGAGGGAGGGAGGGAGGAAGGAAGGAAGGAAGGAAGGAAGGAAGGAAGGAAGGAAGGAAGGAAGGAAGGAAGGAAGGAAGGAAGGAAGGAAGGAAGGAAGGAAGGAAGGAAGACTTAGACTTATATACTGCTTCACAGTGCTTTACTGCCTCTCTAAGCAGTTAATAGAGTCAGCCTATTGCCCTCAACAATCTGGGTCCTCATTTTACCGACCTTGGAAGGATGGAAGGCTGAGTCAACCTTGAGCCGGTCAGGATCGAACTGCCCAACATCTGGCAGTCGGTAGTCAGCAGAAGTAGCCTGCAGTACTGCATTCTAACCACTGTGCCACCACGAAGCTTTATCTGCACACGCACAAGATATAGGTGGCACGCAAAACCATCACACACCCCCGTCGCCACTCCATGGAAAAACTGTTTTCCCCAAAACCGCTCCCTGGTATCAAAAATGTTGGGGGCCACTGGTGTAGAGAAGAAAACCTCTCCCTTCTAGCACTGATGATGTTACCTAGTTGGGTCATGAAACGTCTACAAGAAAACCACCGAGCTCAGAGAGCACCAAGGACCCAGTCTTGAGGATGTTTCTTACCGTCGTATCTTATTCTTATTTATTTTTTAATTTTTTTTCTGGGCAGAAGAACAGGCAGTTTCGGCCTCCACTCTCCATTTCTATTTTCTGAGAGAATGCCTCGGGGATCCACAGGCAGCAAATTGGCTTTTTTGGAAAATAGCTGAAAGCTGCTGCTTTGCTTTACAACATGCCTGCTTCCCCTTCATCTCTTTTAATTAAAACCCTCAACAAGCTTTAAGGCAGGTGGGGCAAAGCGTTAGAAGCTGTTGGCTTTCTTTGAAGTTTGCAGTAGTTGATTTTTCCCGTTCCACTGCACAAGCCGACAGCTCCCCTCTCTGTCTGGTCTCCATCCCTTCTTCTTGCACCTCTGGGCACTTACCGAATATTGAGTTGTTCCTGGGTGGCTTGAACGCTTTCCTTGTTTCTGTGATCAGCGCCCAAAAGCTGGCTTGCAATCTCATTGACTGCCGCGATGCGAGAGGCCAGGTTATTCATTTCTGGCTCCAGGGTCTCAAACCTGAGTCACCGAGAATCAAAGGAGAAGGAAAACCGTGAGAAGGAAAGTCTGCAGCCTTCCAGCTCTCTCTCACAGCAGGAATTAACAGATTAACAGAGTTGGAAGGGACCTTGTAGGTCATCTAGTCCAACCCCCCGCCCAAGCAAGAGACCCTACACTATTTGTGACCAATGGCAGTCCAGTCTCTTCTTGAAAGCCTCCAGGGATGAAGCTCCCACAACTTCCGAAGGCAACTTCTGTTCCATGGGTTGATTGTTCTCACTGTCAGGAAATTTCTCCTTATTTCCAGGTTGAATCTCTCCTTGTTCAATTTCCATCCATTGCTCCTTGTCTGTCCTTCGGGTGCCTTGGAAAATAGCTTGACCCCTTCCTCCTCTCTGTGGGAGCCCCTCAAATATTGGAAGGCTGCTCTCCTGTCTCCCCTGGTCCTTCTCGTCACTAGACTAGCCATGCCCAGTTCCTGCAACCAACCGTTCATTGTATGTTTTAGCCTCCAGTCCCCTAATCATCCTGGTTGCTCTTCTCTGCACTTTTTCTAGAGTCTCAACATCTTTTTTATAGTGTGGTGACCAAAACTGGATGCAGTACTCTAGGTGTGGCCTTACTAAGGCTTTATAGTTTATAGATTATAGAATAAAGTTGTTTTAGACCAGTGATGGCGAACCTTTTTTGGCTCAGGTGCCAAAAGGGTGCGCGCGTGTGCGATAGTGTGCGCGCGGGTGCCCACACCCATAATGCAATGCCCTCCCCCCACGCATGCGCACAACCACTGTGCTGCCCCGCGCATGCGACAGGCCTCATTGAAGCTTTGGAGCTGCCCTACTACTTACCTTCAGATAGTTGCAACCAGGCCTCGCACACCTCGGCCCATTTCTTCTGCAGCCGGCAAGGCTTTCCTGAAGGCCTCTCTAGCCGATAACAGAGCTCCGGATCGATCTGGAGCTCTGTTATCGGCTGCAGAGGCCTTCAGGAAAGCCTTGCCGGCTGCAGAAGAAATGGGCCGAGGTGTGCAAGGCCTGGCTGCAACTGTCCAAAGCCGAAGAAGTTCCCGAAAACCTCTGACAGCGAAAAGGAGGCTGGGGGTGAGCACACAAGTAAACTTCTCGTTGGGCCGTTTTCGCCATCCCCAGGCTTCAGGAGGCCGGAAATCAGCTGGCCAGCGCGCGCATGCGCTCTGGAGCTGACATAGGGCAATGCCTCGCATGCCCTCAGATATGGCTCTGCATGCCACCTGTGGCACGCGTGCCATAGGTTCGCCATCACTGTTTTAGACTTTGGCCAAGCATTCCCCAAACTGTCCCAAAGGTGCTTTTTTTCCAAAGGCAACCGGACTTTCTTTTTCCTTGAAGACAGAATTGAAGAACGTCTTCAAGGAAGAACAAAGTCCGGTTGCCTTTGGAAAAAAAGCACCTTTGGGACAACCATGACCTGGATGACTGAGAATCTCCACAGGTATTTAGTCCTCGAATTACCACCTCTCACTGCTGCTCGAAATTTTACAACAGCACTGTAAAAAGTGACTTACGGCCGATGCTCGCACTTACAACCACTGAAACATCCCCACGTGATCGAAATTTGGGCGCTTGGCAACCGGGGTGTATTTATGATGGTGGCAGCATCCTGGGGTCACGCGATCGCCGTTTTTGACTTTCCCAGCCAGTTTCGGACAAGCAAAGTCAATGGGGAAAGCTAGATTCACTTAACGGCCACGTGACTCACTTAACAACGGCAGAGATAAGCTTAACCGTTGTGGCGAAAAAGGTCGTACAATGGGGCGCGGCTCACGGAACAGCCGCTTTGCTTGACAACGGAAATTCTGCTCCCAAATGTGGTCGTAAGGAAAGGACCATCTGTACAGCTGCCCGACAATGAACATCGTTTGGGCTTTTCATATTTTAAAATGGCGGTGAGAAATAAGACGGTGGAAATAGCCAGCAGCAAAGACACCTTGCTGCAGGGCTAGGATGGAGCAGAATATAAAATCTGCCAATTAATACTTCCCTAAATGGTTTGGCACCAATCCCTGGCACGCTGAACAACATGTTGGGACATTTGGTTCCTGCACTCCCAAATACGATTGGGATCTTGTTCCCGTTTTATTTTCAATTTCTCCACTTGGTTTATTGATTCCTTTTTTTTTTTTTTTTAGCTGGGTTTTTGTTATTCAGAAGCCCAGTGCCAAAGCAAGGTGGCAATCTATCCACTGATGTCTAGGGAGATTCTCAGTCATCCAGGTCGTGGTTGTCCCAAAGGTGCTTTTTTTTTCAAGAGGCAACTGGACTTTCTGGTTTTCGTTTTGAAGACGTTTCTCTTCTCCTCCGAGAAGCTTCTTCAGCTCTGACTGGATGGTGGGGAACGGAAGGATTTATACTCCTTGCAGACAGCTGGTCATTTGCATCCTTTGAGAGGGTCATTGAGGCCACCTTTGCCAACACAACATACGTGCACACTTCAAACCCAAGAATACACTAAGGCAGAAGCTTGTCCACTCCAAGGATAAAACACCCAAACACAAACTGAGCAACGTGATATATACAGTACAATGCAGGGAGGCAGGTGTGTAGGGGGGGGAAACAAAACAGCTGAACAATGTGGTATATGCAGTACAACGCAGTGAGCCACGTGCAGATCTGTACATTGGGGAAACAAAACAGCCACTTCACAAACGCGTGGCACAACATAGGAGAACAAACCCATCAGGACAAGATTCAGCAGTCCATCTGCATTTGAAAGACAAAGGCCGCTCTTTTGAAGACAGCAAAGTCCACATTTTGGACAGAGAGGACTGCTGGTTTGAAAGAGGGGTCGAAGAGGCCATCTAAGTCCAAATTGAACAGGCCCTCTCTCAACAGAGGGGGAGGGATAGGACATCGTGTATCTCCACTCCACAACACAGTCCTTTCAGCAGTTCCAAGAAGGCTCCACACCCATTTGCACCACTCAAGTGACCCTGAGCACACAGATAAGCCTCCAAGTGGCTTCAACGACTCTCTAAAAGGACGCAAATGACCAGCTGTCTGCAAGGGATATAAATCCTTCCCCACCATCCAGTCAGAGCTGAAGAAGCTTCTTGGATGAGAAGCGAAACGTCTTCAAAGAAAAAAACAGAAAGTCCAGTTGCCTCTTGAAAAAGCACCTTTGGGACTATCCACTGATCTTTATAAACACCAGAATGCTTAGCTTCCTTAGCAGCATTCTGGGAAAAAGAACATGCTGGAGGGCTGAAGTCTAAATAAGCATTTTACTTCTGGGCAACAGAGATTTTGTATTCTACTTCGAAGGGAAAAATAGAAATGGGGACAGGAAGAAAGATTAAAAAGGATGGTCTGTCCAAACTTTGTCACTTTATGGAAGAAAGTAGCAAGGTAACATAAAGGGGTAGAACCCTCTCAAAACTGGCAGCAAACTAGCTTTCCTGTCTTTCCAATTCAAGTTTTGCTACCATTGGACTGACCAATATTAAATCAGAAACACTGATGTGAACGGGTTGGTTTCCTTAAAAGAGAAAATCTATATCTTATTTAATAGCATAGGGTCATGATCCCACTCTCCTTGACTTCCTCAGATAATGAGGAAGAACATGGAGAGCCAGGTTGGTCTAGTAGTGGTTAAGTTTGATCTAGTGCAGCGGTTCTCAACCTGTGGGTCGCGACCCCTTTGGGGGTCGAACGACCATTTCACAGGGGTCGCCGCACGCGTTAGCCCGCCATCTTGGTGCCACCGTCACTGCAGGAGTGAAAAGGTCCCGGTTCGGCCGTGCCTGCGGGTCACCGGACAGCTGGTAGCCTGGACGCCGCCATTTGGGTTCTTCTACCCTCTGCGCATGCGCAGAATGCTTTGCGCATGCGCAGAGGGTAAAAGAACCCACATGGCGGCGTCCAGGTGAAGTCTCCCGCTTCCGATGCTTCTCTTAGCACCACACTAGTAAAATGGAATGTTTGGCAGGCAGAAGGAAATGGGCAAATAAAGGGTCTAGTGGTTAGGGAAGAGATAAGAAACTTATTTCAAACATTGAAAGCATTTAGTTGGCATATTCACAATATGGCTATTATAGGAGCTTTACTTGAGGTTGAGAACCACTGATCTAGTGGTTAAGGCACCAAGCTAGAAACTGGGAGACTGGGAGTTCAAGTCTGGCCTCAGTCATGAAAGCCGGCAACTTTGGGCCAATCACCAGGAGACGGTGAGTTCTAGTCCTGCCTTAGGCATGAAAACCAGCTGGGTGACTTTGAGCCAATCACCAGGAGACGGGGAGTTCTAGTCCTGCCCTAGGCATGAAAGCCAGCTGGGTGACTCTGGGTCAGTCACTAATTCTCAGCTGAACCCACCTCACAGGACTGTTGTTGTGGGGAAAATAGGAGGAGAAAGGCATTTTAGATATGTTTGCCACCTTGAGTTATGCATAAAAATAATAAAGGTGGGATAAAAAAAACCAAAGCAACGTCCTCCCCCCCTCCCCCAGATTTCCTCCAAAACTTCACTCTTGCCTCTCTGATCCTCACTCGTAACCTGCTTCTCCCCCCCACAATGTTAACTGCAGTCCTTGGCCAGCGAAAGAAGGGCCAAATGCACCTCGGGAAAAGGGGGCAAAGTACCTTTGCTGCACCACTTCCAGGTCTTCCAACCTCTCCGGCACGTCCATCGTTTCGATCCAGTACTCCCTCTCGCTGATCCAAAGGCTGCAAGCATCGGCCTCGCTGAACATTTTGTAAAGATTAAGCGCGTCCTGCAGGGCCTGCTTGCGGTGCTCCGCCAGTTCCACCAGTTCTTCGTAGCGCTGCTCCAGGGCAGGCAAGCGCCCGTCCACTTCAGGGGAATGGGCAAAGTTGGTGGGCAAGCTACGGGCCTGCTCGTGGAGGGCATCCAGGGCCGGCCGGTGGTTGTGAATCTCTTCCTCCACGTCCTTGTGCTTCTTGACCAGGCTTTGGGTCGAGTATTCGTCGTGGCCCATGTCCGAGCTGGAGACCAAACGGAGAGTGTCGAGCAACCAGGCCTCCATGTCGTTGGCATCGGCCTGGAACTGATAAAGGTTGGAGGCTTGGAGAAGACGCCGTTCCCGCTCACTTGACAGAGCCTCCAGCTGTTCCCACTGTTCTTCAATTTCCTGGATCCGCTCGGACACCTCGGTAGCTCCAAAGTGGCCCTCGGACACCAGCTGGCGACCTTCGGCAATGCTCTGCTGCAACGGCCCGGCTCGGCCCGTCATCTCGTCACGGAAAGCGTTGTGCTTGCTGGTAAGGCGCAGCACGCTCGTCAAGTCCTTGCCGAAGTCATCGGAGGAGAGAATCTGGCTCTGTTCGCGGATCCATGCCTCCTCCTCTCCCATGTCCCAGAAGAACTTCCAGAGGCGGCGCGACTCCTCCAGCTTGGCGCGGCGTTGGGCGGCCAAGGCCACCAGTTCCTGATAGCACCGGTTCAGCGTTGCCACTCGCTCTTCGACAAGGTGGGGATCGCAGGATTTGTATCCTGCAGGGACAGAAAATTGATCTTAGGGCTAGGTTCACCTGACACTCTTGGGGGGGCTCAGTAAAAATCTTAAATCAGCAGTCCTCAACCTTTGCGGCTTGGCGGGGGGGGGGAGAGGGGACGGCGTGACTTGCTCAAGTTGAGCTGCGCACGCGTGTGCACGCGCGCCTGCCCGCTGCTCGTGTGGCCCAGTTTTGAATAGGCCACGGCTTGTTAATGGACCGCGGCCCGAGGTTGGGGACCCCTGGTCTAAGTCACTGTATTCACACAACGTGCTAAGCTTGTTTTAGTTTGCGCAGCCTCAAATGGGTTACCTCATTAACTAATGTCATTTACAGATACTGGAATTCGGGGTCAGAATTTCTGTTGCTAGCTAAGCGAGTGGCACCCCTTTTTTCACCACAGTTAAGCAAATCAAGGCAGCCATGGCTGACTGGAATCCGGCTTTCCCCGTTGACTTTACTTGTCAAAAGCTGGCTGGGAAAGTCACAAATGGCAATCACACAACCCGGGGATGCTGCAACCGTCGTAAATACATGCCAGTTGCCAAGTGCCTAAAGTTTGATCAGTGACTATAGGGATGCAGCAATGGTGGTAAGCATGAGGACTGGTCGTAATTCACTTGTTTCCAGTGATGTTCTAACTTTGGACAGTCGCCAAACAAATAATTAAGCTGAGGATCACCAGTCTTTCCTTTCTTTTCCTTTCCCCTTCCCTTTCCCTCCTTCTTTCTTTTTTCCTTCCTTCCTTCCTTTTTTCTCTTTTCTTTCTTTCTTTTTCTTTCTTTCTTTCTCCATTCTTTTCTTCTTTCTTTCTTTCTTTCTTTCTTTTTCTCTTTCCTTTCCTTTCCCTCCTTCTTTCTTTCTTTTTCCTTCCTTCCTTCCTTTTTTCTCTTTTCTTTCTTTTTCTTTCTTTCTTTCTTTCTCCATTCTTTTCTTCTTTCTTTCTTTTTCTTTCTTTCTTTCCTTTCCTTTCCTTTCCTTTCCCCTTCCCTTTGCCTCCTTCTTTCTTTTTTCCTTCCTTCTCTTTTCTTTCTTTTTTTCCTTCCTTCCTTCCTTCTTTCTTTCTTTCCTTTCTTCTTTCTTTCTTTGTCCTTTCTTTTCTTTCTTTCTCTTTCTTTCTTTCTTTCTTTCTTTTTCCTTCCTTTCTTTCTTTCCTTCCTTCTTTCTTTTTTTTATTATTTCTTTCTTTCCTCCCTCCCTCCCTCCCTCCTTCCTTTCTTCTCTTCAGCCATCCATCCATCCATCCATCCATCCATCCATCCATCCATCCATCCATCCACCCAATTTTGACACTGCTCATCTCATCTAAGTGAATCTGGGCAGTGTATCCATAAAAGGTAAGTGATTCTGTGAAAGCCTAGGATCTTAGAGTTCAGAGCTAAAGGGAACAAGAGCCAGCCTTCTCAAACCAGACAATCTAGTTTGGTTTAAAACTCATTCCTGTAGATAACAGCCTTGGGGCAGCGAGAAATATTGAGAGCTGAATTCCTAATATAGGGGTGTCCAACCTTGACCACTTTTTAAGATTTGCAGATGTCAACTCCCAGCATGGCTGGCTGGGGAATTCTGGGAGTTGAAGTCCACAAGTCTTAACGTTGCCAAGGTTGGACACCCCTGTCCTAATGTATTTGTTGGCAACCCAAGCTTTGTGGTTCTGTATGCTCCTTAATTTTAATATTGTTTTTTTAATGTTTTTATTATATTATATTTCCTTTATAATACATCACATTTTCAGTTTTACGACAGTCCATCTCTTTCCATCTCCTTCCCTCCCTTCCCTTCTCCCCTCCGCTTCCCTCTCCTTCCCTCTTTCCTTCCCCTCTCCTCCCCTCCAGTTCCCTCTCCTTCCCTCTCACCTTCTCCTTTCCCCTCTCTACTTCCCACTCCTTCCCTCTCCTCCCTTTTCCTCTCCTCCTCTCCCCTCTCTCCCCTTCTCTACTTCCCTCTCCTTCCCTCTCTCCTACTCCTCTCCTCCCATCCACTTCCCTCTCTCCTTTCCCCTCTCTCCTTCCCTCTTCTTCCGTCTCCTTCCTTCTTCTCTTCTCTCGGCCTTTCTCCCCCCCTTAATATTGTTTCATTAAGGGTCAGCACCTTCTCCAGGAGTGGCAAACCGTTGAGCGGCAGCACTGATGGCTTTTACCCGTTCGGCCTGGACAGCAATGTCGGCTTCCACCAGAGCGTGGATCTGAAGTAGGTCATCCACACCATGCAAATGTTTCCCAAAGTCCTGAGATTGGAGGCGACCCTGCAAGAAAACAATGGGTGAGAGAACACCTCTTTGACAGGGGTGGGCTTCAAAAATTTTAGCAAGGGGTTTTCTGCCCGGTTGCTGGGTGGGAGTGGCCATGGTGGGCGTGGCCTAGTCGGCCTCCTGCACCACGGCCTTTTTGCCCTCCCCGGGCTCCGGAGGCTTTCCTTGAGCCTCTGGGAGGGCGAATACGGCCTCCCCAGGCTCCGAAACGGGCCCGTTTCCAGCCTTCCCGAACTTCCAGTAGGCCCGTTTTTCGCCCTTCCCGAGCCTCCGCGCGGGCCCTGCACTTACCTGCATCCAAAACGGGCCGCATGGGGACTCCTGGGAGGGGCGGGGCGGGCGGGGCCAGCCAGGAGTGGGATTTGGGGGTTCTCCGAACTGCACAGAATCTTAGCTAGAGGTTCTCCCGAACCCCTGCGAACCCCCAGCAGCCCACCCCTGCTCTTTGATATATATTCTGTGTCTATGTATATATTTTCAATTTTCTTCTTTTCCTAGCATATTTTCAATGTTTATGCAAAACACTTCTGTCTCTCTTGTATACAGGTAGTCCTCAATTTACGTGGCCGTTCAAAAGTTACAACAGCACTGAAAAAAAAGTGACTTATCACCATTTTTCACCCTTACGACCGTTGCAGTATCCCATCGTCACACGATCAAAATTCGCCCACTTGGCAATTGGCTCGTATTTACGACGGTTGCAGTGTCCCAGGGGTCATGTGATCCCCTTTTGCGACCTTCTGACAAGCAGAGTCAAGGGGGAAAGCCAGATTCACTTCACAACAGTGTTACTAATTTAACGACTGAAGTGATTCGTTTAACAACTGTGGCAAGAAAGGTCGTAAAACTCGCTTAACAACAGTCTTGCTTAACAACAGAAATTTTGGGCTCAGATGTGCTCATCAGTTGAGGACTATCTGTATCGGTAAACCGCTAAATTGGAGGAAATAGATTCCTGTTTGTTTCGGTGGCTTTTTGTAACCCAAGTTAAAATTGGGTTGATGTTGTTCCCCGAGGACCGTTCCTAAACTTTCTTCTCCTCCATCCTTCCCCCAACCGTCGTCCATCAACCTTCCGGCCTGCTTACCTTCATTTCTTCTAACCAGTCCATGAGGTAGGTCAAGTCCTGAAGTATCTTCTGTAGCTCAAAATGGAGCAGGAGGCGTTCGCGACGCGCAGCCACCAGTTCGCGGAGGTAGTCCCAGAGTCGTACCACATTATTCTTGCGTGCCAGCACCCGCTTGATGTCGTGGTAGCCCTCTGCCTCCAACTCATCGGCCACGGCATTCACAGCCGTCACCCGCTCGTTGTAGGCCACAATGTCTGTCTCGATGGCTTCGTGTTTGCGCACGGCAGCCTCCACGGCTGAAATATCTGAGCCAAAGTTGTCCTGCAGGTTGGAGCGGGAGACCAGAGACACGGGGTATCATCCTTCAGGAAAGGTATTTATTTATTTATATATCCCTTTATTATTTTTATAAGTAACTCACGGCAGCGAACATATCTAATACCTTTCTCCTCCTATTTTCCCCACAAGAACCACCCTGTGAGGTAGGTTGGGCTGAGACGGAGTGACTGGCCCAGTGTCATGCAGACAGCTTTCATGTCTAAGGCTGGACTAGAACTCACCGTCTCCTGGTGATTGGCCCAAAGTCACCCAGTTTGTTTTTGTGCTAAGGCAGGACTAGAATTCATAGTCTCTTGGTGATTGGCCCAAAGTCATTCAGCTGGTTTATGTGCTAAGGTGGAACTAGAACTCATAATGTTTGTGAATGTTTTATTTTAAATATTGTTGGTTTTTTTCCCCTTTCTTTTTTAAATTGTTTTTATATGTTTTATTTTTTTATGATGTAAGCCGCTCAGAGTCCTTCGGGAGTTGGGCGGCATATAAATTTTATAAAATAAAATAAATAAATAAAATAAATAATCTCCTAGTGATTGGCCCAAAGTCACCCAGTTCGTTTTTATGCTAAGACAAAACTAGAGTTCATAGTGTCTTGGTGATCGGCCCAAAGTCACTCAGCTGGATTTCGTTCCTAAAGCAGGACTAGAACTCCCAGTCTCCTGGTTTCTAAGCCAGCATCTTAAGCACTGGCTCTCTGTCTGTCTTTCCCACACCCAGCTCGATCAATAGTCAGATGCGGGAGAACAAGGAGATTAATAATCGGGATGCTGTGTGAGGGATGAATGAGAGTTGGGAAGTGTAAAGTGGTTTGGTGGGCTTCTGTGAAGGAGGAGGAGGAGGAGGAGGAGGAGGAGGAGGAGGAACATTCAATTAAAGTGACACCCCATGCCTCCAAATAACGCTAATGTGCTTTATGGAACTGCTTTGTCTTTCTGGCCACCAAGCGTCAAAGAAACCCAAGGATCAACCAAGGGATTGTTTTATACACAGACCCATTTAAGATGCATAATGCAATTGCACTTCAGAGTAAGACCAGGAGGTTAGCAGCTAAACAACTGTGGACACCAGAGCACTGGTGACATCGGAGACCAGTTTCTGAAGCTTTGCAAAACAGACAGACCGGAAAAAAAAAATGTATTGAAAGGAACCACCAATATCTTCTGAGAATTTCCACTTTTCAACCTCCAAGCATCCTTGTATAAAACAAGGCCGGGGGGGGGGGGAGTCACTGCAATCTCCAATCCCAGCACCAGAAATGAGATCTTGACATTAAGATGCTCCCAGCTGTCTCACTCTGGTTAACAGCTGGCACCAAGGACAGGTGAAGTCTATCAGAGGTGGTATTCACTTACTTTCCCTAACGGTTTGCCTCCTCCGTGCATGCATGGGGCCTTTCGCGCTGTGCGCTTTGCGCGCACGCGCGGCTTACACGCTTCAAAATGTGCCTAAATAGGAACGGCATAGCGCCGGGACGGGTGGGCGGCCACCCGCGGGTCGCTACTACCGGTTCGCCCGAACCGGTCCGAACCGGCTGAATACCACCTCTGAAGTCTATCCACTTGGAATCAACCCACCTTGATGCAAAGTGGAATTCAGAGTCCGTGGAAATCTCAGGGAATATCCAGGTGAGGTTTCCACCTGCAAGAGAGCCAGGTAAGATGATCTTTCCATTCAGGACTGACCTGGGAGACGAGGCGCTGGTTTTCACTCAGCCAGGTTTCTCGCATGGCTGCTTTGCGGTCAAAGCGAGCCGTCAGCTGTTCCAGTTTCTCTTGTCGAATCAATTCATTGCGCAGAGCCAGCTCCCGCTCGTGCTCTGCCTTTTCCAGACGCTCCCAACCCTGCAGAGAGTTTGATGGAAAGAAAGAAAATAATGTATTTATTGGAAACCTGAATGGGTGAAGAGGAGAAGGGAAGCTTTCAAAGCTCCAGGATTTCATGTGCATATCATAATAGCACCTCAGGGGCGAGGAACATTTGATGTGCTTAGAAAACCCTGTTTTTCAAAACCAAGTTAAAATGACAGCCTCCTGCCTTGGCCTTAACTATAACCCAGATTTCAAAATGAGTGGATTAGCCTATTAATCATTAATCATGATTAGCTGATAGCTTCCACTGGAATCCAGAAGCACTGGCGCTTGGTTTTTAAGGTATTCTTGGAACTTTCCCCTATTAGTAATATTTGCTTTGTTTATCTGCTCAACGGGTTGCTGTTCTCTTTCAAATGAAAATCAAGGCGGCAGAAAATACGCAAAGGAATACATCAGGAATATATTGTGATTTGTTTTCTAAAGACTGGCTTTTTTTCTGTCTAGAAGAGGCAATAAAAGGCAGGATGGATAACTGAGAGAGGCTCACAATTTTTATGAAGTCATAAAGGATGGTTTACAACCTTCCAGGCCTGGGTTCACTAACGTAACCAAACAAACCACATCACGCTTGAGAGCGCAAAGTGCAAACGCAGCCGGAATCTGATTGGTTGCGTGAGAAATACAGCCCTCCCACCCCCTGAAGGCAGTTGACAGCGTACGCTCCTTTGCAAAATGGACCGTCTCACCTTGTTGATGTCAGAAATCAGCCTGCCTTCCCGCGGTGTGTAAACTTTCTGATTGTTGGCTCTCATTTTACTCTGGATGGTGAAGAGCAGGACTTCGAGATTCCCCTTCTCCGTGAATCTAAGTGCGAAATAAACAGGGAGGGGAGGGGAGGGGAGGGGAGGGGGAGGAGAGAACCCGGAGATAGTTGTTAACTAAAAAAACCAGCGGAGGCGCAAACATGCACATTTTTAAATGCGAGCAGCTGCTTACCACAAGGCCCCTCCATCTCCCGGCGTGAGACCCTATGGATGCTAGGAAAATCACAGCCCCCATAGGAGCAAGAGCACATCCAACAAACCTGTTGAAACTTACTTGGCTGGCTTCTCCACCGTGCGATAGGTATTGAAAGCCTGAAGCTGGTTCTGCACGCCACTCAGGCAGTTAGCCAGCTTCCGGTCATTCAGGGTCAAGATGGTCTGTTCAATCCACTGCAGGAGATCGGAGGCCAGAGTCTCGTACTTCTCTATGAGCTTGTCAGCTTCAATGGCGTAGTCCAGCACCTGCCCCCCCCCAAAAAAACCCCGGAGTTATCCAGTTGCTTTGGGAAGACCTCGAGAAGACCTTCTTTCGAAGATGTCCAGGTAGTCTTCGACTTACGACCACAATTGATTCAGCCGGTTAGGACCGGTTCGGGCGAACCGGATCTTAATTTTAATCTGGTTCACCGAACCGGTTGCTCCAAGGACTGGCTGACCCCGCCTGCCCTGCCCCGCCCCTTCCAGGAGTCTCCACGCGGCCCGTTTTGGGTGCCAGGTAAGTGCAGGGCCTACGCGGAGGCTGTGGGAGGGCGAAAAACGGGCCTAAAGGAAGTCTGGAAACAGGCCCATTTCCGGCCTCTGGAGGGCCTCCGGAGCCCGGGGGAGGCTGTTTTCGCCCTCCTGGAGGCTCGAGGAAAGGCTCTGGAGCCTGGGGAGGGTGAAAACGCCCCCCCACCGCCGTGGTGCAAGAGGCCGAGTAGGCCACGCCCCCATAGCAACCGGGCAGCGAACCGGTTGCTAATTTTTTTCAATCCCACCACTGATTGAGTCCCAAATTTCTGTTATTGAGACAATTGTTAAGTGAGTTTTGCCCCATTTGACGACCTTTCTTGCCGCAGTTGTTGGGTGAATCCCTGCAGTTGTTAAGTTAGGAACACGGTTGCCAAGTGAATCTGGCTTCCCCATTGACTCGGATTGTCAGAAGGTCGCAAAAGGGGATCACGTGACCTTAGGATACTGCTTCCGTCATAAATATGAGTCAGTTGCCAAACGTCTGAATTCTGATCACGTGATCATGGGGATGTGCAACGGTTGTAAGTGTGAAAAACGGTCATCAGTCACTTTTTTCAGTGCCGTTGTAACTTTGAACGGTCACTAAATGAACTGTTGTATGTCGAGGACTTCCTGAATGGATAATTATAGTATAGTACTGTATAGTACAGTATAGTAGAGATATACAGTATATCCCAATGTAGATACAATTGGGAGTAGAACGCCCGTGGCTAAGCAAGAGGGTTGTTAAAGAGAATCACAACTGATCTTACGACCTTTTTTGTCATGGTTGTTAAGTGAATCACTGCAGTCATTAAGTGAATCATGCAGCCATTAAGCAAATCCCGCATCCCCCATGGACTTGGCTCGTTGGGAAGGTCGCAAATGGTGATCTCATGAGCCTGGCATGCTGCAATCTTCATAAATCCATGCAGATCGCCAAGCACTTGACTTCTGATCACGCAACCGTGGGGATGCTGCAATGGTTGTAAGTGTGAGGAGCAGTCATAAGTCACTTTTTTCAGTGGCATTGTAACTTGGGTTGCTAAGTGAATGGTTGCAAGTCAAGGACTACTTGTATACAGGCAGTCCTCGACTTACAACAGTTCACTTAGTGACCGCTCAATGTTATAACGGCACTGAAAAAAGTTACCTATGAACATTTTTCAAACTTATGACCACTGCAGCATCCCCATGGTCTCGTGATTTACATTTGGATGATTGACAACCGATTCACATTCATGACGGTCGCAGTGTCCCAGGGTCATGTGATCCCCGTCTGCAACCTTCTGACAAGCAAAGTCAATGGGGAAACCAGATTCACTTAACAACGGTGTTACTAATTTAACAACTGCAGTGATTCACTTAACAAATGTGGTCAGGAAAGTCGTAAAATGGGGGCAAAACTCACTTAACAAATTTCTCACTTAGCAACATAAATTTTGGGCTCAACTGTGGTCGTACGTTGAGGACTACCTGTACCTAGGCCAGGGGTGTCAAACTCAATTTCATTGAGGGACGCATCAGGGCTGTGCTTGACCGGGGGGGGGGCAACTGGGTGGTTGTGGCCAACTGGGTGGGTGAGGCCAGTTTGACGCCACTCACTGGGCGTGGCTGACTGGGTGGGCACGGCCAGCTTGATGCCACTCAAGCTGTAGACCACGCTGGTCTGATGTTTCCTCTTCGCTTGGGTAGACCGGGCCGAAGCAACGCAGGCCAGCCCCTTACATTTTCCAGGATGGCCCCATGGGCCGGATCCGGCCCGCAGGCCTTGTCTTTGCCACCCCTGACCTAGGCTTTTAAGTTCCACAATTGGCAGCTTAACCCACCAAAAACTTAACCCACCACAAACCCACAAACGGATGTCTGTCTTACGGCTCTCCTTTGCCCTGGATTTCCTGTTTCCCCAGCCCTCAATATGGCACATACATATTCAATTGCTCAGCCCTCCTGGTGGTACCTTTCCAATCCGCTTCCCTTCCACAGCCAAGGCCTTCATCTTAGAGAAATAGTGGTAGTAGGTGGCGACGTAAGTGATGATGGACTTCTCATCAGGTTGGTCTACATTCACGTCTGGTAGGAAGCCAAGGAGAAAAAGAGGTGGCAAGAGAGAAAGAGAGGTTAATACTTCATTCTTTCAGTTTCCACTCAAGCACCATGTTCTCTGTTGGGCAGAAGCAGCTTTAAAGACCTGCCTCTTAGTTGCTAAAGTTTCTCATAAGACCGTGATAGAATTTGTGTTTATCCGCACAGGGCTTCAAAAATTTTAGCAAGGGGTTCTCTGCCCGGTTGCTGGGTGGGCATGGCCATGGTGGGCGTGGCCTAGTCGGCCTCCTGCACCATGGGTGGGTGGGGGGGCGTTTTTGCCGTCCCCGGGCTCTGGAGGGTTTCCTCGAGCCTCCAGGAGGGCGAAAATGGCCTCCCCAGGCTCTATCCAAAACGGGCCGCGTGGGGACTCCGGGGAGGGGCGGGGTGGGGTGGGCGGGGCCAGCCAGGAGTGGGATTTGGGGGTTCTCCGAACTGCACAGAATCTTAGCTAGAGGTTCTCCCGAACCCCCTGCGAACCCCCAGCAGCCCACCTCTGTATCCGCATGAAAAAACTTGCAAAATTAAAATAGGATTCAACCACCACCACCCCCCAGAGACAGCACAGACCCTACCCAAACAAAAGACCCAGGGAAAAGGAAGCTAGGTGGACCCACCTTCAGGATCCAAGAGCTTGGTAAGGCCGAGCTCCTTTTCAGCCACGTTGAAGGCATTCTGGAGATTGTAGTGTGCGTTACATTTCTTCAAGGTATCAATGTCTATCAGATCTGGCCTGTTGAGGACACCGACATGAAAACACATACATGCAAATATATGGAAGGAGTGACTTTCTGGGCGAGAACTAGAAATCGAAAAAAGTTTGGTCTAGTGGTTGAGGCACCAGGCTACAAAGCTGAATACTGTAAGTTTAAGTCCCGCTTTGGGTATAAAAGCCAGCTGGGTGACTCTGAGCTGATTACCAGGAGATGGTGAGTTCTAGTCCCGCCTTAGGAATGAAAGCCAGCTGGGTGACTTTGGCCCAATCACCAGGAGACGGTGAGTTCTAGTCCTGCCTTAGTCATGAAAACCAACTGGGTGACTTTACGCTAATCACCAGGAAACGGTGAGTTCTAGTCCCACCTCAGCCAACTGACCTGTGTTTGTGGACAATTGCGTTGAAAGCCAGGCCATCTCTCCAGCTTGTGGTAAAGTTATGGACATTCACATTTGGGTACCTGTAAAAAGCAGAAGAGAGGTCCCTCCGTATTCATTTTGCTTTATTCCTACCATAAATATGAATCTCTCCACAAAGGCAGGGCTCCCTAATCTTTTCTTTCCAGGGGCCATTTTGTTCATCAAAAATTCTGAGGAGCACCACATAAGCCAGACGTCACCATAGCAGATGTGACTCCCAGATCCCCAGAGTTCAGAATGAAGTACAAATAAATATTTTTGTTTTTAAAAAGTATATATAAAGTCATTTAAAAAAATAGAGTCAAGGTCTTGTGAAATCACCCAAAGACTTCACTGTGTTGACTGGAAAGCTAGCAAGGTCTGATAACCAGTGAAACCAACGGTGGCATTCACTTACCTTCCCTACCGGTTCGCAAATGTGAGCTTCGCTCGCACACACCACCTCCGCACATGCGCACAGCCTCCCGCGCATGCTCTTTACTCATGCGTGTGCCTCCCGCGCATGCACCCAGCCACGAAAATGTGTCTAAATAGGACGGCATTACGTCCGGGCGGGTGAGCAGGTGGGCGGGCCCACCCGCAGTCGGCGCTACCGGTTCGCCCAAACCGGTCCGCCCAAACCGGCAGAATACCACCTCTGAGTGAAACATTTATTTATCTATTTATATTTAAAAACATATATTGATATGTAGACAGACAGATAGACACACACACACACACACACACACACACACACACACACACACACGTATCCGTAGGGATCACCTGAATTATAACTGTTTTTAATTGTTGTTGACGTTTTTAAATTGTTTTTTATATAATGTATTTTTTTAAATACGTTTTTTATATTTTAATAAGTTTTTTTCTGTTTTTGCAGTAAGCCGCCCAGAGTCCCTCGGGAGTTGGGCGGCATAGAAATCTATCAAATAAATAAATAAATAAATAAATAAATAAACTGCAGCTTTCTAGTAATTCCTAAGGTTCAAGGCACATCACAACAAACCTAAACCAGAAAACCTAAACTTAAGCTACTAATCCTTCTGTGTCGGAAGCACCAAAGTGTTTCCATGTTGAAAGGATTTGCCAGTGATTTTCCACTGTTGCCAGGGGAAACCCCAGTTGGGGGCTCCTTTCACGTTCCCGTGAAGGTGCCCACCGAAGTGGTTCTCATCTATCTACTCACGGTCACCCGCTTTTGAACTGCTGGGTTGGCAGGAGCTGGGGCGAGTGAGGGGGAGCTCACCCTGCCCCACGGCAGCAGTGGGTCTCGAACGCAAGCCTGCCAATCATGGGCTCAGCGTTCTAATCTCACGAGTCACTGCGCTCATAGCTTAAGTTGTATTTTACAGATTCATAAGCAGTATCCTTATAGCAATCTTAGCAGTATCCTTAAAGCACAACAAAGAATGTTCTTTCTGCGCCAACTCAGGAAGCTCAAACTGCCCAAGGAGCTGCTGATACAGTTCTACAGAGGAATTATTGAGTCTGCAACCTGCACCTCTATAACTGTCTGGTTTGGCTCTGCAACCCAACAAGACAAACACAGACTTCAGAGGATAATCAGAACTGCAGAAAAGACAATTGCTGCCAACCTGCCTTCCATTGAGGACCTGTATACTGCACGAGACAAAAAGAGGGCCGTGAAAATATCTACAGACCCCTCGCATCCTGGACAGAAATTGAATTGTTTCAACTCCTGCTCTCAAAACGACGCTATAAAGCACTGCAAACCAGAACAAATACACACAAGAACAGTTTTTTCACGAACGCAATTTACGATTTACATTGACTGGTTCCTAATATGATTTGATTGCTTATTTGTACCCGGACTATCATTAAGTGTTGTACCTTATGATTCTTGACGAACGTATCTTTTCTTTTATGTACACTGAGAGCATATGCACCAAAGACAAATTCCTTGTGTGTCCAATCACACTTGGCCAATAAAAAATTCTATTCTATTCTATTCTATTCTATTCTATTCTCTATTCTATTCTATTCTATTCTATTCTATTCAATCTTAGTTGAGGTGGGATTTCTGGACTGTAATTTTCAGAATTCTTTAACTAGCATGGCCATTGCTAAGAACTCTGGGAATGTAAGTCCACACAGATTAAGAAAGATAACTAATTTACCATCTTTTCTTTTTTAAAAAAAAAAGCTCCAATACTAAGGTGCTTTAAGCAAACTCAGAAAAAGTGCTTAGGGATATTTCCCACACCTTCTGGCCCATCTCTCTTTTTCCTGATGCTGGATCCCGTTCCTCCTTCTCTGGCTTAACAGAATAACAGAGTTGGAAGGGACCTTGGAGGTCTTCTAGTCCAGGGGTCCTCAACCCCCAGTCTGTGGATTGGCATCAGTCCACGACATGCCGGAAACTGGGCCATGCAAACAAGCAAGGCCCCATCGTGGGATGCAGGCGGCACACAAAACCCTCCAGTCCGTGGAAAAATCTTTCCATGGAACTGGTCCCTGATGCCCAAATGGGGGGGGGGGTTGGGGGGGGGAACTGTTCCTGTCCAATGTCTTCTTAAAAACTTCTAGTGATGGAGCACCCACCACTTCTGGAGGCAAGTCATTCCACTAATTAATTGTTCTGTCAGGAATTTTCTCCTTAGTTCTAGGTTGGATCTCTCCTTGATTAGTTTCCACCCATTGTTTCTTGTCCTGCCTTCTGGTGCTTTGGAGAATAGGTTGAACCCCCTCTTCTCTGTGGCAGCCCCTCAAATATTGGAACTGTGCTATCATATCACACCTACTCCTTCTTGTCACTAGACTAGACATATCCAATTCCAGCAACCGTTCTTCGTATGTTTTTGCCTCCAGTCTCCTAACCATCTTTGTTGCTCTTCTCTGCACTCTTTCCAGAGTCTCAACGACTTTTTTACATCGTGGCAACCAAAACTGGATGCAGTGTTCCAGGTTGTGGCCTTACCAAGGCATTATAAAGCGGTACTAACACTTCACGTGAACTTGATTCTGTCCCTCTGTTAATGCAGCCTAGGATTGCGTTGGCTTTTTCGGCAGCTGCAGCACACGGCTGGCTTCCTATACCACTAATTCTTTATGGCATTAAAAAGCAAGATAGGGGAATCCCAGTTAAGTGTTAGCCAGGAAGAGGAGAATCATCTATATCACGGCTGTCAAACTCACACCCATGCCCGGTTTAGCGAAGGGGGAAAAAGTCCCGATACGTCACGTGATGCCGCGAGTTTGACACCCCTGGTCTATATGCATCGCCCCGTTTATCCCCTTACCCAGCTGTCTTCATCTGGCACCAAAGCAGGAGGGCATCTTTTGCTGACTTTTTCTCCTTGTTATCCTCTGTCTCCACACTGATGTCTTGAATCTATGAGAATAGATCGAAAAAGAATCTCAGTTGATCAGAGTCACTCCCAGTAAGTGTGAGTGCATGTATCTTTTTTTTTTTCCCTTTTAAAGTAATAATGATGAAAACCTGCACCCATCCAGGAAAATGTCAGGCAGGCCAGGAAAAAATGAAGAAAAACATCCTAAATCTTGCTTAACAAGCACAAATCTAGAAATATTTGACAGCACTGGTGCTGCTAGTGTGGTATTTTGCATAATTTATTATAAAAGGGAGGGCCAACTATGGTAAATCTACTCCCTTAATAGAGAATTGGTTAAAAAGATTCTTCTGTTGAGTTGGAAGGGATCTCAGAGGTCATCTAGTCCAATTACTTGCTAGGTGGCAAGTCACCCATAAGCTGACAACTGATACTTCCTCCTTGTAGTTGGAAACTTCTTCCTTGTAGTTTTAACACACCAGTTTTATTCCCGCCCTCTGGAGAAACAGAAAATAAATCCACTCCCTTGGGTGTACAACAATCCTTCAGGTATTTCAAAACGACTTCCCCTTAATCATTTATCCCATAGGCTCAACACACCCTGATCATTTTAATTATTCTTCCATCATGAGAAGTAGAAACTTGATTTTGAAATGAAAGCAGAGCAAGAACCTCCCTTCCAATCTTTTGGCTTCTATTTCTTGCTGCAGAAATGTCCTCAGCTGCGCTGCAGCCCTCAGAGGCAAAAGCCTGAATGAGGGAGGAACATTCCGGAACATACCTGGAAACGGAGGATGATCGTCCAGATAAGGCCCAGCGTGAGTCGGTGGTTGCCATCCACAATATCGTGGGAGCCCATGTTTTCCAGATGGACCCGTTGCTCCTTTAAAAACTGGAGGGCTTTGTCTACGTTCTCCAGACAGTGGATTCGCATTCGGCCCTTGGTTGGCTTGGGCTGAGGAGAAGGAAAAACAGGCTATAATTTCTTCTGAGCATAAGCAGAAGGTTCTCTGTATTCCTCCGATCTTGTTCATACTCATGAAAAGGGCTCTTCCAAATGAATTGTTTCTCAACCTCAGCAACTTTAACATGGGTGGACTTCAACTCCCAGAATTCCCCAGCCAGCATGCTTTAAGATAGGTGGACTTCAACTCCCAGAATTCCCTTACCAGAATGGCTGGCTGGGGAATTCTGGGAGTTGAAAATCCATATATCTTAAAAGTTGATAAGGTTGGAAAACTGTCTTAAGATGTATAACCATGCCAGTCTGTTCCAGCAAACAAAGGCTACTGTATGCCCACAATATGCATAAACAAGGCTAATCAGCATTTAGCAATAGCAGTAGCCCTTAGACTTATATCCCGCTTCACAATGCTTTACAGCTCTCTCTAAGCGGTTCACAGAGTCAGCCTCTTGCCCCCCAACAATCTGGGTCCTCATTTTACCGACCTCAGGAGGATGGAAGGCTGAGTCAACCTTGAGCTGGTCAGGATCGAACTCCTGTCAGTGGACAGAGTTAGCCTGCAATACTGCATTCTAACCATTTACCTTTTGCAGAAGACACTAATCTGACCTATTATTACCCTGGCAAATCTAAACCGTTTGATCAGTTTACAGCTCAGTATACTGTGTGAATCCAGGAAATTAATCAGCCAGGGAACCGTAGTGGTTTGCTGTCATGGGTTAAGGGACCAAGCTAGAAATCAGGAGACGGTGAGTTCTAGTCCTGCCTTAGGCATGGCGTCAGCTGGGTGACCTTGGGCCAGTCACCTTCTCTCAGCCCTAGGAAGGAAGCAATGGCAAGCCACTTCTGAAAAACCTTGCTGAGAAAACTGCAGGGACTTCTCCAGGCAGTTTCCGAGCATCGGATACGATTGCATGCGGGGGGGGGGAGGGATTTAGCAGCCCCTGAAAAACTTAGGGTGGCACACGACTTTAGAAGCTGCATGAAGCATCCTCTTATAAAGGTTCTATGTACACGACTTCTGACACAGCTAGCAGCTAATTCATTACGCTTATTGCTGTAATCGTACTTGCTGAAAGTCAGAGATGGAAGCTGCCCAGCGCCGGTTCCAAGTGGAGCGGCACATCATAAAATATATAAATCAGTAAATACAGCCGAGAACCTCGGGCGACAGCCATTCATTCACAAAAGAGGCGTGAGGCTGCATTTTGCATATTGATGAAGGCATAGGGCCTCCGCACGGGACAAGCTTAACTGGGTCAAGGAGGGGTTGGCGTGTTGTGCAAACACTGCAAGCAAAGCAAGAAGCCTGGATAGGTTTAATTCCAAAGGCGGCTTTCCTAGACATTCAGTCTCTGGGCGTTTCGGTCGTTTCCTGCGGTTAAAGTCCTCGGCTTACGACCACAATTGAGCCCAAAATTTCTGTCGTTAAGTGAGACATGTGTTAAGTGAGCTTTGCCCCATTTTACGACCTTTCTCACCTCGGTTGTTAAGTGAATCGCTGCAGTGGATAAGTTAGTAACCCGGTTGTTAAGGGAACCTGGCTTCTCCATTGACTTTGCTCGTCAGAAGGTCGCAAAAGGGGATGACGTGACCTTGGGACACAGCAATGGTCATAAATATGAATCAGTTCACAAGCATCTGAATTTTGATCACATGACCATAGGGATGCTGGAACGGCCGTAACTGTGAAAAACGGTCCTAAGTCACTTTTTTTCCAGTGCCGTTGCAACTTTAAACGGTCACTAAATGAACTGTTGTAAATCGAGGACTACCTGTAGAGGGGAGGACTATGGAGGTCTTCAAGAACAAATCGGACAGCCATTTGTCTGGGATGCACTAAGGACTCCTGCCTTGGGCAGGCGGGGGTGGACTAGAAGACCTCCAAGGTCCCTTCCAGCCCTAGGATTTTATGGTTTAGCAAGCCCCTGATTTTGTCTACAATGAGACCACCACAGGTGTTCGTTTGTTTCTTTATTATTTATTTATTAGTTTGTATAGAAAAAAAAAATAGGAAAATAGGGAAGGGAAAAGGGAAAGGGAAAGTGAGGGAAAGAAAAGGGGAAAAAGAAAAAAAAAGGCTTTGACTCCCTTTGGTGCAGTAGAATAAGGCATTAACATCAAACCTCAACTTGGTACTTTTACATAATCGTATTAACTAGCCATTTCTATAACAATCTGTCAAAATCAAAGCTTCATATTTTTTTCCACCTCAAGCACAAAGTCCAGAAGTGGTTTCCAAGTAGAAATAAAAGTATTTGTATTTTGCTTGTTCCTTGAGATTTTTCTTTCTTCTCCACGCTCAGGTTAAGTAAGTGCCCGAGTCCGCTGGCCCTCCTACTTTGATTGACCCATCCCCTACTTTCCAACGCAGCCTTGCGATCCAGTCCTGCCAACTGGGTTGCACAAGGCAGGAAGCCGGTTTAACTGGCAGCCAAACCGCCTTCCCACCTCTAGCCCAGACTGAGCTGTCAGAAGAGTTCGGTCTGCTTGTCACTGAGGGTTGTTGTTTTTTTTTTTAAACAAAATAAAACAAAACAAAACCCGGAGGGAGGGGTGGAATCAGACAACCCCTCCCAGCCCAAGAATTCTTTTTTCCCTGCTTGCAAACCACAGAGGAATGGAATGGAGCAGGAGGTGGATGGGAAGTTGGCAGTCCCCAAGCAGGTATGGGGAGTTGGGAAGAGAGGCGTGGGCTCGGACGGAAGAAATTGCGCCACGTTCCACGAATGAAAATGTCAAGGGAAGGAAATGGTGAATTTCCTCCCCCTGGAAGATCCATAGGAAAGAGAGTGACCAATCCTTGTCTTCTCCTTAACTGTCAGCTTTGGACTTCCTAACCTGATCCAATAGAGATGATACCATGGAAGACTCCGAGGGTTATTCCACTTCCAGCTTCGGTTGTGATTTCTCCTCCCCCAAAAGCAGCAAATGAGATTAAATTCTAATTTAATCTGAGATTTCCTCTGTGCATCAAACGTGGTTCGCATGTGAAAATAAGCCCATATTTCATTTAAGGCAGAGGTGGGATTCAGCAGGTTCTGACCAGTTCTGGAGAACCGGTAGCGGAAATTTTGAGTAGTTCGGAGAACCGGTAAATACCACCTCTGACTGGCACCACCTCCATCTTTTCTCTGCCTCCTGAGTCCCAGCTGATCGGGAGGAAATGGGGATTTTACAGTATCCTTCCCCTGCTACGCCCATCAAGACACACCCACCAAGATACGCCCACAGAACCGGTAGTAAAAAAAATTGAATCCCACCATGATTTAAGGAGTAAGCAATGCAAGACTGGGTTTGCCCAACTAGCTATGCCAAAAACGGAACCACGAAATGGCACCTTGGAGGGTTGAATGAATCCAGTTTATGTCTCAAACCACTGCAGCCAACAAATAATATAATACACGGGCAAACAATTGATACAAACTCAAGGTAAACCGCTCCAAACTCGATTGCAGAAAATACGACTTCAGCAACAGAGTGGTCAACGCCAGGAATGATCTACCCGACTCCGTTGTTACAGCCTCAAACCCTCACAGCTTCAACCTCAAACTGTCTACCGTGGACCTCACCCCATTCCTAAGAGGTCCGTAAAGGGGGCGTGCATAAGCGCACCAGCGTGCCTACCAGGGGTGGGTTCCACTTACCTTCCCTACCGGTTCGCATCACGACGGAAGTGCACGTTTTGCGTGCGTGTGCTGACATCACGTCAGGGAAATGACCATCTGCGCATGCGTAGAGGGTTTTTTTGGCCAGCCGGTTCGGGGGTGTGGACAGCCGGCCATCGCTGCCGGTTCAGCAAGTGGGTGCAAATTTCCGCCACCGGTACAGGAGAACCGGTCCGAACCGGCAGCAACCCACCACTGGATCAGTGCCTCGGGGCTGCCTTCTAGTCCAGCCCTTTCCAG
>QLTV01002253.1:1560724-1571233 GCA_003457575.1 Thermophis baileyi
CCAAAGCAATGCAACTTTTTTTCCCCCTTCCCGCCCACTCCGAGACACCTTCATCCCCACCACCCCGCTGTGGAATCACCTGGCACTTAAACCCCAACCTCTGTGATACAACAGACAATAATTGCAAAGGCATAAAACGCCTTTTCGCTTGCCATAAACCTCACAGCTATTATCTGACCCCACCTCTCCCTATCACAAAAAGGCATCTCGGTGGGAGGAAAGTTCAGAGTTTAGGATCGGGGCTGGAGGGGGGGGGAAAGGGGTTTATTTTAAGGGGGCTGGCTTTTATCAGTCTAACTGATAATAAATACTGCCCAGTCTCCTTTCCTGAAATGGATTGCAAGGCTGTCAAAAGTTTGAAAAGCCCTATCTTTTGCTGCCTCTTAATTAACTGGGGAAAAGACGCTGCTGACTTGGGCAAAAATTGAATGCAATCCAGGACAGGAACCCCAGCACCAAAATAAGATAAAGTTCTTCATAAGTGGCACCCAGATTTTAGACCAGGGGGATCTCCAAACTTGGCAACTTTAAGATTTGTGGACTTCAACTCCCAGAATTCCTGGCTGGGGAATTCTGGGAGTTGAAGCCCACAAGTCTTAAAGTTGCCAAGTTTGGAAACCCTTGTTTTAGACAATATTCCTCCGAAAAACTAGGCGGGTGCCAGTTTTCCTGCACGAAAGGAAAGATGAGTTTTTAAAGCGTATTTTCTCCTGGGGTTGCTCTGAGTGCTGCTTTTCCGGTTCTTAAAGAGTCTTAAAAGCATTTTTTTCCCCTATTTACATTCAAGGTCAGTTCAAGTGTCATCTCTGCAAACATTGAATGATCAGCTGGGAAAGGCGGACAGCAAGCATGAGGCTCAATTTTAAACTGGCTGGTTTTTCCCAAAGGGACATGTTGAGACCACATAGCCCATCAGTTGCCCTAGCGGGACAATTCTAAAAGATGCTTAGATGAGGGGAATGGGAAGGGGAGAAAGGTGGCTGTGTGAATGAAGGCAGGGGAAGAGGAGACGAAGGTGATGGTTTACGATGACCGTTCATTGCCACACTGATTGCCACCGAATCAGGGTTAACGAAAGGCACAGCCAACCTGGAAACAGAGATAGTAGCTGTGAGTCACCCTCCCACGTATCTGGGTGATTGTCCCTCTCTCTTGCGATGGTCGGTGTCCTCTTTGCTTTCCTGTCCTTCAGAAGTGGGGCACAGGGCCCCACCCCCCACCTACCCCAGCCCTCAAAAAATCCAAGCTCCAAGTTTGGCTTTGACCCTTGCAAATCCAGCCTGTGTGTGTTGAGCTAATTCCTGGCAGCACCTTACGGATTAAGGTTTTTCCTAAACCTGCCCCTTAGGCAGAGGGAAGGGAGATTTAAGGATTTAAGGATCCTCGAGGGGAAGCCATGACCCCTTCGCGATGTGCCCATTTCACCCACCCCTCCACTCCCCATAAATCTCCCCTTCCCTACCTTGAAGTTGCTTGAACCTGCCCTCCAGGACGTTAGCGTACTGCACTGCGTTGATAAAAGCTGCAGGGGACAGCTCAGGGGTGGGAGAAGGACCCTGGATCACCTCCATCAAATCTGTCTCGGTCTGGTACATCGTGCCCGGCTACGGTACTCTTCCTCCCCCCGGTTGGGAGCCCCGAATGCCTGCCCGCCTCTTCCCACTTCCCAGGGGTGGCGGAGGGCTGCCCAACCAACTGCCAAGCCAACCACAGCTGGGCCCAGGTAGAAGGAAGCAAGCAAAGGAAAGCTCTCCGGTGGCACCTTGGTACAACTGGAACACTTCAAAGGGAGTTTGCTTACCCCCTCCCAGGGAGGGAGGGGAAAGGGGAGGCTCTGGGAAATTTACATAAAAACAGGTTGGGCTGCTCTGAATGGCAGAGGGGTGTGGTTTTTTGTTGTGGTTGTGTGTGTGTGTGTGTGTGTGTGTGTTGAGCTTGGGCAGACTTGAAAGGGGGAAACTCGGCTGGCGAGCGCACACAAAAACACGGGCACAGTTAAGCAGTCTGAAACTTGCAAATTTTAGCACTGGGGTTTAGCCAAGACTCTTTCTGAATAGCCTTAAGTTTTGTCCTCAGCTGCAGGCCAGGGTTCAAGGACTAGTGCTGGGTGGCAGCAAAGATGACAAGCAGTGGGGTTTTTCCCCAGCTCTGGGTTAGTTTCCAGAGAGATCCTTCTGAAACCTCTCCCACCCTTTTTCCACTCCTGATTTGAGATGGTCCCTCTTTAATACGACAGACCTTTTTTTTTTTTTGGATGCATCACATTTAAAAGTATTTGACTCTAAAGCAATCTTCCTCTTGAGTTTTACTTTGCCGTCACACCTGCTTCCTGAAACATCCGTTTTCTGAATTTGCATCATACACTGAACTCTAAACGAATGAAACGGTTTGGATTTGCACAACACGGCGATCCATTTTTAAAAAAAAAAAAAAAAACCACTAAACTTAAAAGCGAATTCAAGCTTAAAACGATGCGTAAATCCATCCATAAGATCTGACTCATGAAGCATTTTATCAGAACAAAGCTGTTTTTTTTCCCTCCCTGTCTGTAAAGTGGGCATAATGAACTGTCCAGAGCTTAGTGCTGTTACTGTGTAGAATTGATGCTGAATAGTGCGATAACTCATTTCGTAGGCAAGCAAGCACTAAGTCCTAGAATATTAAGAACGACTGATAAATACTTCGTTTTTTAAATACGTACAGAATGTTTCAGAAGCAGACGAAGGCAATGGCTCTTCTGTTTTAAGAAACATGGCTTTGGATTAACCCTGTAGGCATCGCCCAGAGAAAAGCAGAGGCTGCAGATGAGCAGATGAGCTCAGCCAGCAGCGAGGGCCCAAACAATGAAAGATTTACATCCCTTTGTCTGACCATAAAGCCCCAGCTTGTGTGGCTTTAGAGACAAAATGACTGCCCCTAGAGAGTGTTTTCTCCCCATTGATTTCTGAAGATAAATCAACCCAGCATCATCCAGAACTGGGGGGGGGGGGGGGGGCCGTTTCTCCCAAAAACCAAGGAGAGCCGAAAAATCCCATCTGCGCTTTTCCTAGGTAAGTTTTTGAATCACACAGGAGTCATCTTAAGGCCAGAAGTTTAGCGAGCAAGAGACAAGAAGGGATTTGTTCCAGTATGTGTTCTGATACCTAGGGGGCTGCCACCAAGAAGAGGGGGTCAACCTATCCCCCAAAGCACCAAAAGGCAGGACAAGAAGCAATGGATGGAAACTAACCAAGGAAAGATGCAACCTGGAACTAAGGAGGAATTTCCTGACAGTGAGAACAATTAATCAGTGGAATGAACTGCCTCCAGAAATTGTGGGTTGCTCCATCACTGGAGGCTTTTACGAAAAGATTGGACAGCCATTTTTTCTGAAATGGTATAGAGTCTCCTGCTTGAGCAGGGGGTTGGACTAGAAGACCTCCAAGGTCCCTTCCAGCTCTAGTTAGATTGAAACCTATTCTCCAAGCCACCTGAAGGCAGAACAAGAAGCAATGGATGGAAACTAATCAAAGAGAGAAGCAACCTCGAACAGTGAGAACACTTAATCAGTGAAACAGCTTATCTTTAGAAATTGTGGGCGCTCCACCACTGGAGGCTTTTAAGAAGAGACTGGATAGCCATTTGTCTGAAACGGTATAGGGTCTCCTGCCTGACCAGCGGGTTAGACTCAAAGACCTCCAATCTACCTTCCAATTCTATTATTCTGTTGAATTCAGAGTGCCAAAGCCTGGGTGTGTGGGTGTGTGACTTGATAGCAGTCTTCCAATATTTGAGGGGTTGCCACAGAGAAGAGGGGCTCAACTTATATTTCAAAGCACCAGAAGAGAGGCAAGAAGCAACGGATGGAAACTAATTAAAGAAAGAAGCAACCTAGAACTAAGAGGGAAATTTCTTGACAGTGAGGACAATGAATCAGTGGAACGGCTTCCCTCCAGAAGTTGTGGGTGCTCCATCACTGGAGGCTTTTAAGAAAAGCCTGGACAGCCGCTTGTCTGGAATGGTATAGGACCCTTTGCTCAAGCAGGGGGTTGGACTAGAAGACCTCCAAGGTCCCTTCCAACTCTGTTATTCTGTTGTGTTCCGATGATCTGGGAGATACCTCGCCATGGATTGCTCACTAGGATTAGTTCCATAGCTACGTTTTCACATCTTCAGCATACAAGGTAGCTGTGGACTTAACAACCACTATCGGGGCTAGAATTTCCATTGCTAAGCAAGGTGGCTGTTAAAATGAGTTGTTGCTAACTTATCTAACTGCAGTGATTCGCTTCACCAGGGCGGCAAGAAAGGTCGTAAAATGGGGCGAAACCCACTTCAGAAATGCCCGGCTTGAGCAACCGAAATTCTGGGCTCAACTGTGGTCGTCGTAAGTCGAGGATATCCCTGTATAAGAAACATCCATTTTTTTGGTCCTTTGAAGGATGATTCGTCTCCCCACGCAATGCAGAGATGGAAACTGCCGGGTTACCCCCTTCCTTCTACACCTGCTTCCAGTATTTCCTGCCTGCCCACACACCCCACCCTGCTGGCTATCATCCTAAGCTGTCATTAAGTGGCTGTTTACTGCCCTTCCCCAGACTGCTCTCCCAATCTTCCCTTGCCATCCCGGCCGCCCCGTTTACAGAAGAGGGCAATAGAAATGCGATATAGAGGAACTTGTTGCTTGGTCTGGGCTTCCTTCGGCTGGGAGAACGCGCGATTACTCAAGACAGTGTTTGCTTGTGAACAATAAACCCTCTTGGAAAGCTGTCTCAAGGTTGTCGCGTGATGTCCTTGGCTTCTGTCTTGGCCATCTTCTGTGTTTGCTGGCATTATTTGGGGGGGGGATAGGGGGGGCAGATGGGGGAAGGAGGACATGAATCTTTTCTTACCAACACAAGGTAATCGACTTACGATCACAATTGAGCCCCAAATTTTTGTTGCTAAGTGAGACAGTTATTAGGTGAATTTTGCTCCATTTTACGACCTTTCTTGCCGTGGTCGTAAAATGAATTTAACTACAGGTAGTCCTCGACTTACAACTTTGTTTAGTGACCGTTCAAAGTTACAACGGCACTAAAGAAAGTGACTTCTGACCATTTTTCACACTTACGAACTTTGCAGCATCCCCCCAAGGTCACCTGATCAAAATTCAGACGCTTGGCAACTGACTCACATTTATGACGGTTGCAGTGTCCCGGGGGTCAAATGATCCCCTTTTGCGACCTTCTGACAAGCAAAGTCAATGGGGAAGCCAGATTCACTTAACAACCGGGTTACTAACTTATCAACTGCGGTGATTCGCTTAACAACTGAGACAAGAAAGGTTGTAAAATGGGGCAAGACTCACTTAACAAATGTCTTGCTTAGAGACAGAAATTTTGGGCTCCATTGTGGTCGTAAGTCGAGGACTACCTGTAAATGCAGTGTTGCGTACAGAATCTGTTCTCACCTCAGCATATGCAGCTACGTTTTGGTGCACGTACAGAATGCCTTTCCTTCCTTCAAAATCAAGCAGCAGAACTATTCTTTTCCTTTCCTTTCCTTTCCTTTCCTTTCCTTTCCTTTCCTTTCCTTTCCTTTCCTTTCCTTTCCTTTCCTTCCTCCCTCCCTTCCCTTCCCTTCCCTTCCTTCCCTTCCTCCCGCCCTCTATTGTCTCCTCAGACAACAAATTCAACCTCTACATTCTTTAAGCAAAGATAGCTTTATTCTTGGTTCTCATTCTACCAATGCTATGCAGGGAGGGTCCTAAATACAAAAATAATAAAGGTAATAACAGCCATTACATCACACCAGGCAATCCTAACAGCTTAACCACAGTCAGCTGAATAAGCCACAAATGGTTGGATTTGCAAAACAGATTCAGCAATAGACCATCATTTGCAATTTTACGAGGTCTGGAGTGTCAGAATCTGCTGAGCTAAAAGCAGATTAACTAAATAATGACTTAGAGCATAGTATGCGAACAAAAATGCATCTGTCTGAAGATCAGTTTGGTTTGGTGCAGTGGTGGGATTCAAAAAATTTTTTTTTACTACCGGTTCTGTGGGCGTGGCTTGGTGGCCATGGCAAGGGAAGGATACTGTAAAATCCCCATTTCCTCCCGATCAGCTGGGACTCGGGAGACAGAGAATAAATGGGGGCGGGGGCGGTCAGAGGTAGTATTTACCGGTTCTCCAAACGACTCAAAATTTCCGCTACCGGTTCTCCAGAACTGGTCAGAACCTGCTGAATCCCACCTCTGGTTTGGTGCCAGTTTGGTGCAGAGGGGGGAAGGTGCTAGCCCAGAAATCAGGAGACGGTGAATTCTAGTCCCACCTTAGGCATGAAAGCTGGCTGGGTAGTTTTGGGCCAGTCACTCTCTCTCAGCCCAACCCACCTCACAGGGTTGTTGTTGTTGTGCGGGGGGGGGAAGGAGGAGGAAGGAGTTTTACGTATGTTCATCACCTTGATTTACTTATAAAGGCACGATTAAAATCTAATAAACAATAAATAAATACGAGTTTTTAAAGGGACTTGTTGGAGCTGGCTTAGTGGGTTCCTGCACTAAGCAGGGAGTTGAGCTAGATGATCTTTAAAGTACCTTTCCAATTGTAACTCCCACCAGAATGCCATTCCAAGGAGCAGCTCCAATTTCCCAACCTCCTCCTGGAGCTTGCAGTCCAAATACAACAGTTCAACAGTTCGTTTAGTGACTGTTCGAAGTTACAACGGCATTGACCGTTTTTCACACTTACAACCGTTGCAGCATCCCCTTGGCCATGTGATTAAATTCAGACTCTTGGCAACGGACTCATATTTATGACGGTTGCAGTGTCGCGAGGGTCACGTGATCCCCTTTTGCGACCTTCTGACAAGGAAAGTCCATGGGGGAGCCAGATTCACTTAACAACCGTGTTCCTAACTTATCAACGGCAGAGATTCACTTAACAACTGCGGCAAGCAGGGTTTTAAAACGGGGCAAAATTCACTTAACAACTGTCTCGCTTAGCAGCCAGCCTGTACCTTCATCTCTTTTCCTACCTCCTCACCTATAGGTCTCCCTATATGAGGAATCCCAGCCTCTTGAGATATGTAGGATCAGACTTTTCTATATGGACTCCTTAGCTTAGGGCAATAAACAATTCTGTCCCCCTTCCAGACAGAATAGAAAGGAATGAGGGAGACAGATGACTCCACAAGCGAGCTCATCCAAATGGAGAGCAAAGGGCAGCAGCGAAAAACAAGATAAAACAGAGGAATTGTTGCTCTGGACTCTTGAAGAACAAACTCCATTAATGCCCTCAGTTTCTCCCAGGTAAGGCTGATCCACGAGAAACAGAATTGCAGATGGATCCAGAAAAAGCCAAGTGGATCCCACAGGTTGATTTCACTTAATACAGGTAGTCCTCAAATGACAACAGATCATTCAGGGACTCTTCGAAGTTACAACGGCACTGGAAGAAGTGACTTAGGACCATTTTTCACACTTAACAACTGTTGTGGTCACGTGACCAACCGACTCATATTTATGCCGGTTGCAGTGTCCCAGGGTCATGTGATCCCCCCTTTTGTGATCTTCTGGCAAGCAAAACCAACGAGGAAGCCGGATTCACTAAATAACCGCCTTACTAACTTAACACCTCCAGTGATTCACTTAACAACCGTGGCAAGAAAGATTGTGTAAAATGGGGCAACGCTCACTTTAACAAATGTCTCACAGCAACAGAAATTGTGGTCCAAACTCGAGGACTGCCTCTAACGGGCACGGACTACCTGTGCCTGGGCCACTAGCAAGCTGCAATCACATTCCACTGGCTTACTTTCAACCTGGGTTACATTCTGAGGTTTAGCATGTTGAATGAACTCACCCTGTTTGGTTAGTTTATGGTTAACTGTAGAGTACAAACCAAAAAATAGAGTAATTCAGTAACCACATTAAGAATGCTGTGCAAATCCAGAAATTAAATGCTAAGCTGTAACAGAGATTTGGGTTTAAGCTTAGCATGTTAGTTGAATTCAGCCAAGCGTGATTTGGTTTCGTCATTAATCTATTTCTCCATCTAGCTCCGGATTGTCTCTTTCAACAAAAGTGCCACGGTTTAGTGTGCAACATGGGCCCGGCGTGGATAATATAAAGTTGGATGGAGAAACGGAGTCATGGCTAATGAGTAAGCCACAGCTGGCTGAGGGTGCAGAAAATTGCTTAATGCAATGAACCCTTCTGGAATGCAAAGCATGCGTTCATCCCCTGTAACTTTCCCAAATCAATTTCTTTTAAAATACCAAGCCTACAAAGTCAAGGGATTAGTCCTGCGAGCAGAAAGGTCACACACTCTGCACATGCTCTAAAAAGCATGCAGTCCTAGGCTGCATTAACAGAGGGATAGAATCAAGGTCATGTGAAGTGTTAGTATCTCTTTATAATGCCTTGGGGTAAGACCACATTTGGAATAGTGCATCCAGTTTTGGTCACCACGATATAAAAAAAAAAGATGTTGAGATTCTAGAAAAAGGGCAGAGAAGAACAACTTAAGAGGATTAGGGGACTGGAGGCTAAAACATATGAAGAACGGTTGCAGGAATTGGATCTGTCTAGTCTGTCTAGTCTAGTGAAAAGAAGGACCAGGGGTGACATGATAGCAGTCTTCCAATATTTGAGGAGCTGCCCCAAAGAAGAGAGGGTCCACCTATTCTCCAAAGCACCTGAAGGCAAGACAAGAAGCAATGGAGGGAAACTAATCAAGGAGAGAAGCAACCTAGAACTAAGGAGAAATTAGGGGTCATTGGTGCTCTCTAAGCTTGCTTGTTTTCTTGCAGACATTTCATTACCCAAACTAGGTAACATCACCAGTGCTCAGAGAGCACCAAGGACCTCTCGTCAACTCTGAGCTACAAATATTCTCCTTTATTAGTACTAAAGAGAAATTTCCTGACAGTGAGAACTTCAGTGAGAATCAGCTTGCCTCCAGAAGTTGTGGGTGCTCCATCACTGGAGGCTTTTAAGAAAAGAATGGACAATCATTTGTCTGAAATGGTATAGGGTTTCCTGCCTGAGCAGGGGTTGGACTAGAAGACCTCTAAGGTCCCTTTCCAACTATGTTATTCTGTTATGTCTTTTACCTCTGCCAAGCCATGAAAAAAGGATGCTTGGAGAGGGGGGAAAAAACAGGTGCCTCACCCATCCCTTACCTGCCAAAGCCTTGATACGGGAGCGTTCAAACAGCCGGGCTGAGCTGTTTTCATTGTCCCAGTCTTCATCAGCCACCTCCCAGCGGTTATTGATATCGTTGTACTGTTGCTGGATTTCCAAGCTGTCGTAATCTGTAGGGGAGAGTGTGCTGCTCATGGCTGTTTCAGCAGGAGGCAGTCTCTGCCTAGAGGGAAGAAGGGGAGGGAGTCAGGCTTATTAGTCGTTTCTTCCCTTCTCCCAAACCACAAATCGTTTTCTGTTTGATTGATTCATTAAAAGAAAAAAAGACTGAAGAGCTTAGCTTGTTGTTATATGCAAAGGTAGCCACTGGGACGGATTCAAGAAACCACAATTTAATAAAGTATGGTTTGGCATGATATCCAACCCTTCAGGTCTCAGGGGTTTCAATCTGGGACCCTCCGACTGACAGAACAGAACAGAACAGAACAAAACAGAACAGAACAGGAAATAGAATAGGAAATAGAATAGGAAATAACAGAATAGAATAACAGAATGAGAATAGAATAGAACAGAATAAAATAAAATAGAATATAGAATATAATATGAAATAGGAATAGGAATAGGAATAGAATAGAATAGAATAGAATAGAATAGAATAGAATAGAATAGAATAGAATAGAATAGAATAGAATAGAATAGAATAGAATATAGAATATAATATGGAATATAATATGGAATATAATATGGAATATAATAAGGAATAGGAATAGGAATAGGAATAGGAATAGGAATAGGAATAGGAATAGAATAGAATAGAATAGAATAGAATAGAATAGAATAGAATAGAATAGAATAGAATAGAATAGAATAGAATAGAATAGAATAGAATAGAATAGAATAGAATAGCAGAACAGAATAAAATAGAATATAGAATATAGAATATAATACAGAATAGGAATAGGATAGAATAGAATAGAATAGAATAGAATAGAATAGAATAGAATAGAATAGAATAGAATAGAATAGAATAGAATAGAATAGAATAGAATAGAATAGAATAGAATAGAATAGTATAGAATATAAAATATAATACAGAAAAGGAATAGGAATAGAAATAGAAATAGGAATAGGAATAGGAATAGGAATAGGAATAGGAATAGGAATAGGAATAGGGATAGGATAGGATAGGATAGAATAGAATAGAATAGCAGAACAGAATAAAATAGAATATAGAATAAAATATGGAATAGGAATAGGAATCGGAATAGGAATAGGAATAGGAATAGGAACAGGAACAAGGATAGAATAGAATAGAAGAGAATAGAATAGAAGAGAAGAGAAGAGAAGAGAAGAGAAGAGAAGAGAAGAGAAGAGAAGAGAAGAGAAGAGAAGAGAAG
>QLTV01002253.1:1588112-1601792 GCA_003457575.1 Thermophis baileyi
TATGCATAATAAAGTTTTTGCCCGCCCTCCGCCCCCAGCAGCACTCTGCAGCCCTCCCAAACCCTCTTTTTTGCAAAAAACAGGAAAAAATGGGCCGTTTTTCACAAAAAACGGGGGTGTTTTTGCCTTCCCCCAGCCCCCAGGAGCACTCTGCGGGCCTCCCAAACCCTCTGCGCACCCCATTTTTGCAAAAAATGGGTGAAAAACGGGGCGCGCAGAGGGTTTGGGAGGCCTGCAGAGTGCTCCTGGGGGCCGGGGAGGACAAAAACTTTTTCTTACTTACCTCTTTGAAATCTTTGCGCGTGTTATACACCAGTGCGTCTTATAGTCCAAAAAATACGGTATGTCGGAAAAGTTGAATCAAGCTACACCACTGCAGGAAAGGGGAAAGGGGAAAGGGGAAAGGGGAAAGGGGAAAGGGGAAAGGGGAAAGGGGAAAGGAAAGAAAAAGGAAAGAACGAAAGAAGGAAAGGAAAGGAAAGAAAAGGAAAGGAAAGGAAAAAGGAAAAAGGAAAAAGGAAAAAGGAAAAAGGAAAAAGGAAAAAGAAAAGGAAAGGGAAAAGGAAAGGAGGAAAGGAAAAAGGAAAATCCCTCACCTGCAAAAACTTGGATGGAAAGTTTCCCATATATATTCTCACCTTCAAAAATTCAGGAATTAAAAACCTCAAAGATTGGAAAAAGTCAGATTTTTTCCCCCTTCCCAGTGGCAGTGATTTAGTTTGTAGTTTAGCTGCAGCCCTCTACCCGGTAGGAGACTTTGAGAAGTTGTTGTTAGCTATGCCAACCCTGCTTCTCCTCTTGGTATTTTTATACCTCCCAACAATCTGGGCCATGTTGGCAGGGGATCCATATGGGGAAGGCCACAAGGTCCTGAGCTCTGCATCTTAAGGCAGGGTTTCTCAACCTTGGCAACTTTAAGATGCGTGGACTTCAAGTCCCAGAATCCCCCAACCAGCCAATATACTTTAATATAGAAAGACTTCAATTGCTGGCTGGGGAATTCTGAGAGATAAAAGTCCACCCATCTTAAAGCATGCTGGTTGGGGGATTCTGGGACTTGAAGTCCACGCATCTTAAAGTTGCCAAGGTTGAGAAACACTGCCATAAGGAAATGAGGAGCAAGGGTTAAAGAGAACCGTTCAACAGGACTGAAGGAATGGAAGTTATTATTCGTCTTGATCATTCCTCCTGGACAATGGGTAAAGAAGAAGGCGAGCAAATAAAAAGTGGAAAGGAGAGGGCTGCCCCGACTCTTATCAAAACTAGTCCTTTCTAGATTGGCCCTGATAGGTCTCTTGCTTGAGCAGGGGGTTGGACTAGAAGACCTCCAAAGTCCCTTCCAACCCTATTATTCTATGTTCTATGATTCACACGTGCTCAAACCATGGGTCCTCCTCATTCACAAATCCAGCTTCAGCATAGGGTTGGCGTGGCCCAACGGTGGATGTAAAGGCAAGGAATCACAGATGGCCCAGGGTACAAATGAGCAAGTAACCTTTTCCCCATGCCATGAACAGGCAACTGATGGAAAGGGGAGAGAAAAAAGGGGGGGGTCAAACAAGGATAGACGGCATGTTCACAAAGCACCAGTCTGGATTAATACCTTCTGCAGTCACCTCTGCCCTCCCCCGCCCCCCGCAAGAGAAATATCATCCTTTCTGTCCCAAAGGTGGTGGGTTTTTTTTCAAGAGGCAACTGGACTTTCTGGTTTTTCTTTGAAGACGTTTAGCTTCTCATTCAAGAAGCTTCTTCAGCTCTGACCGGATGGTGGGGAATGGAAGGATTTATATTCCTTGCAGACAGCTGGTCATTTGCATCCTTTTAGAAGGTTGTTGAGGCCACCTTTGCCAACACAACATACGTGCACACTTCAAACCCAAGAATACACTAAAAGGCAGAAGCTTGTCCACCCCAAGGATAAAACACCCAGACACAACCTGAGCAACGTTGTATGTGCAGTATAATGCAGTGAGCCATGTGCAGATCTGTACATTGGGGAAACAAAACAGCCACTTCACAAACGCGTGGCACAACATAGGAGAACAAACCCATCAGGACAAGATTCAGCAGTCCATCTGCATTTGAAAGACAAAGGCCGCTCTTTTGAAGACAGCAAAGTCCACATTCTGGACAGAGAGGACCGATGGTTTGAAAGAGGGGTCAAAGAGGCCATCTATGTCAAAACAAGAAGCTTTTTGGACGAGAAACGAAACATCTGAAGAGCTGAGGAAGCTTCTTGGATGAGAAGTGAAACATCTGAAGAGCTGAGGAAGCTTCTTGGATGAGAAGCGAAACATCTTCAAAGAAAAACCAGAAAGTCCAGTTGCCTCTTGAAAAAAAAAGCACCTTTGGGACAACCATAACCTGGATGACTGAGAATCTCCAGACATCATCCTTTCTGGTTTTTCTTCTATCTCAGATGTAACCGAAGAACAAACACCCTCATTCCCATATTGCAACCCCATCTCTCCCCTTTCCCTCTTCCCAGCAACCCCCCCCCTCCAATGCCAGGCCAGCTGGCGAGAAGTAGCCGGAGAGGGGGCCGGTTGACCCAACGGAGCAGGAGAGGCTGCTGGATGAAAGGAAGGAGCAGCAGGACAATGGGGTCCCCCAGGAACATTCAGGGGTGACAATTGCAGAAGGCCAGCTGGAAAGGGGGTGGGGGAGACAGGATACAAGGGAGGAAAGAGAAATTATTTCCCCCTCCCCCCATATACACAATGCAGGAATCCCCTCACCCCCACCCCCCAAAAGGCAGAATAGGCTCCACTCTCAACGCTTGCACGTAGCTGCAGAGAGTCTCCCCTTTTTGTGCAGGTCGGAGGGGGGCAGAAATTCCGACTTGGGGTCTGCTTCAGCCTCCTGGTGCGGGGCTTTGGGCAAAGGCTGGAGGGAAGCGCCGTTGGTGACAAAGAGCCGGAGGGCCTCGTTCCAGTGGGACTGCATCATGGCCTGGAACTGGCTGACCATCTCAGCCCGCTGAGCCTCCAGGCACCGGTACCTGGCCTTGCACTCCCGCAGGTCTTCCCTCTGCTTGGAAAGCCTATGCTCCTAGTCCTCAGTGAGGTGCTTCTGCTGAGCCTCCTTCTTGGCCAGATCCAATTTGAACTGAGCTGTTTTGCCAATTCTTTCTCGTGGTGGCTGCTTAGCTCCAACAAATGCTTCCTGTTGGGGCCCTAAGGAGCCCAGGTGGGCAGGCGAGGAGGGGCTGGGAGGGGAGGGGCTAGTAGAGGCCGGCGAGGCACCCCTCAACGTGAGTGACATCGAGTTGACCACGCCCACCCAGTCACATGACCACCTAGCCACGCCCACCCAGCCCGTCATTAGGGAGATCATATTAGTGGTCCGCGGGATTTAAAATTATGAATTTAGTGGTCCCTGAGGTCCGAAAGGTTGGTGACCCCTGGTATAGGTAGTCCTCGATTTATAACAGTTCATATAGTGACTGCTCAAAGTTGCAATGGGGAAAAAAAAGGGACTTGTGACCATTTTTCATACAACCCTTGCATCATCCCCGCGATCACGTGATCAAAATTCAGACGCTTGGCAGACTGACTCATATTTATGACGGCTGCAATGTCCTGGGGTGATGTGATCTCCTTTAGCGACCTTCTGACAAGCAAAGTCAAAGGGGAAGCCAGATTCTAAGAAGATGCAGCTGTAAATGAAGAAACCATGTGAGGACTTTACAGGATGGCCTAATTAATGAACTAATTAATTAATTAATTAGATTTGTGGGCTGCTCATCTCATCCGGAGGTGACTAATTTGCAGAACATGCCGCCTTAGATTTGTCACTAGCAAAAGCTGAAGAACTCATGTTTCCCATTAGTATCCATAGAAATTCAGAGAAATTGACTTTTTTTTTTCCATTCTTTACTCTTTCCCTTTCACCTCAATAATACTGGTAGTCCCCAACTTACGACCACAATTGAGCCCGAAATTTCTGTTGCTAAGTGAGAAATTTGTTAAGTGCCCCATTTTATGACTTTTCTTGCCACATTTGTTAAGTGAATCACTGCAGCTGTTAAATCAGTAACACGGTTGTTAAGTGAATCTGGTTTTTCCCATTGACGTTGCTCGTCAGAAGGTCGCAAAATATGATCACAGATGCTGTAACCGTCATAAATGTGAGTCAGTTGTCAAGCATCTAAATGTAAATTACGTGACCATGGGGATGCTGCAATGGTCGTAAGTGTGAAAAATAGTCAATTTTTTTTCAGTGTCATTGTAACTTCGAACAGTCACTAAGTGAACTGCTGTAAGTTGAGGACTACCTGTAATGTATGTCCCCAATGAGAAAGAAAACATCTAGGAGCAACATAATATTTTGCTTCATTTTGAGGGCTTTTGCCAGATGGAACTCTGGTTCTACTCATCTAAGTAAAGGTTGGGAAGACACAGGAAATCTGTATTACCAAATGGCAGACAGAAAACAGAGCTGGATTCTTCCCCAGCATTGGGAGACCCTAGCTTAGCCTGTGGCTCTTGACCCAATTAAATTAAAATTAAAACAAATCTTTACTAGGTCATAGGCCAGCATAGTTGACCTAATTTCAAAAAAAATCTCAGTAAAACATGCTGGCCTTCTGTAAAATATTCTTCACCCAGAAGCCTGCTATACATGCAGAAAACAAAAATAAGTCTTTAAAAAAAGAGAGAGAGAGAGAGAGAGAGAGAGAGAGAAATGCTCCCAACAGGTCATTTTCAAAGCCATATAACCAAAGGGTAATGTTCCTTAAATATATCCATATATATAAATTCTTTTATATAGGTAGTCCTCAACTTACAATCACAACTGAGCCCAAAATTTATGTTGCTAAGTGAAAAAGTGAAACATTTGTTAAGTGAGTTTTGCCCCAGTTTACGACTTTTCTTGCCACTGGCGTTACGTGAATCACTCCAGTTGTTAAGTTGGTAACACGGTTGTTAAATGAATCTGGCTTCCCCATTGACTTTGCTTGTCAAAAGGTCGCAAAAGCGGATCACGTGACCCCCCCGGGACACTGCAATGGCCGTTAAGTGTGAAAAATGGTCATGTCACTTTTTTTCAGTGCCGTTGTAATTGAACGGTCACTAAATGTACTCTTGTAAGTCGAGGACAATCAACAAACTCCACTAAGGCTTAATAGCCTTTATCACAACTGTCTCATTTGCTTGTTCAAATACACTTAAGCATCCCATTCACAGGGTCCCAGGTTGAAAATTTCTACCTGCAAACTGGAACCCAGAGTAAGATAACAAAACCATTGCATTCACACGACACAAAGTGACCACACAGGAAAAACATATTCCAGATTCACATGATGGGCATGCAACACATCAGGGCGAAGGATGAGTTCCCACAACATGCTGAACCAGAGATTACCAATCCCGTTTTATTCTGTAAAAGAGCGTTTCTCAATCTTGGCAAATTCAAGATGTGTAGACTTCAATTCCCAGAGTTCCCTAGTCAGCATGCTAGCTAAAGCATTCTGGGAGTTGAAGTCCACGCATCTTAAAGCATGCTACGTGGGGAATTCTGGGAGTTGAAGTCCACATATCTTGAAATTGCCACGGTGGAGAAACATTTGCTGTAAATCCTAACAAAAGACACAGACCTTATAATATGGAATTACCAATGTGTAAACAATTCAGAAATTCTTTTCATTCTAGTGAGAGCAGCTAAACAAACTCATGAGTTGTTTAGGGTAGTAGCAAACCAAGACATTTGGATTGCTTCAAGTAGTCCTCAAATTAAGACCACAATTGAGCCCAAAATCTCTGTTGCTGTTGTTAAGTGAGCTTAGTCCCATTTTACAACCTTTCTTGTCACACCTGTTAAACAAATCACTGCCATCGTTTAGTTAGTAACCTGGTTGTTAAGCAAACCTGGCTTCCCTATTGCTTGTCAGAAGGTCGCAAAAGGGGATCACATGACCCCGGGACACTGCGACTGTTATAAATATGAGTCAGTTGCCAAAAATCTGGATTTTGATCACGTGACCATGGCAATGCTACAAAGGTCGTTCGGTGTGAAAAATGGTCATGTGTCACTTTTTTCAGTGCCGTTGTAACTTCATATGGTCACTAAATGAAATGTTGTAATTTGAGGACTATCTGTAGAACTGGAAATCTTCCCACTGCCAGGCTTGATGAAAATTCTGGGAATTACAGTCAGAATTCAGGCAGGAAGGTACTAGGTTTTCTTTAAAACGTGGAAATATTTTAAAGAACGTTTTAAAGTTTTTATTAAAAACATTTTTATCCTTCTTTTCAAACAAATGGAAAAGATTCTGGAAAACCAAGAAAATAAACAACTGGATCTTCCATCAAATTAACTCAGAGTTCTCACTTAAGGAAAAAATGACCAGGCTCAAATTATCCTACAGGTTGTCCCAGACTTACAACAATTTGTTTAGTGACTGTTCAAAGTTACGATGACACTGAAAAAAGTGACTTATGACCATTTTTCACACTTAACAACCTTTGTAGCATCCCCATGGTCATGTGATCAAAAATTCAAATCCTTGGCAACTGACTCATATCAGACGGAGGTCATGCGATTCGCCTTTTGTGACCATCTGACAAAGTCAATGGGGGAAGCCAGATTCACTTAACGACCGTGTTACTAACTTAACAACTGCAGTGATTCACTTAAAAACTGTGCCAAAAGGGTTGTAAAATGGGGCAAAAACTCCCTTAACAACTGTGTCACTTAACAACAGAAATTTTGGGCTCAATTGTGGTCGTACGACGAGGACTTTATCTGTACTTCAGAAACATTTAAGCAAAGACTAAGCTCTTTTAAAAGGCTCTAAGGCAGGGAAAAGTAGAAGGAAAGAGAAAAGAGATGAAGAGGACAATCAGCAGGAAGATGGATGGACTCAATTACAGCAGTGATGGGTACACCGTTAGGATGACCCGAAGAACCAGTTTATGGACAGAACATCCCGGCCGAAGATCTATGAGATTGCTAAGTGGCCATTTGATGGCACATAATCAATCAATCAATCAATCAATTCAGGCAAAAAGTCTCCCGGAACTGTTGACAGGCAAGGATACCCTTGCTACCAACCTCACAAAGTAAAACACAGTCAGGACCCCAAAGGCAAAAAAAAAAAAAAAAAAAAAAAAAAAAAAAAGGGGGGAGGAGGAGGGAAGAAGAAGGGAAAAAATCTTATTACAGCACACAGCGCTAATAAAGACCAGCAGGGAGAGAAGGAAAGAGTGGGGGGGAAAGAAGCTCGTCCTTCAACAGAGCTGATAAGATAATTTTGTTTCCCTTCTCTCCATCCAATGCAGCTTTGATGTTTAAGTGACAGCTCACTGCTGAGGGGGGGATGGGGCAAACACACACACACACACACACTTCACTATTTTAACTGCCATTTTCTTTTACACCACCCCCAACAACGACACTAACGAATTCTTCACATAGCTACAATTCCCAGGCTTTCCTGAGACAAACATCTGCAAAAGCCTGATAGGAAAACCGCTGCGAGTGAGGAGATTTCCTGTTAATCCTCTGAGCTCCGAGCTGCTACTTGTGCCGAGAGCAAGAGGAAGAAAAGGGGACGGAAGGGAAAAAAAGAAAAAGGAGGTGACTCTAGCCAGTTTGGCTTCTGGCACGGCCCACTCTCCGATTATCCACCTCTGAGAGAATAACCTGCAGCCCTCGAAAGAATGATTTCTGCCATTATCTAGAAAGGACTGGCGCTTAAAATTATTTAATCCTGCAGTAGAAATACGATAGAGCGATTTGAATTGTCTTACTAAGAATACCAGTGGCTAGAGAGAAATTCCCTGAAGATGGGCTCGGGCACGAGTCCAAAAGCTCGGAAGACAAAACCTCTCTGGTCCCGGTGACCGACCCAGATTGGATCCTGCAACATTATCCTGGGACGTGTATATTCGCCTTCGTTCGTGTTGGTGTCACACATTAAGCTAGCACTTTCTGGAAGAAAAGTTGGACATGTGTTTTCTCTGGCTTAAGTGACCACAGCACTGAGGCCATGTTGCTGGATTTAAGTAGCATGCTAAAACGTAGACTGTTAGGCCATGGTTTGCTCAATATAGGTAGTCCTTGACTTACAACCATTCGTTTAGTGACTGTTCAAAGTTACAACGGCACTGAAAAAAGTCACTAGTGACCATTTTTTTACACTTATGACCATTGCAGCATCCCTATGGTCACAAAAATCCAAAATTCGGATGCTTTGACAATTGTTTCATATTTATGACGGTTGCAGGTCACCTTTTGAGACCTTCTGACAAGCAAAATCAGTGGGAAAGCCAGATTCACCTAACAACCAGGTTACTAACTTATCAACTGCAGTGATTCACTTAATAACCGTGGCAAGAAAATGGGGTAAATCTCACTTAACTGTTTTGCTTAGCAACAGAAATTTTGGGCTCAATTGTGGTTATAAGTCGAGGACTACCTGTAATTAATCATTGGTTAGGCTTATCCAGAACGTTAAGCCGTGATTTTAAAAGCTAGATGGCTGGATCCATGCAACGTGCTAGAACAAACTCAAATAAACCATATTATGCCTTAGCAGACTACGGAGATCCATGGTTCCAAATATTCACAAAGCTATAATGACATATATGTCAGTAAACAAGCTGAAAATATGCAACTTTTTCAAACTTCAGGCAGCAAAATGTCCAAAAAAGACTCAAACCATACTCTTAACACACTCATCTGGTTCGTATGTTAACACTTAGCAATGGATTGTTTAATCACAGATCAATTGTTCGGTCACAAGTGGTATGTTCTTTGCACATGCTTTACAACATGCTACAGTGGCTGAGTTTGCATAGTATGTTAAACCATACTGTAGTTTAATTTTAGCTTTTAGTATGTTGTAAAACCGCACTAGTGGCATACAGTGAGCAGCAAAGAATCTCTACTGTATAAGTCTAAAGCAGTGATTCTTCATCACGGATCCCCTTTAAATACCTCTTGTGGCCACAGATCCCCATGACTTAATTCAAGATTTAAATCATGACATTTCTTCAATCCTTCACGGACCCCCTTGATGGCATCATGTCCCCCCCCCAGGGGTCCACGAATCACAAGTTGAGAACCCCTGGTCTAAAACAATACTGTAAGTAACCATTGGAAGATCTGAGGAGGGTCAATTTGGAAACGGACATTTTCTAAAGCTGATACAGTAGAAATGTTCTAAGACCAATTTCCGCTTCATTGCCAAGAATGTTGTTAACGGAATTAATAAAAGTACCAGCAGTATGTTCAGATTGGTGTTTTTAAGAGATGACTGTGTACCTGGAAAAGTTGGAAGAGCATGGAAACACAACCAGATCTCACCCAAGGAACATAAAATCCCTGCACCCCACCCCAGATGTTTTGGGGATTAGTACCCCAGGTCTCTTAAGTGTCCATTTGCTCAGTGGGAACACAACATTTTCATTTTAAATGCAAGGATTGTAGGCTTAACTCTAACCCTTCTAAAACACAAGGAAGGACAGTAAGCGCCATGTTTACATGATCTCGTGTTTTTTGCATGTACATTACTGTAGTCAACTTCACACAGCGTGCTAAGCCATAAAAAGATTTCTTGATTTTGGGCTTAACATGTGATATGAACTCTTTCACTGTAGTTCATATGCCATAGCTCATGTCTTAGTATGATATGAAAACCAGCCAATAATGGCTTATTGAACAAATCACGCTTAAAACATGCGTAACGTGTGAACCCATTCATGGAGTGAAAGACTGGGTTAACATTTTGAGCAAAGCCACAGTGTGGGTTACTTGTTTGTAGCTTAGCCTGTTATACAAATGCAGGTTTTTGAAGCATTAGGATTTATAGAAAACCAACCAACTGAATAAACCTTGGTTAAGCAAATCGTGACTTAGTGTGCTGTATACACAATTCATTTTGAAAACCAGAAGTGAACAAAGATCAGAGTCTGTGCCCACCAAAATTAACACCTGATCACCTCAAGCTAGCTTTGTGGCAACAGACGGATTAGGAATGGAGGATTTAGCATTGCTCCTAATGGTAAACAACCAGAAATCAGAAAATTTTGCTCACCTGCTGTAGGAAATTTTAAAAATCTACAAGTAGATTCTGATCTATCTCCTGTTTCTGCTCTGACACACATTGCACTGGCAAAATAATTTATTTCCGTCATAAATCAAGTACCTACTTGGTCTTTATGCCAAAGCTTTTTCTTGTACTTAATCCTAAAATAATCCGTGCCTGAGGGGACTTGGAGGAAGTGGGGAAAGGGAAAATACTTTGTTTTCCTTCTAGGCGAACATCTGTAAGCCAGGGCAACTTTTCTTTGATCTTGCTAAAATGCAGCCATTGCAGCTCAGAAGAGTCCATCATGTCCCGGCTGTTCAGAAAAGGGGGGTGGGTGGGAGAGGACCCCAATGGCTAAATATGGAGAAAACATCACACGCACATGTACTCAAATACAAAAGCAGCGACACCCAGGAGGGGGTCCCTCGCTCAAGGCTCTGAAACATTAGCTGCACAAGAGAAGGTTAGCTTTTCTTTCAAAGAAAGAAGACCGACATTCTCCTCGCTCCCAGCCCTATAGGGCTAAGCAACCAGGGCTTAAGATTTGAGCGGTTTTCTCCTTAGGTAAAAAAAACCCAGTTTGACTGGAGCAGGGAGCGATCGGAGAGAGGATCTCTGTGCATGTGCAAGGGGCCCCAACGGGAAGCTGTAAGGGATTGAAGGTTCCAGCAGCTTTGTGCAACCCTACGGAAGAAAATCCAGCGTCCACTTTAGGAGGGAGGGATAAGCTTCCAATAAATCTCTGTAGCTCTCTCCGCCTCGATCTTTAAAGAAAGGTAGAGAGGGAGGGAGGGGGCGGGCAGGCCCTCTAAATCCATCCGGGAACCGGCCTAGAAGCCCCGAGCCCCACACGACGGCCGCTGGCCAGGGCGTCCCCCGTTCAGGAACGCGCCTTCCCTTTCGCGCAGAGGACACCAGAAGCCACCCAGAGAGCGCACGGGCTGAACCGGCCGCCTGGCCAGCCCACGCTGTGCCACCTCCCGTAGAGCATCTCCTGCGCTGAAGGGACAAACCCCCCTGCATGTCGCCCCCAAACCGCCCCCCTGGCCCCGCCAAAGACCCGGAAAGCCACCGTCCGCTCCCCGGCTAGGGAGACCTGCCCGTTTCCTCCACCTCTCTTCCAAGATGCCGCATTGGAGAGCCCGCTGGCTCTGCCGCCTCCCGCCTCCCGCCAAGGCCCCGAGCGGCACGGGCTTTGCGGGAGCAGCTGGGCACCCGACCCCGTCCCTTCCCGAGTCGCCGAGACAATAAGCCACAGCGTCCCCACCTTCCGCCACCAAATCGCGGCTCACTTCTCTCCGCCGCCGCCTCCTCCTGCCACAGGCGCCCGGCGTCTCCTTCGGCTCAAGACGCGCCCGGTGCGCGCATCGCCGTCTCCCCTCTGCTGCTCCTCCGCCAGCATCACAGGTGGCGCCGGGAAGAGCCCGGGCGTGCCAGCAGGATGCTGCTGCCGCCGCTGCCGCCTCTCGATGGAGGAGCCCCGCCAGCCCTGGCTGCGGAACGGACTGGCTAGCCCGGCTCGGTTTGACAAGAAGCCCCCGCCTCCGAGCCACGAGGCCGGATCAGCTATTGGGCGCGTCCCCCGCCATTCACGCGGAGCCGCTGGGGGAGCCAGGCCGGGCTCACACGTGGCCAAAGCGCTTCTGGGGAGAGGGGAGACGGAGGGTCCTGGTCGCGTCCAGCGAGATTTTGGGGGGTTTCTGGGCGCCTTTCCGTTTAACCAAGCCGCTTACACTGAAAACAGATTATTGTCATGCTAAACTTCGGGGTTTCGTTCTTCACAAACCTTAATAATCGGATCTTCCCATTTGAGTGGGGAGGGGGGTGACCTTAGCTAAGGTGTGAACCCCGCTAATTGTGGTTCATCCAATAAACCACATTTAAGCAGCCATTACTTTGCACAGTGCCGTTGTGTTTGGCCAATGGGTAGTAGAGACCCAGCCGGCACCGTTCGATGTTTTTATGTGCATCCAAGTAATTGAGATGATTCAGTAAATCTGGTTGTTATCCCAGGGGGAAGGTGTTATGCAAACCCAGCCAGAGTATGCAAGGAGGGAGGGGGCTGCGCGATAAATAAGCTGTGGGTGCAAAAGATGCTGAGCTTTAATCTGTAGTGGTGCCACGTAAAGTAAAATTCGTATCTGAGGTCTCGGTCAGCATTGTAGGCTGTACAATCCATGGCTGTAAGCCCTGATGTGGTTTATATTGGTTTGGAGTGGGGTACAAAAGAGTTAATTTTGTAGCTTTTTTTGGGTTGTTTAATGAAGCCAAAGGTTGATATAGTATTGTAAACCCAGCAACTGAATTTAGATGAATTAGCATTCTTCAGTATTCCTATGGCAAGTTCCTAAGAAGGAAACAAGCCTGAGTGAAGTGAGTCGAAAGAAGGGCCCTTTTGATGGTTTAATTTCAGCACCTTCTAGTTCTGTGGAAAATTACAAGTATCTTCCACATCTACAGGCTTAAATCTCTATTAAAAATTACATATTTATTTCTACAGCATACTGCCAACTCTGCCAAGATGCAAGTGTCACAGTCCAAAAGAGCAGAATAAGGCCCTTTCTTCATAACCAAGAGGAAACAAAATTATATTGGGGGCACAACGATTAGAGGGCAATTGGAGAAAACTAAGGCACTTTAAAAAAGTGACATCATGTCATTTCCTGCATAAAGAAAATGCTATAACAAATCAGACATGGATTCCAAAAACTGGGGACTAAGGACAAGGGATGCATTTCATCTTACCTTACTATCTTGTCTATGAGCATCCTTGGAGCCTCTAGTATAATTGAAAAGCAGAGTTCTGAAATATGTGATTGGTGTATTTGATCAAGCAGAACAAGTCTGGTTTTGCTGGTATCTCATTCATCAAAGATGTAGATTCTGTACAGATATTAAATTTTAAAGTTGCGTCCAGTTTGGACAGAATCTTTTAACAGTTACAATGCCTTGTTGTATCCCATTTTTACAATAACCTGTGCTATCTTATCTATCTATCTATCTATCTATCTATCTATCTATCTATCTATCTATCTATCTATCTATCTATCTATCTATCTATCTATCTATCTATCTATATCTATCTATCTATTGGTATCTATTGGTATCTATCTATATCTATCATCTATCTATCTATCTATCTGTCTGTCTGTATCTATCTATTATCTATCGGTATCTATCTATCTATCTATTGGTATCTATCTCTCTATCTATCTATCTATCATCTATCTGTATCTATCTATTGGTATCTATCGGTATCTATATCTATCTATCTATCTATCTATCTATCATCTCTATCTATCTATCTATCTGTATCTATCTATTGGTATCTATCAGTATCTATCTATCTATCTATCTATCTATCTATCTATCTATCTATCTATCTATCTATCTATCTATCTATCTATTTATTTATCTGTATTCTGCCTTTATTATTTTTACAAATAACTCAAGGCGGTGAACACATCCCACACAGGTTCCTTCTCCAATTTCCCCACAAGAGTAAGGGGTAGTGACTTTAGCTAATATCTGGTTATTATTTCTCTGCCTTACTTAAATGTGTAGTAGACTAGAAAGGCTTTCTTCTTGAGATACTAAATTCTTGCTTTCCAAATAATCAGATTTTTTTTCTCCCACACAGGTAT
>QLTV01002253.1:1609537-1630872 GCA_003457575.1 Thermophis baileyi
CTATTCTATTCTATTCTATTCTATTCTATTCTATTCTATTCTATTCTATTCTATTCAGCACCCTGTGGATTACTGCTGTAGTAGTTGCTTAGCTGTTTGGTTAACAGCAAGTCTAGTTACTAGCTCGGAAAGTTGACAATTAAGGCCTGTGATGGAACATCTTTGTCACCAAAGGTATTCTATCTTTGGCCAGCAAGTTCAGGAAAAAATCCCCAAACAATTCCAACTTCAATCCTGATGACTTGTACAGCTAGTCCTCGACTTACAACAGTTCATTTAGTGACCGTTTGAAGTTACTACGGCACTGAAAAAAGGGACTTATGACCTTTTTTCACACTTATATAACCATTGCAGCATCCCCATGCCCACATGATTTACATTCAGATGCTTGATAACGGGTTCATATTTATGATGGTTGCAGTGTCCCAGGGTCATGTGATCATCTTTTGTGACCTTCTGACAAGCAGAGTCAAAGGGGAAGCCAGATTCACTACACAACACAGTGTTATTAATTGTGATTCACTTAACAAATGTAGCAAGGAAAGTCATAAAATGGGGCAAAACTCATTTAACAAATTTCTCACTTAACAACTTATATTTTGGACTCAATTGTGGTCATTAAGTTGAAGACTACCTATACTGAATTTCGACGAACACTCCAATTCCAAAATTGGTCTTCAGTCCTGGCAATTTCAGGAGTCATGTGAAGTCCTTTCCCCCATCTCCAAACGATCCCTTCTGAGACAATTAAGCAGTACCATCACCATTTTATTTATTACAGTGTTTATTGATTTAATTTATGTGTTGAAGTGACTCTGGGCAGCTTACCAAATAATAAACAGGATAAATATCAAAACAAATTAGTAAGAATTAAATACAGACTAAAAACCAATGATGAACAGTACAAGGGTGGAGTCTTCTCTTTTACCCCATCAACCACCTCCAGTATAGCCACATCCATCAGAGCCACATTTTAAGGATCTTCCGGAAGGCCAAGAGGGTGGGGTATCACCATGCACCTTTATTTTTTTATGGTCAGGCAGTAATCACCCCACTTGTATCAGCAAAACCATTCCAACTGAAGGAGCCAGGTTTCCTTACTTACATAATCTCCACTTTCTCCTTTGGCCCCTGCACCTGTCCAGTCACAGTCCCACTGGCTGTATTCTTCACCCAGCCAACCACTCCTAGTTTTCTCCCTTGCTCTTCGGTGTACTAACAGGAGGAGAAAACAAACAAGAGATCACCATCAGGAAATTTCCAAAGATATTCTGAAGTTATGTACAGGTGGCCCTCAACTTACAACAGTTCATTTAGTGACTGTTCAATGAAAAAAGTGACATGACGATTTTTCACACTTTTGTGGCATCCCCATGATCATGTGATCAAAATTCAGACGCTTGGCGATTGACTCATATTTATGACGGTTGCAGTGTCCCAGGGTCATGTGATCACTTTTTCTGACCTTCTGACAAGCAAAGTCAACAGGGAAGCTAGGTTCACTTAACACCCGTGTTACTAATTTAACAACTGCATTGATTCACTTAACAGCCGTGGCAAGGTACATCGTAAAATGGGGTAAAATTCACAACAAATGTCTCACTTGTGTCAGGATTCCAAGTAACACCCCCAACCAAGTAAGACTTCGAGGCAGGCATTTCCTCAGAGTTCCATTTTATTAGAGATGTCATATTGGCACATCTGGGAAAACCCGAATCTGAAGGTCCTCCGGGTTTTCCCCACCCAAAGGAAAGTCAAAGTCCCTTCCCCTGCACCCACATGTCCATCACATGGTCCAATCAGGTCACCATCCTAACTGGAGATGTTTCCCAGTCACGCCTCTCCAGGTGCAGGCTGAATGTCCTTGGCTCCCAGGGAAAGAATGTTGTTATGGCTATACATTTCACCCCCCTCCCAGTTCCCACAGCATGCCCATCCACCAAGTGTGGCAGCCCTGAAGATCCAAAGAAAAAGATGGCCTCCAGGGCTGACAACTTAGCAACCGAAATTTTGGGCTCAATTGTGGTCGTAAGTCGAGGACTACCTATATACATTGCTTGGTATTTCTCCATTTGATGACTCTAGCTAAGTATGTGAACTGCTTTTATTGAGAAATGCTGGTTTCAAGGTTATATCAAAGCTCAATCAGTTATGTCTGATCGGAGATGATTATTTCAGACAGGCAATGCCTTCGGGTATTAAGGGAATGAAGGAACTGAAGAAAGGCAGCTTAGCAACAATAGCCCGGTTTTCATCCTGGAGCTTTGTTATATTTTCCCAAGGATTGCCTACATTTTCTGAGGTACAGAATTCATATGAAGCTATCAGCTTGCTTGGATTGAGCAGGAAACCCGTTCTTGAGGCTTTCGAGACCATGACAAAACCAGCTGCAATAACATTTCTTTAAAATTTTCCAGCAGATATTTTAAAGATGCAGATAAGCGCCCAATTGATGCCAAGACGTATGTAAATGTCCCAGACTTGTGCTGAGATTATTCAGTGTTATCTGCATATGGCTTGCTGTTATATGTTCAGCCTGTCTTGTTCCTTTCATCCTGATCTTGCTTCCAAATCCCCAACCTCTGTTGATAGCTGATATGAGCAGCTTCTCTGCTATTGCTCCCATGATTCCAACCCTGCTCTAATATCCAGGAGTACAGGCGCAAGGATTATACTTGAACAACAATGGTTTTCTTTATATGGTGCATGGTATGGTATTTGCAACTCTTAGAAAACCCAGTACTGTACATTTAAAACAGAAGCATGCCTTCCCTCATTTTGCCATGATATACATCTATATCTATACATCTAAAACTCTCTTGTTTGTCTGTATGTAACCTTTAACTGGGAAAAACAGTATATCATAGGGGCCCAATTTTTGAACCAAGGTACCTCAAATGGGCTAACTTACAGAATGCATCCAAAATCTGGCACCCATAACTCCCATAGAAATTTGGCAAATTTTATAAAACATTTTATGACATAAAATTACCATAAAGCATTTTATGACATAATACAAAATGTCATAAAGTATGTCTTGTGATCAACTCCTCATATTTGACTGTACTATACAGTTCAACATGGACTATTTTCAGGGCAGATACCTCTCTGAATATCTCCCTGAATTTTTAAGTCCAATATATTAGAAGCTCTGCCCTTTTTGAAGGCAATATCTCTGAAGTGATGACCCAATGGGTCATGAGTTATCTAGTAATATATTAGAAAAGATACAACTTACCTTTCTAAAGAAGACACCTAGAAAAGAGAAGAGATACAGTAGATAGCATTATAGCTACACATTAGTAAACAAATATCTACTGTACTCCTAAAGCAAGTGTCATAAGTGAGCACCAATAAAACCATTCACAAGATAGCCCAGTGGTTGGTAATTAAAATATTTAAAGCAAGGAGTCCAATCTTTCTGTTTTGCTGGGCTGTCTGAATATCTCCCTAAATTTTTAAGAACTTTTAATTTAAGATGCTCCATTTTTTATAGTAATCTTTTCCAATCCATTGCTATCCAGATGGCCCGCCACAACCCCTCACCAGTATGGGATCAATGGAGGTTATCGCACATCTTGAGGGTACCAAGATGCAAAGACTTTCTTAAGACATCACCATCTTAAGATGACATAGGCACAACTGATCCAACTGAGTTACAGCTTTCTTTGAATCATTTCTTGAAACCATGACTGTGCTTATGTGAATAAACCTTTCTTTCTTTTTTTACTGCATCATAGGTTCATGTAGGGCAGAAGAAAAAAATTCTTGCTTTCCAATTTTGCAGGATCCAGCACTGTGGAGTTTACAAACTCATTTACAATCATGGTTTGTTTAGGTTAAACATCTTCCCTACCTGATTTGTTTGCCTGCTCATAGAAGAGGCAAAGCAGGCTGTATGTTGCTCTCTTTTAATATTGTGGATAAGTAATCCAGAACTCGACTCAATATAACTGTGGTCTTCAGCCCTCCAAAATATCTTGCTTTCTCATTTCTTTTCTACAAACAGCCCACAGTACTTTTTTGTCTCCTGTGAAATTCCTTTACCTTTTCCCCTTCATTGTCATCATAGAAACTATATTCTTGATCAATTTTCTTTTATAGACAATTAGAATAATAAAAATTGAATAAATAAATACAATGTTGAATTTTTACAATAATACTGAACATTCTGTAGCATTACCACAAGCCAACAAATAGCCAGGAATTGCAGATAAGAGCTGTTCACTGGCCTATTATGTTACTTTTTTGTTTATATTTTTATTAACGTATGCTGCCTCAATCATGAAGTGACTCTGGATATAGAATTGTGAAAACAATCCCTTATCTGAAGTTTAAGAGATAGGTAGAAATCCCTCAAAAGAAAGCATCACAGATTCTAATTCCTAAGAACAGCCCTTCCCCCAACCCAAGAAAGAACCCAACCCCACAATACAGCATAAATCTCAGAAGAGTTCTGCCCTCTTTTGATTCCTCGTTTCTGGAGAATGGCAGCTGAAGCTATATGACTTCTTGAATGTCACACATCATGTTATTTTTAAAATAGATTATGTGGGACTGCGTATGTTCAATTTAAAAGAGGTTGACTCAAAGATGCTCAGCCTCCCTCCCTGAAATGGCCCAGATCTCAGTATTGCGGAGAAACAGCCTCTCATTCTCTGCATTATGATATGTAGATTAATCACTAAATTAAGTTAATGCTCCCAATTAACTTCTTCATACATTCCCCTTGTGTACCAGCTTAAATTAAGTTCCTTTAGCGTCTTTGCAGATAGCTTTTCAAGCAATCCCAGACTATCTTACTGCAATTAGAACTGAAGCAAGATTCTGCAGTTGGAGAAGCAGACTGCAGGCATCTTATTTCAAGGACTGTACTATTTGCAGAGCAATCCGCTGGAAAGCCAAGCAACCGTATCAGCATACAAAAATCCCGTAGCAAGAATAATACCAAAGGGAGAAAATAAAAACTAGACTCACCTTGGACTTCCCCATAAATCTCATAGTCGATTGCCCAGAGCTCGGAAGAAGCCATTGTCCAGTCCAAGTCACGGGGAGCTGACAGCAGCTTCCAAAGAGACTGAGAGGGGGTATGTATGTGTGCTATCTGATCTGCTTTACACTGCGGTTTGACCAGCCTGTGTTACTAAATTCAGCAGTAGGATGGAAAGCAATGTGTGGCCCACCTGGAATAAGGAATAGGAAGAAATGTGTTTTGTTATTCAGCCATAGTTAACTGTGTGCTAAATCATCTACTTTGTATGCAGAAAGACATTTCCAGTGTCTCCAAGCAGGGCTGGGGAACCTCCTGGCAGAAACCCTGGAGGATGATTATCAGTCTGCATCAATGCTAGTTTAGATAAAGCAAAGCAAGCCAATTTCTCTTTCTAAACCCACCTTCATAATAGCTGTAATAGGAAGGAACTTTTGTAGGGAAACGGCAAAAAGCTGATTCAGATTAATAACTGTAAGGAAACTTGCTCTCATCTTACATTTTAGCAATTGATTGCTATACCTATGGGCTGGAAAAGGACACCTCCATGTCTAATATTTTATACAAGATCTAGGAATGAGATTTTTTAAAAAATGTTTACAAATGCCAGCAAGGCATTTACAAATGCCAGCATCCGACTCTTCCTCTCCATCTTCCTATTTTCTGTAAGCATAAGAGTTTATAAGAGAGAGGATAAATAGTTGCAGACATTCCTTCAGTTACATGGTATACAGCCCCATGGTACATTCAACAAAAACAAAATGTGCACGCATTTGTTAAAGAACTGTGCCAATCTCAGCCCCCATGAACATGCGTGGGCCTCGCACTGAGAACTGCCAACTCAAAATGTCAGATTAGAGAGATTCAGGATCTGTTCCTAAGTGTTTGAAATAAGATGCATTTCCTCCTATTCCGTGTGTTGATGTTAGATCAATGGATTGTCTCTTTTTTCCCTATTCAAGCATTTTAGGCCATGTTTTAATAATTCTATTGCTCTGATACTCCAGGTACATTTCTGATGAGCTTTATACCACTCAAGGAATAGTCTGTTGACCTAAACTTTAAGAAATCTTATGGCCATAGAGGTCAATTATACCAGTATCACTAATATCTTTAAATGGGGACATTAGAATCACTATGTGAGATGAGTAGCTATACAAATGTAATTAAATGAATAAATATGGCACAATTTTTAAATTCACCATAGCTTTCTTTCTTGGGTGGTATGGAGAATTTTAAAAAAGTAAAAATAAACCATGAGATTGGACTGGTACTGCAAACAGCAGAACCTAACTGGTTGGAAGTGGTGATCACATGACCCCAGGATATTGCAACTGTTGTAAGCACCCAATTTGTTCATGAGTCTGTGGGGATGCTGTGAGCAGTCATAAGTGTGAGGACCTGTACTAAGTTAAAAAAAATTCCAGTGCTGTTGTAACTTAGAATGGTCGCTAAACATGAGGACAACTTATAAAGACAAGTTTCAAAAAAGCATATTTAGATGCATTTTAATTTCTAGTGAATTAAAATAAATAAAAATTATAAGGCTATTAGTGTGAAAAGTATTTTTTTCTTAAAGGAACTTATTAGTCTAGTTCATGGGTGTCAAACTCGCGGCGTCACATTGCCATCACGTGATGTTTCGCGACAGTTTTTCCCTTCACGGAGCTGGGGTGGGCGTGGCCTGCGCATGATGCATCCGGCCCGCGGGCCACCAGTTTGACACCCCTGGTCTAGTTGCTAGCTTGGTAATGGAAGTAACTTGTTCTGGTTTCCATTCTCACTTTTTGTATGCTTTACTATAATGTATTGGTTTCTTTCTTAAAGCATAATGCTAAATTAACAGCATCAGAATGAGCAAAATAAATCTTTGCATCATTTGGTCCTCACATGTATGACCGTTGCAGCATCCCCACGGTCATATGATCAAAATTCAGGCACCTGGCAACCACCACGTTTACCACAATTGCAGCATTCTGGACTCACGTCATCTACCATTTGTGACCTTCTTCCCAGACAGCTTCTGAGAAGCAAAACCAAGAGGGGAAGCCGGATTTTGCTTAACAACCGCTGATTCACTTAATAACTGCAATGATTCACTTAGCAACCATGGCATTAAAGGTTGTAAATTTGAGCATGACTCACTTAAGAACCAGCTTGCTTAGAAATGGAAATTCTGGTCCCAATTGTCGCTGTAAGTCGAGTCTACCTGTATTTATATAACATGAGGGAGTGAATGAGAATGGCAGTTAAGAAATATGAACTATAAACAAACAAACAAACACACATGCAGTCCCCAATAGGTAAAGTTAACAACCGCAGTGATTTGCTTAATTTGGGGTGCAATAGAAAGTGTTGCTTGCCCCCTATAAAGCCCTCCATGGCCCAGGGCCTGGTAATTTGAAGGTTATGGTCTGTGTCCTGTGGCATTTGCCCATCTTATGCCATCGGAGTTGGCACATTTCAGGACCTCTCAATCAAGCAGTGCTACCTGACTGGAGCCAGGAATGGGCCTTCTCAGTCATGGCCTCTGTCCTTGGGCACCCTTTCCTCCCCAAGACTGAAATGCCTCTCCCCTTCTGCACCCCTCGAAAGATCCTGGGGTTCTGATGGGGCTGTGGGCTTCCCCAGGGAAAGATTTGGCCCTGTGGTAAGATAGGCAGCTGATAATTGCACCTGTGACAATTTCTTTGTGTGTCTAATCACATTTGGCCAATAACCTATTCTATTCTATTCCATTCCATTCCATTCCTCTATATTCTATTCTATTGTTCTATTCTTTTCTATTATCTTTTTTACTCTATATTCTATTCTATATTTTACTCTATATTCTATTCTACTCTATATTCTTCTATTCTACTCTGTATTCTATTCTATATATTCCATTCTATTCTATATTTTACTCTATATTGTTATATTCCTATGTTTCACTCTCTATTCTATTCTGTTCTATTCATAAATGTTATGTTTCCTCCTTCAGGATAGCTGCCTGGTGGGGTCTATTTCGAGGGTTTGTTTAAGCTAATTTCCCCTCAGCCTGAGCCTTTCCAGAAATGGGGCAGCTTCAGAGAAGCACATAACAAAAATAATGATAAGAAAAAGTAACGAATACAGCGGGCTGAAAAAGAGGGGTCTGGATGTCACCATTCCCAGTAACTCCGTGATTGTTATTTTTTTGCTGTTATTTACCCTTGAGGAATGGAGTGGGGGGAGGGAAGGAAGGGGAGAAAAAATGGAGCTCAAAGAAAAGGAGCTGGAAGCCTCCGAGTGAGGGAAGCGATGCGAGATTTGGCGGGAAGACGGGGGCGCGCGCGCGCGCGCCAGGGGCCCGTGGGGCGCGCTAAGAGAGGGCGCGAGGAGGAGGGGAGGGGGCGCGCGGCCGCGCACACACCCCAGAGGCGGAGCTGGGCGGGAAAAGGAAGGCGAGCCATGAAGGGGAAGGCGGCCTCGGGCGTGCGGATGGTGCGCGCGCCTGTGAGGGTGGTGGGGCGCGCGCGCGCGCACAGATATTATTGGTGACACATACGCCTGTTTTTAGACACACTGACACAAACACAAAAGTACACATATCTATTCTATACCACATATATTATAGAAATAGCTTGAAATAGATCTATACTAGTCTCCCTTTATTTATGTAAAAAAATATAACATAGATATATATATATATATAGTCTGCTTGTCCGTGGGGAATAGAGGTCAGGGAGAACAAGCGGTTGACTAAATCGGGAACTTCTTCAACGGGAGAGCTTTTCCACCAATATCTCTGCTTTCCGTTTTCCGTGTGTATGTATGTATGTATGTATGTGTGTGTGTGTGCATATATATATATATATATATATATATATAAAAATATAACATAGATACATATATATATATATATATATAATCACACATAGGTATAAACACATGCACTCCCACTCATATATATGCACCCACATACATATATAGAAACTCCCACATACACGTACATGCATACATGCATATATGTGTGTGTGTGTGTATATATATATATATATATATATAAACATACGTGTTTATCACATACCACATACATATAATATACATGTAATATATACATATTTGTAATATATTCAAGACTTTTTTCTGCTAGATATTTAAAATGGACTGATTAATATACATATGTAATATATGTGTGTATATGTATATATATGTGTGTGTATGTATGTATATAGCATATATATATGTGTATGTGCATGTTAGGTGTATGGTTATATATATTCTTCTTTTGAGAGCGGGCATCAGTATTTCATTTTTTCATGTGTGCCAGTGTATTCACAGAAAAAAGTGATAATAAAGGTTATCTTATATACATACTAGTATACATTACACTCATGTATAGGCACAAATTATACATACATACATACATACATACATACATACATACATACATATAAGGGAGGGAGAGAGATGTACATACCAATATACACACACTAACATACATTTAAACATGTACATACACGTACACACATGATACTCATGCACATGCTTGTAGACTAGTTAAAAAAACCTCAGAATGAACATCACACTTTGCCTTTTGCCCCCTTTAGCTTTGGAAACTCAACTTGTTTTAAGCAAGAGTTTGTCCTACGTTTGAAATTGAACTTTTTGTTTGAATTTCAGCCAACTAACCTAGATATTGAGCCAGGTATCTCTGTGGTAGCATTTGAAGTAGGTCAATGCTTCCCCTAACAAAAATTTATCCCCAAAAAAACTAATACTTTGGCAGGTATTCTATAAATAATCCAAATGGATCACAATCCAATATCACTCCTATTGATTTAAAACTCACGGTGGCAAATATGTGGTCCAGTTTGGTGCTGGATCCAGTCTAGATTTTTACAAAAGAATCATTGGCCACCAGTGTAATTTCACAAGTACACATTAATTGAGTTCAGCAAGGATAATGAGGATGCATAATTTGTGGCTCAGAATGTTGTGGAAACACAGACACTATTTGTAAGCCATCACATTAAGTAAAAATATAATTTGCCTCTTGGGCCACAGAATTGTTAATTAACAATTCTATTGTATTCTATTTTTCTTCTTCTTATTTGCCTGGCTTAGTTACAAAGTCTGCTTGTTGTACATTGCTTAGCAAAGTTTATATCGATGTATGATGTGATAAGATTTGTTTTGCAGCTGGCTTGTTAACAGTCCTCAGCTTCTGACTATTTGCTTAGTGACTGTTCGAACTTACGACTATCGCATCGTACCCACAGTCATATAATTGTGATTTGGGCACTTGGCAACTGGTATTTACAATTGTTGCAAACTTCCAAGACAGCTTCCAACAAGCAAAGTCAACGGGGGGGGGGGGGAGCGGGATTCACTTAATGTCTATGGAGATTCTCAGTCATCCAGGTCGTGGTTGTCCCAAAGGTGCTTTTTCAAGAGGCAACTGGACTTCCTTGTTTTTCTTTGAAGACGTTTCGCTTCTCATCCAAGAAGCTTCCTCAGATCTGACTGAATGGTGGGGAATGGATTTATATTCCTTGCAGACAGCTGGTCATTTGCATCCTTTATAGAGAGTCGTTGAGGCCACTTGGAGGTTTATCTGTGTCCTCGTGGTCACCTGTATGTTCCAGCATTTCCAAGAAGGCTCAACACCCGTTTGCACTACTCAGGTGACCCTGGGGACACAGACAAACCTCCAAGTGGACACAGATAAATACCTCCAACTGTCTGCAAGGAATTCCATTCCCCACCATCCAGTCAGAGCTGAAGAAGCTTCTTGTTTGAGAAGCGAAACATCTTCAAAGAATAAGAAGAAAGTCCAGTTGCCTCATGAAAAAATACCTTGGATTCACTTAACCACTGCAGCAAAAAAAGGTGGTTAAATCGAGTATGTTCACATGATAACTCACGTAACAACCTTATCCTCTAGCAATGGACATTCCTGTCCCAATTGTGGTCATAAGTCAAGGACTAGTACTAATTAGTAATATAAATTAGTGTGTATATAATTTGTTCCCGCTTTTATTGTTTTTACAAATAACTCAAGGTGGAGAACATATCCAACACACCTTCCTCTTATTTACCCCACAACAACAACCCTATATGGTGAGTTGGCCTGAGAGAGAGGCCTGGCTTTCATAGCTATGTCGGGACTTGAACTCATTGCCTCCTGCTTTCTAGCCTGGTGCCTTATTAGACCAAACTAGCTGAATATAACCCTTGTGTTTTCAATTTACTCTGGAGTGGTTGGTATCGTATGATGGGCCAGTAATAATAATAACAGTATGAAGCAGCCCCAGTGGTCATCAGCTTCAGTAACCAATTTTGACATACTGAAAGTATTTTTGCTACAAATGGATTCTTCTCTTCCTTTAAAAAGCCATCACCTTGTCTAACCAGATGGCCAGCATAAGCACATTAAGAACAACATTACTTCTCTTGATTAATTATATGATCAAAGGCAAACAGAAGATAATAGCTCCTGGGTTGCAGACTATTTCTCCTGTTCAGACATTGGGAAACCAGATATGCAATTTGCAAGCTGTAACTGGCTATCCTTCTTTGGTCATGTCAGGCAATCTGGAACTAAAGTGTTTATTTTTGTGTGTGCATCCAAACCAGTTCCACATCTTTCAAAACATCTGGATAATGTAAAGATAGAGTTCTTGGTGCCATACATCTTATTTTAATAGTGGAACAGCCTATCCCAGATCTTGACCTCTTTATAAATCTTAAAAGTTATGAAAATAGAAACAGTCTGGGGGATGCCTTCACAGAATGTCACAATTGTTCCCTCCTAACGAAGAAAGAAACCAGGATTTTTTTAAAATAGGACAAGGAAGAAGCTTGTAGCTAGCAGGAAAGACTGAGATCCTTGTTCATTTTTGCTAAAAATAAACTAACATAAATTCTCAAGGAACCAAGAATCACAGCCATACAAATACAGTACTAGAAGTAGTACTGTAGATCAATGTCCTAACTTAGTTTAAGAAAGCTCCACAGATAAAGTAGGGGTAAAAGGTATTGATATGAGATTGATTCCTTTAAACATAACAAAGATTGGAGACCAAAATCTCTCCATACTCTGGAACTACACCTCTCATCAGTCTTAGCCATTATGAATAATAATAGTCAGGAATAATAAGAGGTATTGAGGATATGGATTCCAGACCAGCTGTACAGCTCTATCTTTCTTAATTTTAACAATTACCATATACATTAGTGTACAGGTAGTCCTCAACTTACGACCACAACTGAGCACAAAATTTATGTTGCTAAGTAAGATATTTGTTAAGTGAGTTTTGGCCCATTTTGCGGCCTTTCTTGTCACAAATGTTAAGCGAATCATTAGTTAAGTTAATTACACAGTTGTTAAAGTGAATGTGGTTTACCCATTGACTTTGCTTGTCAGAAGGTCACAAAAAGGTGATTACATGATCCCGGAATACTTCAACTGTCATAAATGTGAGTCAGTTGCCAAGTGTTTGAATTTTGATCACATGATCATGGGGATGCTTCAACAGTCGTAGGTGTGAAAAAAATGGTCATAAGTCAATTTTTTTCAGTGATGTTGTAACTTTGAACAGTCAGTAAACGAACTGTTGCTGATCATATGATCCTGGAATGCTGTAACCATCATAAATCCATGCTGGGCTAAAATTTTGATGATGTGAATGGAGGGACCCTGTGACAGTCATAAGTGTGAGGATAGTCATAAGTCATTTTTATCAGTGCCATCATAACTTTGAACGGCCGCTAAATGAATGGTTGTAAGTCGAGGAATAACTCTATGAAGAAAAAAGTGACAAAGTATCCCTGATTGAACTTCTCCAAGACTTATCTAGTTTGTTTCCATTTTTCATTCATTCATTCATTCATTCCATTTTCCAATAAAATAAATTTAAGGGTGCATCCATAGCGTCTTTTTATTCCTTTTCTTTCATTCCTTTTCATTCCTGCTAAAAAGAAATCAAAACATGGAATAACAATACATTTAGGCCAGCGGTGGGTTGCTCCCGGTTCGGCCCGGTTCTTAGAACCGGTAGCAATGGCGGGAGGCTCCGCCCACCCACTCGGGACGCTTCTGCGCATGCGCAGAAGTGTCACGCGCGCAAGTGCGCACCCGAACCAGTAGCAACGGGTTTTAGAACCCATTACTGATTTAGGCATTATGATAATTTTCTACCTGAAGCGACATTTTTGTGAAGCAGAAAATAGTGTTGCTAGGATTGCAAGGAGAGACTTTAATTCATGTTTTACTTCCTGTGTGCTTTGCCTTTGTGTTTTTCTCAAGCATTCTTTATTTCCTGTTATTTATGAAACATTTATTCTATAGTGTACGCTTCCCTTGTTTGCCACTTTTCATTTAACAACATAAGATTAAGAGCACCTTATAATTCAATGGTTTTAAGGAAGCAAACCAACCTAATCTTTCAGTAATAATTCTGTAAGAATAAGGAGCTGGATGGAGACAGACTGAATTTAAAAACAACTAAACAATAACAAACAATGTTTTTTCTCATCTTTTAGAAGAAAGCCATACTTGGGAAATTAGTTAGAAATTTGCTAGTTGGCTAGTATACTACACAAAATGGAATCACGATGGTAAAAGGAAAAAAAAATGGTAAAAGAAATCCAAAATTGTAGAGTTGATTTAAGATTGGAACATTGAAAAATGCTACAGGAAGGGTAACCAAACACCAGCAAAATTGATGCCTTCATTTATTGTTCAATTTCTAGCATCACCAGTCCACTTTATACAACCAGGCCTCCCATTTCAAGGGTAGTTATAGTTTCAGTTTTGAGGTTCAAATGAAGACACAAGGAACACTGTTATTTCTCAAGCCAGAATATGATGTTTACAAATTTTGTCTGCTAATTTACCAAGTCCTTTCTTTCCTTTCAGATTTTAGAATTTCTAATCATACAACTTCAGGGTGAAAAGGGGGAACAGTCAGAAAGATCTTCCATGCTCGAAGGAACAATTGTTATTTCTTTGGACATTCAAGATTCTCCCCAGCGTGTGAATCAGCCCCACTGTGTTGCAATTAGTGAGTATAATTCAGATTTATATTTCTTTCAGAACAGTTATTTTTCAGGAAAATAAAAACTAGGCAAAGCAACCTCTTCCCTTTAGGTGGCATTTTACATCTACAGTAGTCCTAGACTTACAACCATTCGTTTAGTGACTGTTTGACGTGATAACAGCACTGAAAAAAGTGTCTTATGACCGTTTCTCACACTTACGACCGTTGCAGCATTCCCCATGGTCACATGATCAGAATTCAGGCACTTGGCAACTGGCATGTATTTATGACGGTTACACTGTCCCTAGGTCACGTGATCAATATAACCGTCCCAGCCAGTTTCCAACAAACAAAGTCAATGGGGGGGGGGGAGTATCAGGGTTCCAAGTAACACCCACAACGAAGCTAGATTTGCTTAACAGCAGTGAGATTTATTTAACAACTGTAATAATTTGCTTAACAACCGTGGGAAAAAAGGTTATAAAATGAGACACAACTTACTTAACAACTTCCTCGCTTAGCAGTGGAAATTTGGGGTTCAGTTGTGGTCATAGGTCAGCAGAGTGGTGTGGTGGCCTAGAGGTGGAGCTCTCGCTTCACAATCAGGAGGCTGTGAGTTCGATCCTAGGTAGACGCATATATTTCTCTCTCTGGGCACAGTGAGAATATATGTGCTGAACAAAACTCCGCATTGGCGACAGGAAGGGCATCCGGCTGTGGCGAGTTGTCGTAGACCCTCTTATGGAGGACATCAATGCTACAACACACGGATCCTGCCATGGATCGAATACCAAGTCTCTAGACCCCCCCCCCCCGCGCGGGCCCACCCCCCCCTCCGCCCCCCCCCCCCCCCGTGCATGCTCACAGGCCTCACAATGGACTCCTGAAGCCTGGGGACGGTGAAAAACGACCCAGCGGGCCAACCGGAAGTTCGTAAACAAACTTCTGGTTGGCCCGTTTGGCCGTTTTTCGCCATCCTCGGGTTTCAGGAGGCTTTCCTGAAGCCCGGGGAGAGCGAAAATGGCCGAAAAGAAGGCTGAAAATCAGCTGGCCAGCTCGCACATGCGCGCTGGAGCTGACATAGGGCAACGCCTCGCGTGCCCTCCAATATGGCTCCGCGTGCCACCTGTGGCATGCGTGCCATAAGTTCGCCATCACGGGATTATGGGATTGTTAAATGATGATGATGAGTTGTGGTCATAGGTCGAGGTCTACCTGTACTCATATAACATGCAATTCCCAATAAATAAATTTAAGGTGTAAGTTTATGTTCCTACAATGGGTTGAGCACAAATACAACAGCTCAAATTTAGCCTTGCCACAAACTTAAACAAAATTAATAACAGCAGTTCTTTTATTTGTTCCGTGCAGTTGCTGCAAAAGGTGATTTATGCCACAAATTCCTCAGTGACCTAACATTCAAAGGTAAATATTTAACCCTATTTGAGATTTACAAAGTCATTTTTAAGCTAATCCAGCCCAGCATTCAGTTCTCACAGCCCCTGATACATTTTGACCAGAACAAAATAAATCTTTTTATAACTTTAATAGATATATGAATTCACCCAACTTCTGAATATTTCCTGAGTCATCCTGAGGAGATTCTGTTGCATCTGAATTGTTTCCTCATTATTGAAGTTGTCCCCGAAAATTGGAATAAGAACTCTGATGTATTAAAGAAATTGATAATCTTCTAAAACAAGAAGACTGAGACCTAATTAATTTTTGTTTTGTTTTATTTTTTTACTTACATACTTTTTTGAAAAGAGATGTATTACAATACAATACAATACAATACAATACAATACAATACAATACAATACAATACAATACAACACAACACAACACAACACAACACAACACAACACAACACAACACAATAAACTGTGCAATATTGGAATAGGAATAGATGGGTTCTGAGATAGCTGAATGGATACGAATGTTCAAGCTACACTGTAGACATTGTAGGACCGTGATGGCGAACCTATGGCATGCGTGCCAGAGGTGGCACGCAGAGCCCTCTCTGTGGGCACGCGTGCCATCGCCAGCTGCTCTTCTGGTTTCCGGCGTGCACATGTGCACTGGCCAGTTGGTTTTCGCAGGCACTGGAGCGCCGGAAAATGGCCCAAAAAACAGCCTGTTTTCCAGGCTGTTTTCACGCCATGTTTCAGCCGTTTTCAGGCCGTTTTCGGGCCAAAAACAGCCTGAAAAACGGCCCGAAAAATGGCCTGGAAACAGCCTGAAAAACGGCCTGAAAACGGCCCGAAAAACAGCCTGAAAATGGCCCCAAAAATGCCCAAAAAACAGGCATGTGCGCGCCGGCCAGCTGGTCTTCAGGTTTCCGGCACGCTCACACGCGCACATGCACGCGCATGCACGCGCATTCCGGTTTGGGCACTCGGTGCCGAAAAGGTTTGCCATCACTGTTGTAGGAGGAGAGGCAGGTCAGTCTATGCTAGCCCCAAATCAGGAGGAATCTGGTAGATCTTTTCAACAAATTTTAATAAAAGGCCTAAGCTGCAGCTCACTTCATGAAAGCATATGCCTTTTAATAAACATTTGTTAGTCAGAAAAGGTGCTCCAAGTTTCCTTCTGATTTATTCACACAACCATTTCATGACTATGCTGGCTGGAGAATTCTGGGAGTTGAAGTTGAAGTCCACAAGTCTTAAAGTTGCCAAGTTTGAGGACCTCTGCTCTACAGGCATTTTTCAGAATATCAGTTGGAAAAGGCAACATTACATCTTGGCTGATTAATATTTTTTGATTAACCTTTTTGGAGTTGGGCAGCTAATACATTTAAACAAACATTTATGTGTGTGTGTATGTTTGTGTGTGTGTGTATACAGGTAGTCCTCGACTTAGAACCATAATTGGCTCAAATAATTAATACTATTTGAGATTTTAAAAGTGCTTTTGGTGGATCATCAGACCACAAGCTAACCCAGCCCAGATTTTCTGTTGCTAAGCAGGGTGGTTGTTAACATGAATTGCACCCGATTTTATGACCTTTACTGCCACGTTGTTAAGCAAATCACTGCAGTTTTTAAAGTGAGTCTTATGGTCGTTAAGCGAATCCAGCTTCCTCCCATTGACCTTGCTTGTCGGAAGCCAGCTGGGAAATAAATACACGCCGGTTGCCAAGCGCCCAAATTTTGATCACACGATCGTGGGGATGCTGTGATGGTCATAAGTGCAAGGACCAGTCATAAGTCACTTGTTTCGGTGTCATTTTAATGTCAAACGTTCACTAAACAAATAATTGTAAATCGAGGACTGCTTGTATATTAAAAGGCTCATATAACCCTCCTTGCTGCAGCTTGCTTTCTTGTATCAACTGATAGAAGGGAATCTTAAATATTCTTGCCTGTTGTTTGGAGAGCAGGAATTCCTTGTTTGTCTTGCAGTGTTTGTCTCCTAGCACTAAATTTTTCCTTCCACAGAAATAGAAAGCTTACTGCCTTTCTGCCAGAGTGGTGTCCCGCCCGGAAGCGGATGTCCTCATGAATCTCTGCTTACCATGCCTTTTCAGCTTTCCTTTCAGGTTAGCCTATACCACACTGAGCATTATTAGACGCGTAGGGCTGGAAAGGACCTCGGAGGTCTTATAGTCGAACCCCCTTTTCAAGGAAGAGAGCTTTATTATCCCATCGCAGTCAAATGCTTGTCTCTTCTCTTCTTGAAAACCTCCAGTGATGGAGCACCCGCAACTTAGCTATTCCATTGGTTAATTTTTCTCACAGTCAGAAAAATTCACCTTACTTCTAGGTTGGGTCTCTCTTTAACAAGCTTCCATCTATTACTTCTTGTCCTGCCCTCTGATGGCCTAGAGCAGTGGTTCTCAACCTTTCTAATGCCGCGACCCCCCGCGACCCCCGCCCCGCCCCCGCGCCCCCCGCCCTGCCCCCTCCCCGTGCATGGTGGGGGGGCAAAAGGGGCGTGGCACCCGGGGGGAAATGCTCCCGGTTCTTTTACCCTCTGCACATGCGCAAAGCGTTCTGCGCATGCGCAGAGGGTAAAAGAAGCCAAATGGTGGCGTCCGGGCGGGTGGGCGAAGTCTCCCGCTTCCGTGGCTACCAGCTGTCCGGCAACCCGCAGGCACGGCTGAACCAGGAGCATTTCCAAGATGGCGGGCTAGCGCGCGCGGCGACCCCTGTGAAAAGGTCGTTCGACCCCCAAAGGGGTCGCGACCCACAGGTTGAGAACCGCTGGCCTAGTGAACAAGTCAATCCCCTCTTCTTTGTGACAGCCCCACAAGTTCAGGAAGACAGCTATCATGTGTCCCTGCCACCCCAGTCCTTCTCTTCGATAGACTAGACATGTTTATCACCTTCAACTGCTAAAGGAACCAATGGACATGTGTTCTTGTCCAATACGATACTTTTCCCACAGAATATACCATACTGTAGGCTATAACATATGAAGAACAGTTGCAAGAATGGGTCTGTCTAGTCCGGGTGTCAGCAACCTGTGGCCAAAGAGCCGCATGTGGCTCTTTGGGCCCTCTGCTGTGGCTCCCTGTCGGGTGATCCCACCACTGGCTGGCCCCGCCCCTCGCCCTCCCCTCCCAGTCACTCCTCGCCTGGCCTGAGAAGGTAAGGGCGACGGCGGGGGATGGAGAAGCAGCCGGGGCAGAGACAGAGAGATACAGAGAGAGGGGGAGAGAGAGAGACATAGAGAGATACAGAGGGAGAAGGGAAGAGAGAGGGGGGAGGGAGGGAGGGAGAGAGAGAGAGAGAGAGGGAGATGTCAAAAGGGTTTTGTGGTTCCCGGTGTTTTTTAACAACCGGTTGTCTGCCCTAATGACTGGCTGGGTAGGCATGGCTAGGGGGTCATGTGACTGGTGGGAGTGAGTGACATCGAGTTGGCCACGCCCACCCAGGTTTTGTGGCTCCCGGTGTTTTCTTTTCTGTGGGAAACGGATCCAAATGGTTCTTTGAGTGTTTAAGGTTGCAGACCCCTGGCTAGTCTAATGAAAAGGAGGACTAGGGATGACATGAAAGCAGTGTTCCAATATTTGAGGGGCTGCCACAAAAAAGAGGGGATCAACCTATTCTCCAAAGCACCTGAAGGGAGAACAAGAGGAAATAGGTAGAAACCAATCAAGGAAAGAACCAACCTAGAAATAGGAAGAAATTTCCTGACAGAACAATTAATCAGTGGCCAACGACAAAGCCAAGAAGGTGGCTTCATTCTAGCAGTTTAAAGTTTGATCTAGACAGAAGAAGAAGGAGGAGGAGGAGGAGGAGGAGGAGGAAGAAGAAGAAGAAGAAGAAGAAGAAGAAGAAGAAGAAGAAGAAGAAGAAGAAGAAGAAGAAGAAGAAGAAGAAGAAGAAGAAGAAGAAGAAGAAGAAGAAGAAATGAGTGAAATAGCTTGCATTCAGAAGTTGTGGTTGCTCCACCATTGGAGGTTTTTAAGAAGACATTGGACAATTATTTGTCTGGATTGATTGCTTATTAGTAACCTATGACTATCACTAAGTGCTGTATCCAGGGGTGGGTTTCTCCCGGTTCAGACCAGTTCTCTGAAACCGGGAGCGGCCCGCTGGTGACATCACGATGACGTCACCGAACCGGATCGGTCGGTGCCGGTCAGTGGAGGTGGCCATCTTTTTAAAAAAAAAAAAATTTTGAATTTTTTTTTGAGTTTTTTTTTTCCTTCTGAGCATGCGCAGAAGTCGACTTCCGGCACTGTGCATGCGGTCGCCATCTTTTTTTTGGGTTTGTTTGTTTGTTTGTTTGAGATTTGTTGTTACTGCGCATGCGCAAAGCGTGCGCGCGCCCACGCGGCACGCCCACGCGGCACACCCATGCGGCCGCCCATGCGGCACGCCCATGCGGCACGGGAGGGAGCGAACTGGCAGCGAGGTAAGTTGGAACCCACCCCTGGCTGTATCTTATGATTCTTGATGAATGTATTTTTTTTTCTTTCTTTTTCCTTTTTATGTACACTGAGAGCATATGCACCAAAGACAAATTCCTTGTGTGTCCAATCACACTTGGCCAATAAAGAATTCTATTTCTATTTCAAGAATGGTATAGACTAGAAAACCTCCAAGGTCCCTTCCAACTCTGCTATTTTGTTCTTCTTTAATAATTTGTTTCTTCTTTCCATCGCACACTTCCTCCTAAAAAAAAACCAACTCTGATTTTACATCACTGGAATTATTTGCTGAGCAATAAACCTGTTTTGCAGAAAACTGAAGATCAATTTGTTGTTGTTGTTGTTGTTAGTCGCGAAGTCGCATCCGACCCATCGCGACCCCATGGATGGGGTCTTCCTCCAGGCCTTCCTGTCCTCTACCATCCTCAGGAGTCCATTTAGATAGATCAATATCGATGCTAAATCTTAGAATTTGTCCAAATATATGAACCCCGGTAGAAGCAGATAATAACTACACAGCCTGTAAATAAAGGCGGGTGCTAGTTTGCTGTGATCCTGATAATTCTCAGCCCTCTTTCCCATCATTCTAGTGTGCATCTGAATTTTTTTTTAAGTCAAGTTACATACATAATGCCATGTTGGGCTTGATCCAGAAAATAATGCGGTTAACATCTTTGCCTGGATGATCTGTTCTCAACATCCTCCAAACATCTGAGGAAACTGTTCTAGAATCAAAATCTTCATTCCTTTCCCAGTGCCAGTTTTCACAGGCACCGAAGAAAAACAACAACTGCAGCTGTTCTCTCTGGTGGTCCCTGATTTCGTTTCAGAAGAATGGTTGAGTAGAACAGTTGTTCAAACTAGAGAACTAGAATTGGTTCCAAAATGGTTGCGGACATCACTTTCACCAACCCCCTGCTTCGGCAGGAAACCCTATACCACTTCAGACAAATGGTTATCCAACATCTTCTTAAAAACTTCCAGTGTTGGAGCATTCACAACTTCTGGAGGCAAGTTGTTCCACTGATTAATTGTTCTAACTGTCAGGAAATTTCTCCTTAGTTCCAGGTTGCTTCTCTCCTTGATTAGTTTCCACCCATTGCTTCTTGTCCTGCCCTCAGGTGCTTTGGAGGATGTCTTGACTCCCTCTTCTTTGTGGCAGCCCCTGAGATATTGGAACACTGCTATCATGTCTCCCATAGTCCTTCTTTTCATTAAACTAGACATACCCAATTCCAGCAACCGTTCTTTATATGTTTTAGCCTCCAGTCCCCTAATCATCTTTGTTGCTCTTCTCTGCACTCTTTCCAGAGTCTCCACATCTTTTTTACATCGTGGCGACCAAAACTGAATGCAGTATTCCAAGTGTGGCCTTACCAAGGCATTATAAAGCGGTATTAACACTTCATGTGATCTTGATTCTATCCCTCTGTTAATGCAGCCTAGAACTGTGTTT
>QLTV01002253.1:1666076-1680687 GCA_003457575.1 Thermophis baileyi
TTTTCTGCGAGGCATGGTTCACATCAGACAGTGCTTCTTGAAACCAGTAAACCCAAACCAGGTGTGTGTTTTTAAAGGGCAGGACAGCTGTCAGCAACACATCCAATATCATCACACTGATTGGAGTCAAGGTTGGCTCACTCCTGGCTCCAATTAGCTCTTGGAGAAGTCATTAGGCTAGGGGCTCACATACTTTTTCCTCCCTGCACTGTGAATGTTTACATGTTATGTTCAATTAAACCATGGCAACATCTAATGTTTGTGTAGTATTATTTTAAGAAGACTGTGTTTTTCTATTGTTGTGACTTAGATGACGTTCAGAGCACATTTTATGACCAATTCATGCAAAACTCCATGTAATCCCAAGGGGTTCACATACTTTTTCTTGCAACTGTATCATGTGAGGATGCTGCAACGGTCATAAACGTGAACAAGGGGCATAAGTCCCTTTCTCAGTGCTGCTGTAACTTTGAACGGTCACTAAATGAATGGTTGTAAGTCAAGGACTACCTATAGTTGATTCTTGGTGGCAGTTCAGATTATCCTATCACAACCTCCTCAACTGAGCAGGGTGTTTACTGCCATTTTCCCCCCGCTTGAATGATCAAGGCCTATGGGTTTTTTGGGGGGGTCAGTAACATTGCTTCTACTCCCCCCTCCCAGACCCCAGGTTTTGGGTTCTCTGCCTCACCGACATGCGCTGGCTGCGCAACCAGGTCATCGCGCCCTTCACCGAAGAGCTGGTCTTCCGGGCCTGCATGGTGCCCATGTTGGTGCCCTGCACAGGAGTAGGACTGGCCATCGTCACGTGCCCGCTCTTCTTTGGAGTCGGTGAGTTTTTGATTGATTGATTGATTGATTAATTAGATGTATTTGCCACCCATCTCGCTTCAAAGTTCTGCATCTTCAGTGAGAGGCGATAAGCCCCGAGCCGGCTGCTGGCTTTCGCTCTTCTTGCCTGGATGTGGCTGCATGCTTTGGGGCTGGGGGGGACTATTAGAGGGGGTGGGTAGGGTCTTCCCTGAGAAGGCTGGCTCTTCCTCCAAGTGGCTGCCATCGTTACTAAACCCCCAGGTTCCAGAAGGCGAAGAGGCAAAGGCTTGCAGTGGGATAACGTATGAATGGTGGAGTCCTTGGTGCTCTCTGAGCTCGAGATGTTTCACGACCCAACTAGGTAACCTCATCAGTGCTAGAAGGGATTGGGGGTTTGCCCTCTAGGAGCACTGATGAAGTTACCTAGTTGGGTCGTGAAACGTGAGCAAGAAAACTACCGAGCTCAGAGATCACCCAACATTTCAAACCTCAATTATGTGTGAATGCCTGATTTATTTGGCAAATGGGCCTCCTGCTTGCAGTCCTTCCTTGGGGCATAATCTTCCTAAATATATGTAAAGTGTAGCCTTGCTTTCCACCTCCTTGCTTTCTTCCTTGGGGTTATTAAAATCTAATAGAAATAAGCTCCGATGGAATAGGGAATCAGGCAGGACAGGAAGCTCCGGATTGAACTTCGATTTGAGTCGCCTGCTGATTTGGAAAAGAAAGCTCCCATTTGGGTTGCAAACCTGTTAGCTGAATTTCATAAAAGCGAAAGAAAATCAAGCTAGTTAGACCAGTGGCACCCAAGCTTGTGAGCCCCAGGGACGATGTTCCACGGAGAAAGGTTTTTCCGAGGACCGGAGGGAGCGTGGTTTTGCGGGCTGCCTGCATCCCGTGGATGGGGCTTCGCTTGCTGCGGCGGCCCAGTTGCTGGCATGCCGCGGCCCGGTGCCAGTCCACGGACCTGGGGTTGGGGACCCCCTGGGTTCGACATTGAATGAGAGACCTCCAGAAAGCTGCAAATCTGTAGTCTTAGCTGGAAAGCTTAAAAAACCGTCCCAGAAGAATTAGCATCCACTGCCAACTTGCAAAGCTTTCCAGTTGCCATAAGCAGGAGGGGGGGAGAACTGACCGGAGCTGCTTAGTTGCCCCAACTGAAACTACATTCCACACATGCCTTTCTACAGATTGTATCCTAGGTTACCGGAGTCAGCAGGAGGGGTGTGGGTTTTACAGCCCCCCCCCAAACTGGTTCATTGGAGAATGTGATTTATGACATGCCCAGGGAGGAGGGGGGAAACAGGGTCGGGGGGGCCCGTAGGGGGGCCTAAAGTACGTGAGGTTAGATCTGACTCCATCGGAGTAATTGCCGGAATGTTGCTCCTAATAAATGACTGGATTTCTTTTTAACTTTGGCTCGTGGCTCATGAATTAATTAGGGCATCTTTTGGAAACTTCACATCCACATCCCTGCGGTTGCCAAGCCAACTCCATGGGTGGAAGTCAGCAAGAGTCAAGATTGGCTCAAATTAGACTCATTTTATTCTGAAGCTAGGATGTCAACAAGGTGCTTTGGTTAACTCTACCTGTGAAGGATGCTTCTTCTTGGATAGGGGATGACATATATAGTCCTCGACGTACGGCCACAATTGGGAGCAGAGTCACCCGTGGCTAGGAAGTTAAGTGAGTCTTTCCTGATTTTGTGACCTCGTTTTGCCACGGTTAAGAGAATCACGGCAGTTGCTAAGTGAATCATGCGGTTGGTAAGCCAGTCTGGCTCCACCCCCCCAATTGACATTGGGGGTCAGAAGGCTGCTGGGAAGGTCACAAATGTGACCCTGGATGCTGCAATTGTTGTAAATACATGCAGGTTGCCAAGCATCTGAATTTTGATTGTGGGGACGTGGTTTAAGTGTGAGGACCAGTTGTAAGTCCCTTTTTTCAGCGCCATAGTAAGTCAACTCGGTCATTGGTCACTAAACGAATGGTTGTAAGTCGAGGATTATCTATAAAGCCCAGGAGAACGTAAGGGCCCTATTTTGCCAATACAGATAGTCCTCGACTTACGACCACAATTGAGCCCAAAATTTCTGTTGTTGAGACATTTCTTAAAGTGAGTTTTGCCCCATTGTACGACCTTTCTGACCTCGGTTGTTAAGTGAATCACTGCAGTTGATAAGTCAGTAACCTGGTTGTTACGTGAATCTGGCTTCCCCATTGACTCAGCTTGTCAGGTCACAAAAGGAGATCGCGTGTCCCTGAGACACAGCGACGGACATAACTTGTATGAACCAGTTGCTATGCGTCTGAATTTTGATCACATGACTTGCAAAGGTTGTAACTTTGAAAGAGTCGTAAGTCACTTTTTTCAATGCCGTTGTAACTTTGAATGGTCACTAAATGAACTGTTGTAAGTCGAGTACTACCTGTAAGTGTTTTGTTTTGTTTTTTTACATGTGAAATTATTTTCCTTTCTGCAGCTCATTTCCATCATGTCATCGAGCAGCTGCGGTTTCGCCAAGGAAGCAGAGCCAGTATTTTCCTTTCCGCAGGTGGGGATCAGTCCTGGCTGGGCCGTCACTAAAAGGGAGCAAGGCAGGGGAATGGCGGGTTGGAAGCTCCCAATAAAAACATCCCAATCGTGACCAAAATTTTCCAAAGTTGAACGCTGGGAAAAGAGGCTTAAAACCAGACCATTATGAGTAGGATTTTTGTTGTTGTTCTTTTGGACTTATTGCTGACGTATTGCTAAACCATTTGAAGAAGAAAAAAAAAAAGGTGAATTTGAATTGAACAGCCTTTGGCTGTTTTCCCACAACGTGCTTTATCATGTCCAGAGCAAAGGGCCAAACCGATTTACTTCTAATTTAATTTTAATGTAGCTCAGGGTATTGTGGGGTATTAGGGTATCCTAATTTAATTTTTTTTGTAGCTCAGGGAATCTTGCCTGATGGGTTGTTTTATACCTTGAGCGAACCCAAAAAACCAGCTCAGTTTGATAGCCCTTGGCCAAGTGTGTCATTGTGTAGCTGAGTTGCTCCGTGCGTTACTCGGGAGGCAGCGCAAACCCTAAAGAGGAACGGGATTAAAGAAACGGGATCTATTTGCAAAGGATTTCTTTGCAAATGGAAAGAAAATTCAGATCTTCCTTTTTCCTACTTAACTTATGCATCTCAGTGACTTTAAGGCGACTTTAAGATGCCTGGACTTCAACTCCCAGAATTCCCGAGCCAGCTACTGGCTGGGGAATTCTGGGAGTTGGAATTCCAGACATCTTAAAGTCCGCCAAGGTTCAGAAACACTGAATATCTATCATCGCTTGCGACTGGCCTGAAGTTGCTCCTGTGGGGGATGCACAGAAGCATCCCCCACGGGATTTTAAATTGGGATACCCTGCTCCCTACATGCGTGTGCACACCAACACACACAATCTTTCCTAACCAGCTGCTCCCTTCCCCTGCAGTGTTCCAGTTCTCCTACACCGCGATCTTCGGAGCCTACACCGCTTTCCTCTTCATCCGAACAGGTTGGTGAAGGGTTGGGAGCCGGGATTTTCTTCCCAGAGTTCTCTTCCTCTTGGTTGCTCATTTGCATGCAAAAGGGAGGTTTCCTCAACCATTACCTGCCAATTTCCTCTACTGTTACCTGCCAGGTGAGTCTCTGGAAGTCCCCCCTCGAAGGGCTGGGCGGTAGCTGGGAACGATGGAGGTTTCAAATCTTAAAATTGAGACATTGAGCCCTCTTCTCTGCCAACAACCCTGTTCAAACCCCGATTCTGAGCGGAGGCTCTTCTCCCTTTCTATCAAGGCTAATCCGGGATTAAGACAAAGCGGGTGGTTTAAGATAACCCTGTTGTGGCTTAGTATCCTGGGTGAGCCAATCCCGTTTTTTTTCCTTTGCAAAAATGAAGAATTTTTTTCTCTCGCCCGCCTCCCAGCTAAAATTCTTCATTTGGCTTGACTGAAGGTGTTATTGGTCCACCCGACATCGCTGGGTGGTGGCTTTTCCACCAAGGGAAAGCTCGTTTTCTCTCTGCTCCTCGGAAGGGGTGGGATCCCTCTTTTCACTGTCGCCCTCTCTACACGCAGGACACCTCATTGGGCCGGTTCTCTGCCACTCCTTCTGCAACTACGTCGGATTCCCCGCGGTGGGTGCAGCCCTGGAACATCCACAGTGTTTCCTGGTGGTCTTCTTTTACCTGCTGGGCGTGGTTCTCTTCTTCCTCCTCCTCTTCCCCATGACGGACCCGGCTTTCTTCGGACACCTGCCCATCTGCTCCCTCTCCAGACTGACCTCTCCCGCGGACGGCCTCACCAGCTCTTCCTGGTGCTCCTGACAGCCCCATGGCAGCTCCGCTGCGAACACACCCTCGCCCTCCGCCCACCCTCTCCGGGTGCTGCGCTCTGTGTCCAAATTGGTTCCCAGATGCCGTTCTGCTCCGCAGCTGGGAAGGAAGGGCAGGAGCTCCCCTGTTCCCAGAGAGGCTCCTCACTTCAACCCCGTTTGCCACCGAATGGGTAGCCGCGCTGGCACTCTCGCACACCTCCACCCTGAGCCAACCACCCCTTTTTCTAGAGATCCCTGGGCCCTTTTCCTCCAGGCCCTGAAGAGTTCTATTTTTTATGAATAAAGTACTTTAAGGAGGCGCCTTGGTTGATTGAATGGACTCGGGCGGGGGTCCCCTGTGAGATCCAAACGCTGCCGGTCCTTTGGGTCTCTCCCTCGGCCAGATTTCTCATGGGAATCGGGGCTCTGAGGCCATGAGAAGGAGAGCCCACCGGTGGGTTCTGGCAAAGGGGCTCCTTCCTCGGCAAGCCGAAGCCAGACTGCCGGGAAAGCAAAACTCACTTGAGGGAGAGTAGTCTGACTCCATCTTTGCTCACTAGTCTTAAGTGCTCAAAGAGCCAGAGGGGATCCTGTCTTTCTCTTCAAGCAGCTGCTACTTGGAGGGCATCAACCACGGGCTGCATTGGAAAGTCTTGGGATATGTGGGCAGAAGGGAGCGGGCCAGCTTCCAGAATAACAGAGTAAGAGTTGGAAGGGACCTTGGAGGTCTTCTAGTCCAACCCCTGCTCAAACAGGAGACCCTATACCATTTCAGACAAGTGGTTATCCAATTTCTTCTTAAAAACCTCCAGTGATGGAGCACCTGCAACTTCCAGAGGCAAGTGGTTTATTATTCTGACTGTCAGGAAGTTTCTCCTCAGTTCCAGGTTGCTTCTCTCCTGGATTAGTTTCCACAGATGGAATCCCATCCCTTAAGTTTCCATCCATTCTAAGCAACCTTGTGCCAAGCTCACAGGGTTCCCTCTTGGCTGAGCGGCCAGGCCTTTAAGCTTACAGGACCTTAGCATAGCATCCCCCCCCCCCCGTTGGCTTACCAAGAAGAAAGACCCCGACCACAGATGGGCCTCCAGAGTGTGGTGTTTATTGGTACAGCATCTGTTCCATGCTGGCCCTGCCCTGCTTCCTTGGGAACCCCTCGGTGATCATCTGGGCAGCGTCCAGGGCTGCCTTTCAGGACATTGCCTGGGGGGCTGAGAAACCCAGAAGGGTCTGGGGTGGGGGGGGAGGCAGGGCAGAGCACAGCCTGGGGGGGAGGAAGGCTGACTAGCTCAGCAGCAAAGAAGAGAGAGCAGCAGGACAGGACAGAGACGGTTTTCTGAGCAAGACACACACCCCCCGTTCCACCAGCTGTGGCTCATGGGTGGAGAGAGGGAGGTTCTCGTTACCTTTTGCCCAACATTGGGGGGGGGCATGTGGGGAAGGGGCTGCTATGGCGTGCGCCCTGGGCACAGGACTCCAATTGTGTTAGCTCCCCGGAAGGGAGGAGGGGGCCATTCTGCTCCCACATGCCTTTCGTGGTGAGGGGAGGGAATCACAGGTCACTCTCCCCGTACAGGGCGCTGGAGAAGGAGACATAGTCCAAGGCGCCCGTGATGGCATCGGCTCCGCTGTACTTGGTCATCCTGGTGATGCAGTACTCGGCCTGCTCTGGGGGCAGCTCCCGGCGCAGCTCTTCCATTGTGATGTAGTTCTGCGGAGGACCAAGGAGACCCCACCCCACCCCGGTTAGAAGGCCAGAGAAGCCCGGAGCTCAGCACCTACTTGGTAGGAGCCCCAAAGGGGCTTTTCCAAAAGGCAACTGGACTTCCTTGGGCTGTTTTGTTCCCCCCCCCCCTGAAAACATTTCGCTTTTCATCCAAGAAGCTTCTTCTGTTCTAGCGGAATGGTGGAAGGATTTATAGTCTTTGCATTCCATTCCCCTCCATTCAGCCAGAACTGAAAAAGCTTCTTGGATGAGAAGCGAAACGTTTTCAAGGAAAAAAAACCAAAACAGTCTAATTGCTTTTTGGAAAAGCACCTTTGGGACAACCAGGACCTGGATGGTTGAGAATCTCCACAGACATTTGCTTGGTAGGAGATGCCAAGGACCCGTCTAGCATCTCTAGTTGGGGGGCAGAGGGGGGGGGGAAGGATGCCTGACTGAGCCCTGCCATTGAGGCCAGCCCAGCCCTCCCCAGATGTTGCTCTCCAGCTACACTGCTGGGGGTGAAGCCCAGAGCATCTTGAAGGTCCAAAGTGGTAAGATGGAGCTTCCTAGAAATGCTGAGTTGGGGGTCTGTCATGGGGCAGAAGGCCAGGCCAGGCTCAGATGGCTTGCTAGTCCCACCTGCTGGGCTGCTGTGGGGCGGGAAGCCTCAGTGGGCGTCCTTCCTGCTGCCAGAAAAAGGACTGATACAGGGAGAGGCCTGTCACGATCAACTCCCTTGTCTCCTGCCCCACTGATGCAGAGCTGGCCCACCGTAAGGCATTCATTGAAGAATAATTGGGATTATAGAGGAGGTTTGGGAAGGGGGGCTGGCGTTTCCTCGTTTGGGAGAAAAAAGATTTTCCCTGCTGGGGGAAAAGGGAAGCAGAGATGGCAAAAAAAAAAAAAAAACCCCAACCCCAGAACCAACAGGTGGAACCCAGGATGCTAATTCTCTTTAGCTAATCTAGGTTTAATCCCGCTTGTAGATAAGAGTCCCTTGCAAAACTGGTGTGGGCAAGGCGGAATCTCTCTCCTGCTCCCCCCGCCCCCCTCCAGCCATCTCCTCCTGACTCACCTTGTCTGAAGCCAGGATCTTGAAGGAGGCAATGACCTGTTCAGCCGTGTCCGTCTCGGCTGTCTCCCGGGTCATGAAGTCGATGAACGCTTGGAAGGTCACCACTCCCGTGTTGTTGGGATCCACCAGGGTCATGATACGGGCAAACTCCACTTCCCCCTAGGAGCGAGAGGAAGGATCCCCGATGGGTGGATTCTCTCCCCGGTTCAGACAGAGCTGCAGGCCCCAGAGCGGGACAGCTCAAAGCTGACTGGCAGATCTGCCCCCCCACCCCCGTTTCAGACATTGTTCCCATCGTACAGACAACCGGTAATTTTATTGTCTAAAACCAGCAAGTGAAGCGTTTGTCTGAGCAAAGGAATTGGATTGATAGTCAGTTCGTGCAATTCGTTTTATCCAAGAGAGGGAAAACGTTGAAAAATGTTGGGAAAAAGGACATCGGTCGCTTTCTAAATCTACACCTGTTTTTCGATGTTCATTCTGCTATTTTTTAAATTTAAACCTTTCTTTAATTCAATGCATTTACCTCCTCATTTTTATTTTTTATTTTTTGAGCCAGAAAGGGCACCCCAGCGTTGAGGGAAATGCAAAATCCTAAAGGTAACCAAATTCTGTTTTTTAGTCTAGACAAGAAGGGTAAATAATCCCTTTAAGTAATGCTGCTGTCCAGGTGGTTCTCTCTCCTTTGTCCCGCTGCTTATTTCCTGGCAATCTGAGCCTCTCTGGGAAATAAAAAGGGCTATAAAACCAGCCTTAGTCAATTAGAGGAGACCTTCAGGAAACTGGCAAGGGCATTGGCAGATTATATAGGCCATAAACCAAACCAGTTCTCCAGCTGAGCCAAATCTCCCAAGGGCTTTGATGATGGCAGCTTTGCATCCCTGGAGGAAAGAGTTAAAAGTTTCCCTCCCAGCTTGACTGCAGTCCATATGGGCTTCCTCAGAGGGCTGCAAGACCATAATCTATCTATCTATCTATCTATCTATCTATCTATCTATCTATCTATCTATCTATCTATCTATCTATCTATCTATCTATCTATCTATCTATCTATCTATCTAATCTCTCTTTCTTTCTCTACCTACCTACCCAAAAACCTTCCCTGTCTCTCTGTCTGTCTGTCTGTCCGTCTGTCTGTCTGTCTGTCTGACTCTCTCTCTCTCTCTCTCTCTAATCTTTCATCTCTCTCTCTCTCTCTCTCTTATCTATCATCTGTTTATCTTTCTATTTATCTATATCTGTTTATCTATCTACTTACCTACCTACTAATGTCTGTCTGTCTATCTCTTTATCTCTCTGTGGTCTGTCTGTCTGTCTGTCTGTCTGTCTGTCTGTCTATCTCCCGCCTCTCCGTTCTTCCTATCTATCTCTCATCTCTCTCTCTCTCTCTCTCTCTCTTATGAAGGGTCCTTGGTGCTCTCTGAGCTTGCTTGTTCTCTTGCAGATGTTTCATTACCCAGACTAGGTAACATCATCAATGCTAGATTGACTAACACTGATGATGTTAGATACTTAACTAGCACTGATGATGTTACCTAGTTGGGTAATGAAATGTCTTCAAGAAAACAACCAAGCATAGAGAGGGCCAAGGACCCCTCATTTCAACCCTGAACTGCAAATATTCTCCTTTATCGCTATATACATGCACAAGGTTAAAATCTCATGCTCTAACGCCAGCTACTGTGTGCCCCTCCCCTCCAAGAGATGCAGCAGATACACAAAACCCAATCCTCCCAGTCCAGGCTGGTCCCCTACCAGGTCGTATCCCATGGAGATCAAGCAGGCCCGGAAGTCATCAGGGTCCATCAGGCCATTTCGTTTCTGCAATGGGTCAAGTGGGAAAAGGTGAGAAGCGGAGGGGGAGACTCGGAACGACCCCCAGCGTGTGGCTCGAGTGACAGGCCCCCAACATCATAAACAGGTATTTTTGTTAACGAGACGCTGGCATAAGAACGGTCTGCTACCCACCCGGTCGAAATGGTTGAAGGAGGCCCGGAACTCGTTCATCTGTTCTTGGCTGATGCCTTTGGCGTCACGGGTCAGGATCTGGTTCTCGACTTCATTGATGGTGCGGGCAATCGTGGTCAAGAGCTGCTCCCAGCCCACGCGGATGTGCTGCAGTCAAGACGAGGAGGAGGAGGAGAGCGGTAGAGAAGGAGGAGAGCGGAATGAGAGAGATTCCTCTTTCTTTCTTTCTTTTTTTTTAACATGCAGAGAAACAGACCAGATTGGTTGCATGGTTGAACTTGGCATGTTGGGAAGACATGAAAATGCTCACTCTCACTTGATTAGAACTTTGCCTGAAAATTTTGGTTGGCCCCAAATTCAGGAATGCATTGTTGACAAATTTCTCAGGCACAGACAGGTAGTCCTGGATTTATAACCATTCGTTTCGTGACCGTTGAAGGTGACAGTGGCACTGAAAACAATGGCTTACAACTGGTCCTTGCACTTATGAACTGTCACATGATCAAAATTTGAGTCCTGTCACATGATCCCACAGTCACTTGGCAACCAGCATGTATTTATCAGAGTTGCAGTGTCCCATTTGCAGCCTTCCCAAAAAGCAAAGTTAATAGGGGAAGCTGGATTCACTCAACAACCTCATGATTTCGCTGCAGTGATTCGCTTAACCACCCTGGAGAAAAAGGTCGTAAGATGGGGTGCAACTGGCTTAACAACTGCTTCGCTTAGCAATGGAAATTCCGCTCCCAATGGAGGTCGTAAATCGAGGACTACCGGTATTTCCCACTGCTTTCCTTGCCCTCCTCTGTCCAGGCACTTACTTCCATGGTGTAGTTGGTGTGCTTGTTGTCGAAAACGAGAGCTTCTTGGATGAGCTGGTGGTCGCCTTCCAGCTTGTCAATATTCACTTTGTAATTGATAATATTTTGCTCGTGCTGTTTCAGTTGGTTCATTTGGTCCTCGAGGGGTCCACTTATGTCCACGGAGACATGACCAATTTCCTGAAGGGGTTAAAAAGAGAATTTTGACTTAAGGGTTGGCACCTGGCTCAAAGTCCCCTGGGGCTTTCTTCCCTCAAATATTACGACGCATCGTTGGTCACCGGAAGCTGGTGAGATTTTGCAAATTGGAAACTGAGATCTAAGAAAAACAATTTTAAGTGTTTTATACTTATTTCTCTGTTCTGATCTACCTTTAGAATAGTCCTCTCTGTTTATTTCCCAGGTTACATTTTTCTTTAGTGTCAATGCTTTAAATGGCCTCTATATTGAAAACGTATTTGGATTGGTTCTGTGACAATTCGCTGCGGACAACTCGCCACGGGACAACTCGCCACGGCCAACTCATTGCGGGACAAGAGTTACACTAATATTAAAGAAATGGTGGAATAGAATCATTAAAGAAAGGATGCAAAAGGAGGGACAGAATGAAATGGGAACGACAAAAATTAAAATATTTATTTATTTATTTTAGGTAATTCAATTGAATTGTTAAACTGTCCTGCAGCGAGTTGTCCCAAGGTGAGTTGGCTGTAGAGAGTTGTCCCATTCCGATTTAGATTAGGGCAGTGTTTCTCGGCTTTGGCAACTTAAAGATGCGTGGACTTCAACTCCCAGAATTCCCCAGCCAGCAAGCTGGGCCTACGTGATAACCAGTCCTCTGCCCCATCCCGCCAGAGGAACAGGAAGCACAATATTGATGGAAAGGAGAAGGAAGGCCTGACCTCCATCTTGGTCTGGATCCAGGGACCAATGATATTAGCCTGGGCGGCGAATTGACGTCGCAGGCGTTCGTTGGCTTGCTGCCTTGCCAGTTCTTCCTGCAAGGTCTGGTCGCGATGTGGAACCAGCTGTTTCACCTAAATGGAAGGACAGAGGCAAACTGGTGTTTAAAATCTCTCTGAGAGAGAGGACTGGGGGTGGAATTTGAAAAGGGAGAAAAGTAATGCCACCCTCCCCACCCCAAATCTCAGCCCCTTTCTAGTTTGAATTAAAGCAGGGAATGACAACAATGTGGAGTGTTTGGGGCTCTCTGAGCTTGGTTGTTTGCTGCAGACGTTTCATTACCCAACTAGATAACATCATCAGTGTTCATAGAGAGCAAACCTCACTGCCTTCTAGCACTGATGATGTTACCTACATGGGTGATGAAATGTCTGCAAGAAAACCACCAAGGACCCCACAGTTCAACACTGAGCTACAAATATTCTCTTCTACAGGTAGTCCTCGACTTACAACAGTTCATTTAGTGACTGTTCAAAGTTACACCGGCACTGAAAAAAGTGACTTACGACCATTTTTCACACTTACGACCGTTGCAGCATCCCCAAGCAACATTCAGATGCTTGGCAACCGACTCATGTTTGTGACGGTTGCAGTGTCCCGGAGTGATATGATCCCCTTTTGCGACCTTTCTGACAAGCAAAGTCAATGTGGAAGCCAGATTCACTTAACAACCGGGTTAATAAGTTAACCAATGGAGTGATTGACTTAACAAATGTAGCAAGAAAAGTCGTAAAATGGGGCAAAGTTCACTTAACGAATTTCTCACTTAACAACATACATTTGGGGCCCAATTGTGGTCGTACGTCGAGGACTACCTGTATTGGAAAAGCAGTAATGTAAAATGGAATATCAGGAACTGAAGAAGCTTCTTGGATGAGAAGCGAAACGGGTTGAAGGAAAAAGGATGTCCAGTTGCCTTTTGAAAAAGCACCTTTGGGACAATATCGGGAATTGTTTCCCATTCCCTCAATCACCAATTGGTTCAGGTCAGGGCCCTGATTTGTAACTCCCGACAAACTGAGCTCTTGACTAACATGAACGTAATTAGAGTTTGTGCGGATGAGAGCAGGTCCAAAGAATAAACTTCAGGCTTCTCACCGGGAAAACAATATTTATTCCTTTCAAAGATAGGTCAGCAAAATGGGATGGGTCAAAAGGTCGCATCTCCTCTGCTCCCTAACCAAGCTTTGCATCCAATTGTCTGCTTTATCCACTGAGAGGGAAGCTCAAATACAGGTAATCCTCGACTTACAACTGTTCGTTTAGTGCAGGGGTCAGCAACCTTAAACACTCAGAGAGCCATTTGGACCCGTTTCCCACAGAAAAGAAAACACCGGGAGCCACAAAACTCTTCCCGTGCCTGACTATTTCCTGAGCGGCCACAAAACTAGCATATATAGTTGAATTAAAGATTCTTGTTTTCTTCTGAAACTTTTCTTTTCTTAGATTTATCCATGGTTGGCCTACCGGGGGTCGAAAAGCTCAATAAATTGCGTGCCAGCGGATATCACACATTGGCGGTTGTGACGCATACTTTGAGCGACGGAGCCGCAGCAGAGGGATGAAAGAGCCACATGCGGCTCCAGAGCCGCGGGTTGCGGACCCCTGGTTTAGTGACTGTTCGAAGTTACGACGTCACTGGAAAAGAGTGACCACTTTTTCACACTTACGGCCGTTGCAGCAACGGTCACATGATCAACATTTGGGTGCTTGGCAACTGGCGTGAATTTATGACAGTCGCACTGTCCCGGGGTCACGTGATCACCATTTCTGACCTTCCCAGCCGTCTTCTGACAAGCAACATCGATGGGGAAGCCAGATTCGCTTAACGACCGCATGATTCACTTAACAAATGTGCCAAAAAGGTCATAAAATGCACTTAACAACTGTCTTGCTTATCAACAGAAATTTTGGGCTCCATTGCAGTCCTAGATGAATGAATACCGAACATGGATGGAAAACAGCAACTTATAAGGGATCCAACTCAGCCTAGAAAAAATAGATCCCCCCCCCCGAATTCTCCCATTCTTAATCCTTAACTATTAGAATCCTAGGGCTGGAAGGGACCTTGGAGGTCTTCTAGTCCAACCCACTGCTTAAGGAAGAACCTTATACTATCCCGGTCAAATGGTTATCCAGTCTATTTTGGAAAACCTCCAATGATGGAGCACCACGATTTCTGGTAGCAAGGCGTTCCACTGGCTAATTGTTCTCACTGTCAGGAAATTTCTCCTTAATTCTAGTTTGCTTCTCTCCTGGATTAGTTTCCACCCATTGCTTCTTGCCCCGGTAACAAAATTGTTGGTCTTTCCCCTTTGTTTGATCTTAGGCTGTCAATCCATTTTGAGGGATGTTCTCACCTTGTCCCACTTGTTGGCAATGTCATGATGGGAGAGGGCGGTGTAGGGGTTCAGGCCCGACAGCTTGATGCCGTAGGTTTGAGCAATCTTTTGGATCTCGTTCTGAATGCCCAGGATGGCCATGCGCTCCTTGTCGGCCTCTGGCAGGGTGGCTTTGAACTGCTCGTGGGCTGTGATCAGGCTCTGAAGGAGAGAAGAAAGAGCTTCGGTCAGCGGATGCCTAAAAGGGCCTGGAGGAAATGTGGGCGCCATCCTAGGAGCCGTGGTGGCGCAGTGGTTAGAGTGCAGCATGGCAGGCTGACTCTGCCCACTGCCAGGAGTTTGGTTCTGATGGGGCTCGAGGTTGACTCAGCCTTCTGTCCTTCCGAGGTCAGTAAAATGAGGACCCAGATTGTTGGGGGGCCAAGAGGCTGACTCTGTAAGCCACTTAGAGAGGGCTGTGAAGCACTGTGAAGCAGTATATAAGTCTAAGTGCTATTGCTATTCCTTCCTTCTTTCCTTCCTCCCTCCCTCCCTCCTTCCTTCCTGCACAGTGGTCAGAATGAAGTATTGCAGGCTAATTCTGCCCACAGTGGGG
>QLTV01002253.1:1680815-1712622 GCA_003457575.1 Thermophis baileyi
GTGACTGCTGTTCAGTCGTGTGCTTTTCCGTTCTCTTCCCTTTCCTTTCCTTCTCTCCTCCTCCCTCCTTTCCTTTCCTTTCCCTTTCCTTCCCTTCTTTCCTTTCCTTTCCTCCTTTCCTTTTCCTCCCTCCCTCCCTCCCTCCTTCCTTCCCAGTGGTTAGAATGCAGGATTGCAGGCTAATTCTGCCCACTGCCAGCAGTTCGATCCTGACCGGCTCAAGGTTGACTCAGCCTTCCGTCCTTCCAAGGTCAGTAAAATGAGGACCCAGATTGTTGGGGGAAAGATGTTGACTCTGTAAGCCGCTTAGAGAGGGCTGTAAAGCACCGTGAAGCGGTATATACGTCTAAGTGCTATTGCTATCCTGAGGCCGACCTGGATCTCCTCGATGCTGTGTACGATGAACATGTCCTGGAGGTCCTCAATGGCTCCGTCCATCCAGTTGTTGAATGGGGCGGCTCTCTTGGCAAACTCCAGGTACAGCTGATCAATTGTCTCCAGCAGCTTCTCCACCCGCTGGGCAAAGGGGAAAGAACGCCAGATGAAATTCCTGAGAGGGAGACGTCCGTCTGGTCCACACCTTCCCCCCCCCCCAAAACCCATGAGCCACATCCAAGGAGAGACCTTCAATGTTCCTGTGCCCATTTCTCACCTCCAGAGCATCCCTTCTCTTCTGAGTGAGCGTCCCCAAGGTATCCCATTGGTCACAGATGGCCTGGCAGCGGGAGTTCACAGAGGCTGCATCGTGGTAGTCCAGCTCACTGCAGTGATAAATCAGGAGGAGTTTTTGAGACACAATCCTTCTTATTTTTCCAGGCCACGAATGCATATGCAGAATGGGTCATCTGGATCCTGTTTAGCGTCTCACTGAGAAGCCCGTCATTAACTGAGGAATCGCTCTTGCCTTTTGGAACATCTTGCCCCCAGAAGTGATGGAGCATCCCACTGGAATAACAGACTAACAAAGGTGGGAGGGAACTTGGAGGTCTTCCAGTCCAACCCCCTCTCTGGAGATTCTCAGTCCTCCAGGTCATGGTTGTCTCAAAGGTGCTTTTTTTTCAAGAGGCAACTGGACTTTCTGGTTTTTTCTTTGAAGACGTTTCGCTTCTCCTTCAAGAAGCTTCTTCAGCTCTGAAAAAGCACCTTTGCGACTCCACTGTTCTAACTGGAGGTGGTTGATAGATTAATAACAGATTTCACCTCCATCATCCTCCCTCCTCCCTCCCCATCTTTTAGTTATAGTTGATAATTTGTATTTTTAAAGTGTTTTATTTTTATTATATACCGGTACATGTTTTTTGTATTACGAATGAAGCCGAATATACGTGTCCCAGGATAATGTTGCAGGATCCAATCTGGGTTGGTCAGAGGTTTTGCCTTCCGAGCTTTTGAACTCGTGCTGGAGCCCATCTCCAGGGAACTATCTAGAGCAGGGGTCTCCAACCTTGGCAACTTTATGTCTTGTGGACTTCAACTCCCAGAGTTCCTCACCCACTACACAGGGTGGTTGTTGTGGGGAAAACAGGAGAAAGAAGGCGTGTTGCATATGTTTGCCACTTTGAGTTGTTTATGAAAATAATAAATTATTGCCTTATCATTCTGCGTACACACACACAAACCCACACTATCTTACTTGATTTTATCTTATTTATTCCTTCTTTTAATCCAGCATTTCTCAACCTTAGCAACTTTAAGATGTGCTTTGTGGGAGTCAAATTCCGTGTATCTCAAAGTTGCCAAAGTTGAAAAACATGGTTTTAATCCATCTTAATCAGGTTCACAAATATATATGTTCTTTTTCCTTTCAGTTTGGTCTTTGACAGTGTGTGTGTGTGTGTGTGTGTGTGTGTGTTGGGGGGGGGGTTGGACCAGAAGACCTCCAAGGACATCCCTTATTCTATATAAGAGCCATGGTGGTGCAGTGGTTAGAAGGCAGTATTGCAGGCTAGCTCACTGCCCACTGCCAGCAGTTCGATCCTGACAGGCTCAAGGTGGACTCAGCCTTCCATCCTTCCGAGGTCGGTAAAATGAGGACCCAGATTGTTGGGGGCCAGAGGCTGACTCTGTAAACCCCTTAGGGAGGGGCTGTAAAGCACTGTGAAGCGGTTTATAAGTCTGCGGTTTATAAGTCTAAGTGCTATTGCTATATGTATACACATTGTCCCTCTCTTTGATGGCCAGGTTCCCAAGTCATTTAGAGGCCTCATGCAGTGTCAGACTTCAGGCTTGGGGCAGCCATCCTAGTAGGTAGAATTGGGGAGCAGAACTGATGATGCAGGGTGCTTGCGTTTCTCCATAAGGCTGCTGCCAGCTTGTTGACACCTACTTGAGCTCCTGAGCGATGGCCGCAATCTGCTCCACACGGTCCTGGTGGGCGGCCAGGTCGCTCTCGAAGGCCTCGTGCTTGCGCATCAGTGCCCGGATCTCATAGAGTGTGGCTGATTCGTAGTCCTTCTGGGACAGCATCTCTTCCTTCCCTGGGGGGGAGGGGGGGGAGAGGAAGCAGAGAGAGAGCTAAAGGCCCAGCTGAGGGGAGGGGGCTGGAAGTTGGTCGAGAACATCTCTGTATAAATGGGGCAGAGTACCCTCCCCTCAGTGTGACTGTAGAGTCCCACATCAAACTACATCGTGACCGGATGTAAGCTGAGGGCATATACGGGTCCAGGTTCTGATTTTTGAAAATATAAATGATGCTGCGCTTCAATGGTTAGATGGCCTAGACATTGATATTTGAACACAGATCTGTTTTTGACATTTATATTTTATTGTGGGGTTAGAAGGGGTCAGGGTCTCCGCAGATACCTCTGGTCCAGTTCTCGTGCAGAGTGGCCTTCTGCTTGAACTTCTCAGCCAGGTGGTCCAGACGCTCCAGGCGTCTGATTTCCGTCAGCAGCCATTCTTCGTATCCTTTCTCAACTTGTTCCAGACCTTTCCAGGCATTGGCAATGTCCTGTGGGCACAAGGGGGAGGAGACAGCCTCAGCCAGGGGGGGTCCCAGCCACGCTTGCTACCGATCAGCCACCTTCAGAAATCCTCCTGCATCCCTTCCCGCTCCCAATGATGCCTTTTACAAAGCAACACCTCTCTATCTCCCATTACGTCTGCCCATCCCACCTGGTCAGGCAGGGAAGGTATGCTGCAGATGGACCCCGTCAGTTAAAGAACTCCTATTATTGGGGGTGGGGGTCCAGGAAATGAGCCTTCTCTGCCATTGCCCCTGCCCTGTAAAACATTCTCCCCACACACCCCCAGGGAAGACAGGCCTTCCAGAAAAGAGTGAAAATATGGCTCTGCGGTTTTTTTAAAACTTTTATATATTGTCTTTATATGTTCATATTTTATTGTATACTGTCCAGAGTCCCTGTGTTAAGGGAACTGGGCAGTTTAAAAATGTGATTAATCAATATCACCTAGGGGAGACATGATAGCAGTATTCCAGTATTTGAGGGGCTGCCACAAAGAAGAGGGGGGTCAACTTATTCTCCAAAGCACCTGAAGGCAGGACAAGAAGCAACGGATGAAAACTAATCAAGGAGAGAATCAAACTGGAATTAAGGAGAAATTTCCTAACAGTGAGAACAATAAACCAACACTGGAGGTTTTTAGATGAGATTGGACCACCATTTGTCTGAAATGTTATAGGGTTTCCTGACTGAGCAGGAGGTTGGACTAGAAGACCTCCAAAGTCCCTGCAGCTCTGTTATTCAGTTAATTAAACAAATTTTTGGAGAACTAAGTCACCAGAGACAGTTTTTCAGTGAGCTGAAAGCAGATCCAAAGAGGAGCAGCAGGTCGTAAGGAGATCTCATACCCTCCTCTTAATCTCTGCTGAATAAACACTGTAAAACATTTTGGGGCTACAAGAACGGAAGCTAGTCTTAATTCCTGTTCTTTTGAAGGCAGTAATCTATTTTATTTTCAGTGGGTGAATCAAGAGCAAGTAAGCAATTGATTAAAATTTGGAACAGCTTTCTCGGCTCTCTGCCTAACAAATGGGTGAGTGAAGGAATTTATTTTTCATGTATGTTTATCTTTTTGTTACCATTTAGTGTTTTTTTAATGTTGACTAAAGATATGATTTAATAAGGTATTTTTAGTTATTTAGTAGATGGCAATCTGTCTTCATTTCTCAGTAAGATAACATTATGGATTCAGCTCAAGATCGTGAGAACAAGGTAGATTCAAAAAGAGAAGTAATCCATTTTTTTTAAATGTACAACAAGAAACGAATCCTTAGCAACCCAGTGCCAAAAATAGAGATTTTTAAACCACAAAGCCTCTGTTACTTAAAAGGTCAGGGTGAACAAATCTTAGTGTCAAAAGAGTGTAAGGATAATGACAAGCAAACATCTCTGAGAAAATGCTTTTAATGAGCTGTTTTAATGAAGTCCTTTAATAGCACCAAGTTCTCTGGCATCAGTTAATAAACCTGCAAGGCCAATTCTGGGGGGGGGGGAGGACTGCAGTGTTGAAACTGTTTTTATAGACGCTACACTTGAGAATTCTCTATTGGGGATAGTTTCTCAAAAATTAAGGAATTTTTGCTTGCGTACAAAAGGTCAAATTACCATGTAAGCTTCACGTTTGTTGCTTTTCATCATTTCTCTTCCTTTTCTGGCCTGTAAAACATCTGCTAAACAGGCCTATTTGGAGGTAGACCTATATTTATGAAATACTTTCTTTTCTCAGAAAGTGGCATGGCCTTAACCCTGATTAGCTTTTCAACAACTCTTGGAAACCTTTAATGCAAGGTTACCCAATCAGGGCAACTTTAAGACCCGTGGACTTCAACTCCCAGAATTCCCCAGCCAGCTGTGCTGGCTGGGGAATTCTGGGTGTTGAAGTCCACAAGTCTTAAAGTTGCCAAGGTTGGGAAACCCCGCTTTAACATTTTAATTGTCTAATTTAATTAAAAACAGGATGTATTCCACTAGATAGGGATGTCTTCAAGGGTTATCTCCCACAGACGTGTCTTGAAATAGAAAGCAACAAAGAAAGGAAGGAAGGAAGTCCTTCAGAAGTTTTCATAGGCATGGTGAAACCGTGGAAGTGCAGGATGGATGCTCGGGCCAGATGTTTTCAGAAACAAAGGTGGCTTTCGGGAAAACCTGTGGCCAGCAAATGTGAACCCCAGCCCCCCCCCCTGTGGCTTGTAGGGCTCCCCCATTTCTGGTCCTTGACTTACAGAGACCATCTTCCCCTCGGAGGGCATGAAGGCCGGACGGTTGCTGAGGCGCAGCTTGGTCTGCAAGGTGTTGAAGTTGATCTCCAGCTGGCACTTCTCCTGGACGCGGGGAGGTTTGTGCACACGGCGGTAGTCCCGGAAGTCCTCCAGCTTGCGCTGCATGGCAGCCATGTTCTTCTCCGGCACCCGGTTCTCCAACCATGGGATGGTGCGGCGGATCCATTCCAGCAGCTGCCCAGGAGAAAGAGGATCGGTCATCTCCGGGGGCTTCGGGAACCACTGTTAGCTCAAACTTCCTTTTGGGGCATCTCTCTCTCCCCTTTCCCTCTCTCTATCCCTCCCTCCCTCCCTCTATCAATATCTACGGTATCTATCTATCTATCTATCTATCTATCTATCTATCTATCTATCTATCTATCTATCTATCTATCTATCTCCCTCTATCCATCTCTCCATCCATCCACCCCTCCATCCATCCATCCATCCATCCATCCATCCATCCATCCATCCATCATCTATCATCTATCTCTCTAGCCATCTCTCTCTCTCTCCATCTCTCTCTCTCTCTCTCTCTCTCTCTCTTTGCATCTCACCTTTATTACTTTTACAAATAACTCAAGGAGGTGAATATATCCAACACATCTATTTTCCCCACAACAACCATGTGAGGTGGATTGGGCTGAGGGAGAAGGATTGGTCCAAAGTCATCCAGCTGGCTTTCATGGCTAAGGTGAGACTTGAATTCATGGCCTCCTGCCTTTATTTCTTAAAATACATATTTGCATGAGGATGTTACGATTGTGATCCAAAATCAGAAACCAGTGTTGGGAGAGAAATCAATGTTCAATCCTTACTTATTTTCAACAATCCAACCATTAGGGTTCTTCCTCTTTCCTTTTGCTTTAAGGGAAACCTATCAAACTTGGGACACTAGTTTGCCTTTGCCCCAAAGAAAGGAAATGTTAGGAGCCAGTGGGGACCCACATCCTTTGCTGTGTCCATCATCACTCCCCTCCTATGGACTTGCTATAATGTTTTCAAGCTCTGCTCTAACAGCTTGCAACTCTCAGGCCTGATAAGATGCAACCCAGAGGTAAAGATGTGATCTGATTTAAAATAAAGGGAAACTCTGAAATTGTGGACCGTGATTTAGTGTTTCGCTCTCCTGCTTGAACAACTCCAAGGTCCCTTCCCTTACTCTGCACTCTGCATTCCTCACCTCCTTTCTAATACCCTCCCCCCCCCAATCAGGATATTAACATATCAGACCTCCTTTCCCCCACCCCCGTTCTTGCGTCCATCCTTGCTATCGGATAGAATAAAATCACTGCTGCAATATTGGAAAGAGGAAGAGATTAAGCTGGGAATTAAAATGCGCCTGGTTCTAGAACTTTCCCTGCGGGTAGTTTAAGATGCAAGTTACCTCACTGGCCAGCTTTTCATACTCCTGCATCAGTTTCTCATTCTCTTGATTGACAGCCAGCACCTTGCAGATCCTATTGGCTGCTGTCTCAGCCTGGAAGCAAAGGGGGGGAAAAGCAGACATGATTTATAACATACCATAAAAAAATATTCTCTCTCTCCCTCTGTCCCCTCCCCAGGAGATGGGGGAGAAAGGAACTCCCTGAGTTTTTCTACTTCCCTTGTATGAACTGCACCAGTAGAGGCTAAACCAATTTCGTTGTATACATGATGTACAATGACAATAAAGGCTTTGACTTTATGCCAAGCATAAATACCTCTAGAAAAAATTATCTTAACTGAAAGATAACAAAGCAAAACAGTTTATGGTATTTTTAAATTAATCCTCATTTGGCAACCTTCTAAATTGGGACTGAATTCTGCAAAAGCCCCAGAAAATGACATGAGGGGAAGAGTATAGGTAGTCCTCGACTTACAACAGTTCATTTAGTGACCGTTCGAAGTAACAACAGCATTGAAAAAAGGGACTTATGTCCATTTTTTACACTTACGACCGTTGCAGCATCCTCGTGGTCACGTGATTTACGTTCAGATGCTGTGCAACTGACTCATACTTATGACGGTCGCAGTGTCCTGGGGTCACGTGATCCCCTTTTGTGACCTTCTGACAAGTAAAGTCAACGGAGGAGCCAGATTCACTTAACAACCCTGTTACTAACTTAACAACTGCAGTGATTCACTTAACAAACGTGGCATGGAAAGTGGTAAAATGAGGCAAAACTCACTTTACAAATTTTTCACTTAACAACATAAATCCTGGGCTCAATTGTGGTCATAAGTCGAGGATTACCTATCAGTTTGTCCCACCGAGGTGGATGGCGTAGTCTTGCCTCCTATAAAGTTAAACACCGAAGGAAGAAACTTGATTTTTTTTACCTGCTCCGCACCAGCAAAAGCATGATAGAAACAAGAAACGTATGTCATGATGGCTTTCTCATCCGGTTTGGGGGTGTTGACAATATCTGCAGAGAGGAACCAGGAAAAGAAGCAGATGATGGAAGCGGAACACGAAGTAGAATTTTCTTTTCCGAAGTTTTGCCCCTCAGCCAGTCCAGCACTTACTCCGATAAGAAGCTTGATAACTCTACAGAGCAAGTGAGGCGGAAGGCAGGCGTGTTTCTCTTCACCTGCCCTCCGGTGAACAAGTTCACCAGCCACAGGAGCACTCCCAACTTACTCTGCTCCGGTCCAATCCTACATTTTTAAACCACATTGAGTTCCTGTTACCTTCTGCGTCCAGCATCTTGGGGATATCCAAATATTTCTCAGCCACCTCAAAAGCTGTATTGAGGTTCCCAATGGGATCATCCTAGGGAAGAGATGGACAGAATTATCCTAAAGGACAGGGATGGCGAACCTGAGCGCGCGCGCTCGTCTGGGCCACAACCTGGAAGAGGAGCTGCCCAGAGGGCATGCACGTGCTGGAAAATGATCTTCCGGTTTCCAGCGCGTGCATGCGTGCTGGCCAGCTAGTCTTCCGGTTACTGGCGAGCATGTGCGTGCGACGATCAGCTGGCCAGCGCGCATGCTCATGCCAGAAAATGGAAGACCAGCTCTTCCAGTTTCCGGCACGCACGAAGGCCAGCTGATCGTCGCATGCGCACCAGAAACCCGGAAGAGGAATGGGCGCCGCCACGTGTGCCAGGCGACATGGTTCTGCGTGCCACTTCGGGCACGCCTGCCATAGGTTCACCATCATGGCTATAGGAGGTTTCAACTGTGAGAAAAGGGGGCTGTCTAGGATAGAGGGAGGGAGGGAAGGAAGGAAGGAAGGGCAATAGCAACAGCACTTAGACTTGAGCTGATCAGGATCGAACTGCTGGCAGTGGGCAGAGTTAGCCTGCAATACTGCATTCTAACCACTGTGCCACCACGGCAGATCTGAGTTGCAAAAATCTGCACAAGCCCCTCAACCGTTTAATGTTGTAAGCCGCCCAGAGTCGCCTCAAAGTGAGCCGGGCGGCAAACAAATCAAAATCAAATCCAGATCAATAAAGCCCTGCCTTTATTCTAAAAAAAAAAATAAAAAAAATGCATTGCTTGGATATAAAGAGAAATGTGGCTTCAATCACGCAGCCATGGCTGCCATTTTGACCTTTTTTTGATACCCATCTTTGTGGCACGTTCATGGGATGGTTAGAGGGGATGTTAGGGAGCGATGAGGACAAGCCCAGAAGCTGCCTTAAAGCAGAGGAGGAGGGGAAGAAAGAGGTAGAGTCAGAAGAAAAGAGCCACACTTGGTCTACAAGGAAAGCCCATCACCTTTCTGAGCTTGGCGTAGTCAATGAGGTCGGGACGATGCCGATGGATCAGGGCGCAGAGGGCCAGGCCGTCCTTCCAGCTGATGGGGGGCACATTGGGAGAGAAGGAAGATTGAGTGAGTGTGGGATGCATTCAACTGAAGCCAGAGGCCTCCCTCCCCATACAGATAGTCCTCGACTTACAATCTTTCATTTAGTGACTGTTTGAAGATACAGCGGCACTGGAAAAAGTGACTTATGACTGTTTTTTACACGTACAATCACTGCAGCATCCCTAGGGTCGCATGATGCAAATTTAAGTGCTTGGCTCATATTTGTGACGGTTGAAGTGCCCCTTTTGTGACCTTCTGACGAGCAAAGTCAATGGGGAAGCCAGATTCACTTAACAAGCGTATTACTAACTTTAAAACTGCAGTGATTCACTTAACAACTATGGCAAGAAAGGTCGTAAAATGGGGCAAAACTCACTTAACAAAGGTCTCACTTAACAACAGAAAGTTTGGGCTCAATTGTGGCCATAAGCCAAGGACTACCCGTAGTTTCTATTCCAAATTGGTTACAATATCTTAAAGAGTTATTTCCCCACCATTCTTGTAATTTGTTATTGTGGTTTTTCCCTAAGTCTTTTGCCTTTCTGTAAATTATGGCATTCCACAAATCTTTTTGATATGGGAAGTTCTCGAGTTATGACTGTGATGGAACCTGTCCATCATGGTTGTAGCTTGTGATTGCTGTAAAGCAGGCCGGTCAGCCGATTATGTGACTGACCTTATTTTACAACCTTTTCTGTGGTGTTAAGCGACAAACGCAGTGAGGTGATGGTGGGATGGTGCAAATGGCTGTAAATTGGCCTGGTTGCCGAAGGCTTAACGTGCAGTGATGTGATCACGGATGAGATCCTACCATTGGAACTTCAAATCCAGGTTGTAAATATCACCCACCCACCCCAGGTAGGTCCATCAGAACTTTGGCTGGTGATCAGTCAAGGACTACCTGTATATGTTACTGTTTGGGCTACATGAATAATTCTGCTTAAAGATTGGGTTTGTTCTTAAGAGATGTTGGTGTTGTCAGCCATAAAATTAAATGCAAGCCGGCAGTGTGATGCAGTTGCTAAAATGGCGAATGCTCTCAGGAGCACAAGGTCATTCCATTGTGCTCCGGCAAGACCTCACTTGAAATACCGTGTCCAATTTTGGAGCTTGCCATTCAAAAATGACAATGACGAATTGGAGCAAGTTCAGAAGAGGGCTATCAAGAGGATGAAAAGTCCAGAACCCAAGTCCTAGGAGGATCAGTTGAAGACTTTAGACATGTCTGGCCTACGGAGGAGGTGACTAAAGGGGAGATATGATAGCAGTCTTCACATAACTGAAACGCTAGAAGAAGGCATGGACTTATATTACGGTGTTGCCCCAGAAGGTAGCCTAAACCTCTGGGTTAAAATTACAAAGAGGGAGATTCAACTAAACAACAGGAGGAACTTTCTGATTGCGAGCCCTGGGGGGAAAAGATTGCCATGTGATGGGCTAGTGAATTCCTTAGTTCTTAGTTAGTTCTCAGTTCTAATCAAGGAGTAAGCCAACCTTAATTCTGGGTTGGTTCTCTCCTTGTTTAGTTTCCATCCGTTGCTTCTTGTCTTGTCTTCAGGTGTTTTGAGTCAACCTGTTCTCTAAAGCACCTGAAGGCAGGACAAGAAGCAACTGATGGAAACTAATAAAGGAGAGAAGCAACCTGGAACTAAGGAGGAATTTCCTGACAGAACAATTAAGCAGTGGAACAACCTGCCTCCAGAAGTTGTGAATGCTGCAACACTGGAGGTTTTTAAGAAGAGATTGGACAACCATTTGTCTGAAATGGTATGGGGTTTCCTGCTTGAGCGCAGGGTTGGACTAGAAGACCTCCAAAGTCCCTTCCAACTCTGTTCTGTTAATTCAGCAACACTAAGCCCGCATCTTTGGGGTACCTAATGTGGAAGTTCTGCACATTGACGTTCCGGTAGGGAGCCGTCTTCCTTTGGCACCACAGCAGCAGCCCTTCCTTGGCCGAAGTTTCTGGAAGAGAAGGGAAGGAAGTCCCCTCAGGCTTAAACCAGCCATGGCATAAACTCTACATTTTCAACAGGCCTCTCTGCATTTATTATGCCATGTTTCCCCAAAAATAAGACCCTGTCTTATATTTTTTTGAACCCTGAAATAAGCGCTTGGCCTTATTTTCGGGAAGGTCTTATTATTTTGGGGCGCGTGGAGCAAGACGGGGCTCCTCTTGCCGTCTTACCTGATTTCCAGCTCTGTCTCCCTAACCCTAACCAGAGGAAATGGCGGGGACCGGCTGCACATGTGGTTAAATATTTTCAGGGAGGGGCTTATTTTCGGGGGGGGGGTTGGGTTATTTTAGCGCATGTGCTCAAAAGCCAGATTGGGCTTATTATCCAGGGATGTCTTATTTTGGGGGGGGAAACAGGGTATCAGGAAAGATGTTACCTCCTCTGACTGGCAGGGTCCCTGAATCTGGAACCTCTTTTGTCTAGTCCTTCCCTTGAGCACAGGAATCTGCCCTCGGCCAAGCACGATCATTTTTCATCTAAGCCCGAGGTCTCGAAACTTGGCAACTTTAAGACTTGTGGACTTCAACTCCCAGAATTCCTCAGCCAGCAAAGCTGGCTGAGGAATTCTGGGAGTTAACTTTAAAACTGATGGACTTCAACTCCCAGAATTCCCCAGCTAGCATGGGGAATGCTGGCTGGGGAATTCTGGAAGTTTGAAGTCCACAAGTCTTAAAGTTGCCAAGTTTCGAGACCCCTGATCTAAGTTTAGCCTGCTTTGATGGGCAGGGCTCTTCTCCATCCCCATTATCTCATTTAAAACGAACAACAAACCAGAAGTTCTACTTCTGAGCCAGCCTCTGTTCTGAAAGGATTACAGAGCATGTTCGTTGCTTTGTGTTGGTTGGTTGGTTATTTATTTACGCCACCTAAATCGCATTATTTGAGTAGGGTGGTTATATAAATGTTGTCAAGAAAAAAAGAAAAAAAAAAAAGAAACAAGATTGGCCCATCAAATCCAGTACTGCTTGCTCTGCTTGGCAGTGGCTTGCCAGATCTGTTACTAAAAACCTCCATTCCTTTCCTCTTTAAGCTTGAGGTGCTGGGAATTAGATGTAGGAAAGTTGGGGGACGAACCGCGGGGTGGTGCCATCTCCAGATAGATACTTTGAAAGCAGATTTCGAGGAATGGGTCAAATCCAAGGGCCTCTTGCCTTTCATGCTTACCTTCCACTGAGATGTCCTGAATAGCGAATCGGAGGATGATTGTCCAGATCATACCCAGAGTCATCTTCAGGTTTCCGTCCACAATTTCTGGAACAGAAGCAGGGAAGGAGCATAAAAAGTGATGGACGTGGAAAAGGCAAGCTGAGAGCAGCAGGTACATAATCTTTGCAGCACCCCCATGATCATGTGATCAAAGTGGTTGACAACTGGTTCATATTTATGATGGTCGCAGTGTCCCCTGGGGGTCACGTGATCCCCTTTTGCGACCTTCCTGACAAGCAAAGTCAGTGGGGAAGCCAAAATTCACTTAACAACTTAACATTCACTTAACAACCGGGTTACTAACTTATCAACTGCAATGATTCACTACAACAACTGGGACAAGAAAGGTCGCAAAACGGGGCAAAACTCACTTAACAAATGTCTCACTTAGCAACAGACATTTTGGGCTCAATTGTGGTCATATGTCGAGGGCTACCTGTACTTGCTGCGTGCCAGAAGGAGATTTTTCTCACTTCGTTTCCAGAGAGTAGAGAAAGAAAATAGCCCCTTCCCAAGGTTACTTACCCTCAGCTCCAATGGATACCAATTTGACCCCCTTACTGGAAATGAAGTCCAGGGCCTTGTTGACGTTGGCAATTTTGTGGAAACGCATCTTGCCCTTGTCTGGCTTTGGCAACCGCTCACCTTGTGGAGAAAGAGAGGAACAGTGGAGGCAGAAAGAGAAGGATTGTGATACACACACACAAACACACACCATGGCAGCACTTATAGGCACTCCTGATCCAAAACCCAAAACTCTTGTCGACTAGCACACACTAGTGTGTGTCTGCTTCTTGCATGATGATTGGCTGAGATTGTAGAGGAGTGTGACTCATAGAACATAGAATAATAGAGTGGGAAGGGACCATGAAGGTCTTCTAGACCAACCCCGTTCAAGCATCCTGGACAAATGTTTGTCCAATCACTTCTTGAAAACCTCCAGTTATGGAGCACCCATAACTTCGGGAGGAAAGTCGTTCCACTGGTTAATTGTTCTGTCAGGAAATTTTTTCTTACTTCTGTTGTTGTTGTTGTTAGTCGTGAAGTCCAGAGATGGGTTCCTCCCGGTTCGGACCAGTTCGCCCGAACCGGTAGCGACCCGCTGGTGGCGTCGCGATGATGTCACGGATCCGGTTCGGTCGGTGCCGGTCTGTGGGCGCCGCCATCTTTTTTTTAATTTATTTTTTTGATTTTTTTGATTTTTTTTTCCTTTTGCACATGTGTTGCCATCTTGTTTTGGGCTTTTTAATTTTTTTATTTTTTTTATTTTTTTGCACTGCGCGCGCCCACGAGGCATGGCCACGCAGCGCAGGAGGAAGCAAACCGGCAGCGAGGTAAGTTAGAACCCACCCCTGGCGAAGTCGTGTCCGACCCATCGCGACCCCATGGACAATGTTCCTCCAGGCCTTCCTGTCCTCTACCATCCTCCGGAGTCCATTTAAGCTCACGAGGACTGCTTCAGTGACTCCATCCAGCCACCTCATTCTCTGTCGTCCCCTTCTTCTTTTGCCCTCAATCGTTCCCAGCATTCGGCTCTTCTCCAGTGAGTCCTTCCTTCTCATCAGGTGGCCAAAGTATTTGAGTTTCATCTTCAGGGTCTGGCCTCCTAAAGAGCAGTCAGGGTTGATCTCCTCTAGGACCGACCGGTTGAATCGCCTTGCAGTCTGAGGGACTCGCAGGAGTCTTCTCCAGCACCATAGTTCAAAGGCCTCAATTCTTTGGCGCTCAGCCTTTCTTATGGTCCAACTTTCACAGCCATACATTGCAACTTCTAGGTTGCTTCTAAACTTGATTAATTTTCATCGTCTTCATCCTGCCTTCAGGTTCTTTGGAGAATAGGTTGACTCCCTCTTCTTTGTGGCAACCCCTCAAATATTGGAAGATTGCTATCTTGTTATCCCTAATAATTTTCTTCTTTAACTAGACATAACTTGTTCCCTCAATCAGTCCTATGTCAAAATATAGATCACATCGTGACCGGCTGTAAGCTGACGGCATATATCTGAGTTTTTAAAATATAAACGATGCTATGCTTCAATGGTTAGATGGCCTAGAGTTGGTATTTGAATATAGATCTTTTTAATATTTATGTTTTATTGTGTTTTAATAATCTATCTGAAATGTTAAAATATATTGCTAGTCCATACTAAATAAATAAATCTCCTTTAAACTGTAACCTCCTGTTTCCACCACCCTCTGCTGCTTGGGGGCTGCCCCCACCTGCACCTCCCGACATCAGGGTTCTCCTACCTGAAATCACCTCTAATAGGAGCATGAGTTTAAGGCCATTCCGGAAATCATCTTCAATATTCTCAATCTGTGTCCCGGCCTTCCGCAAGTGGGAATTGCACCAAGCTGTGAATGTCTGTTGGGTTGGTTGGGGGGATGGGGGGAGAAATATAGCAGAAGTCAGTATGGAATATTTGGCTGTCACAAGTACCCACTGAATAACTACAGTTTCCAGAGAGAGAGAGAGCAGTTTTCTTAGGTTTACAGACCAAAAAGTCCTTAAACATTTATTTTGTGGTCTGCAGTTTCATGCATCAAATTTATTTATTTGTTTCTTTGTATCCTATCTTTATTATTTTTTTACAAATAACAAGGCAGCAACTGTATCCAACTCACCTTCCTCCTCCTATTTTCCCCAAAACAACAACAACAACCCTGTGAGATGGGTAGGGCTAAGAGAGAGAGGGACTGGCCCAAAGTCACCCAGCTGGCTTTCATGCCTAAGGCGGGACTAGAACTCACCATCTCCTGGTGATTGGCCCAAAGTCCCCAGTGGGCTTTCATACCAAAGGCAGGACTAGAACTAGAACTCATTAATCAAATCTATCTATCTATCTATCATCTATCATCTATTTATCTATTTATATCCCATCTTTGGGGGACATGAAAAGCACGTCTCAAAGATTGCATTATTTTTGGCAACCGGGCATCCCTTGAGCAACGGTGTAGTTGCGGGCAAATCCTTTCAACCCAGAAGCACCCTTCGGCTACCTTTGTAGGTCCTTCTGACACCAATATGGACGGATGGATGGATCCCACCTATAACACATTCAACACATCTTCCTCCTCCTATTTTCCCCACAACAATCCTGTGAGGCGGTTTGGGCTGCACATTAGCAAGAGCAATAGATATCTTCACGGTAGATGCCTACAACAACTCGTGTCCCTGATTACGATGTGATTCTATATATGAGAAAGAAAACCAGATATGGACCACTCTCAGCTAGGACATATATCAACGAAAGCCCCCTTCAAATGCTGCTATGAAAGGAAGCTATCACTACGGGGCTAACGCTACGGCCAAATCACAGAATCCGAGGACCGAAAGGGACATTCCCGTCACTGAGTCCAGCACCTGCTTGGGACAGGAGTCCAAATCAAGAGCCCTCCAACAGGTGGCCGTCTAGCTCCCGAGATGGCTACTCTTAAGGGCACAGGTTAAAGAATGCAACGCAACCACTGCCTTTATAACATGATCTACTACCGCACAGCTCGGCACAGCATTGCAACTGTGAGAGAAGCAGGCAGGGTCTGAAAGGTCATGTGCGTTTTGTCATTTCTGTTTATAGTATAAGCACCTGCCACAAGGTACCCGTAACACAACTGGGGGGAGAAGCAAGAAGCCAGGCAGCTCCTGATGAGGCTGGATTTTTTCTGTACCTCCATGTACAATTTCGCGATGTACCAAATGTGGGAATGCTGTATGATAATGGTTGACTTTTCATCTGCGGTGCCATTTGCCTTTTATTTTAACGGAGAATGTAAGCAGCGTGCAGACTTCTGCAACTCTGCAGGTCTAAAAATAATCCTCACAGCTGTGTACGTACACAGACTGAAAAATAGCCTGGGAAAAATAATAATGTTCGGGGCTGATATCCCTATACCTTCGACGTTTGAGAAAGCGAAGATAAATGGGAAATTAGAATATGGCAGAACTCTCATTAAATACATTGGGGGATTTGAAATATAGGGAAGAAAGAGCATCATGTCCCGTGGACTGTGCGAAGGAGCCCACTCTGCAGCCGTGGAAGGGAAGACCACTCCCAGAGTTGAGGTCCTATCCCGTTAACATTTTGAAGGTCTGCTGTCAATCAATGCTGACAATACCAGGTAAGATAGTTTAATAACTGGATGTGATCTAAGGACACCTAAGTTCCACATATGCTCCAGGGAGACCCATTTTGGCCTCTTTTGACCAACTAACTGGGTGACTTTGGGCCAATCATTCTGTTAGACTAACCTACATCTCAAGGTTGTCGTAGGGAAAAAAATGAGAGGAAGGAGCACTGTTTGCTGTCTTGAGCTCCTGATACGAATATAACAAACAAATGAATAAAATATTAAATTGCAAATGAAGGCGAAAATACATGTCCCAGGATAATGTTGCAGGATCCAATCTGGGTCGGTCCAGAAAGAAATTCCCTGAAGATGGGCTCCAGCACAAGTCCGAAAGCTCAGAAGACAAAATCTCTGGTCCCGGTGACCGACCCAGATTGGATCCTGCAAAATATTAAATAAACAGTGATGAGAAATAACACTGTCTTTTTTTTTTTTTTTTTTTAGAGTTTGGGGAAATGGATTTTATCAAAGCAAACAATTGTTTTTTAATCAACCTGGTCTACCTAAATATGGGATGGAGCATACTGCTTCCGCTTTCGCCTTTCAGCCCCAACCCAGGAGCCTTCGCAGGCAGTCACTTTCGCGACAAACTTTTTGTATATGTATGTGTGTGTGTGGGTGGGTGGGTGTGTTAAATTTATATTTACCAACAAAGAAATAAAGGGAGACTAGTACAGATCTATTTCGAGCTGTTTAGCTCTTGTCTAAAGCAAACAATAGTGAACTGTTTGGGAGAGAGAAGCATTGTAGGTTTTATCTCTTTGAATTTATATTAAAGAGATTATATTTTAAAAAAGGAATCCAGGGAAGTCATAACAGGATAGTGATTTTCGGCTTGGAGAAGGGACATGTGAGCTTAACAGATAGAGCAGCAAGCTTCTGGGGCGATGAGCGCCTTGAGCCAATTGAATTGCATTGTCCTCTCCTGGCCCCCAGGCCTGGCCAAATTTAGATCTGTCTTAAAGGGCCTGCGATGAAGCCGCTCCGTGTAATTCCCTGAGTCTGCAGAAGATCTTTATGGTTGGCCTCCTGGAGCCAAGGGGGGATGGGAAGGTGTGGGATACCGGGAAAGCGCTGTTTGCGAACCAACTTAAAAGTGGTAAGCTTGTCCATACTGTAAAGAGGTAGTCCTCAGCTTACAACAGTTCATTGAGCGACCGTTCAATGTTACAGCAGCACTGAGAAAAGTGAACGTTTTTCACGCTTAGGACTGTTTGCAGGATCCCTATGGTCATGTGATCAAAATTCAGATGCTTGGCAACTGACTCGCAAGGGAGCCCAACATTTCTGTTGTTAAGCGAGACGTTTGTTAAGTGAATTTTGCCCCGTTTTACGAACTTTCTCGCCACAGTTCTTAAGTGAATCACTGCGGTTGGTAAGTTAGTAACAAGGTTGTTAAGTGAATCTGGCTTCTCGGTTGATCTCTGCTTGTCAGGAGGTCGCAAAAGGGGATCACGTGCCTCTGGGACACTGAGACCATCATAAATATGAGTCAGTCGCCAAGCCACGTTCCAGTGACCGTGGGGATGCTGCAGTGGTCATAAGTGTGAAAAATTGTCATAAGTCACTTTTTTTCAGTACTGTTGTGACTTTGAACGATCACTAAATGAACTGTTTTAAATTGAGGACTATCTGTATATCTCTAAGTGGATAAGGGTAAACAGCTTTCCTTTCAATTATTCGGTCTCAAGACAATTTGCTGTAAGAGGTAAATTCTCTTTTTGGCAGATTTCCAAAGAGACCATTTCCCCTTCTTTGGCCAAAGGATACAGCTGATCTCAGCTTTAATCTTCTACCATATCCCTTCTGAAATAGCTGAATAAAGAAGCCGGAATGTGCTAATATTCTATTACGAATGAAGGAGAATAGAATAGAATAGAATAGAATAGAATAGAATAGAATAGAATAGAATAGAATAGAATAGGATTCTGAATAGAATAATATAGAATAGAATAGAATAGAATAGAATAGAATAGAATAGCAGAATAGAATAGAATAGAAAATAGAATAGAATAGAATAGAATAGAATAGAAAATAGAATAGAATAGAATAGAATAGAATAGAGAATAGAATAGAATAGAATAGAATAGAATAGAATAGAATAGAATAGAATNATTCAAGCTGGGTTGGACTGAGATCTCCTATGGGCACGCAGGGACTCATGACTGATGACGTGTTTGACCCCTCCCTCAGCCTGGCCATCTCCCACAAATGGGTACACATTGTCTACAGTACCCATTCAAAAGGTAGAACCTTTGAAATCCTTCAAAAATATATATAATTTGCTGCTATTTCTATTGCACTGTATTTCCTAATTAAGAGTTAGGTAAAGGTACCCTCGCACATACGTGCTAGTCGTTCCCGACTCTAGGGGGCTGTGCTCATCTCCGTTTCTAAGCCGAAGAGCCAGCGCTGTCCGAAGACGTCTCCTTGGTCATGTGGCCCGCATGACTAAACGCCAAAAGCGCACGGAACCCTGTTACCTTCCCACCAACGATGGTCCCTATTTTTCTACTTGAATTTTTTACATGCTTTCGAACTGCTAGGTTGGCAGAAGCTGGGACAAGTAAAGGGAGCTCACCCCGTTACGCGGCACTAGGGATTCGAACCGCTGAACTGCCGACCTTTTACTCGACAAGCTCAGCGTCTTAGCCACTGAGCCACCGCGTCCCTATTGTCACTTTAAATGTACGCTAATCAGCATACATTAAAATGAAATTTCATTGCATTCTGCTCTCAAAAGATAACCATTATGCATATACCCACATATACACACACACACACATATGACACAGAGAAACATCACAGTCTAGTTCGAATGTATACATATACATGGTGGTGGTGGGGGGAAAGAATCCTGTGAGTTTACAAGACGGACTGCGTAAGGAATCTAGGAGTCCTGCTATAGATGCTTCAAAAACCTCCTCCCAGAGGGGAGCGACAGAAACAGAGATGTGAAGTGGCTGTGTGGCAGGGGTGAAATGCTCCCGGTTCGGGCGTGCCTGCCGGTGGTCGGAGAGCCGGTAGCGACGGCAACGCGAGGCTTCGCCCACCCGCCCGGATGCCGCCATTTGGGTTCTTTTACCCTCTGTGCATGCGCAAAGCGTTCTACGCATGTGCAGAGGGTAAAAGAACCCAAATGGTGGTGTCCGGACGGGTGGGCGAAGCCTCGCGCTGCCGTCGCTACCAGCTCTCCGACCACCGGCAGGCACGCCCGAACCGGGAGCATTTCACCCCTGCTGTGTGGGGTCTCTAACAATGCTTCGAGCTCTAAGCACATAGCACTTATTAGCAGTATCCTGAATAACGAAATATACATGTCCCAGGATAATGATGTTTAGATTGAATTTGGGTTGGTCATCAGGACTAGAGATTTTGTCTTCCAAGCTTTGGGACTCGTGCTGGAGCCCATCTTCAGGGAATTTCTCTTTACTGGAATAGATGTTTAGGGCTGTTCTGTGAGTCGTGAGTTGCTCCACATAAACACAATTCACAGAACACCCCAAAGAACGTATTCCAGTAGAGAGACATTCCCTTAGGATGGGCTCCAGCAAGAGTCTGAAAGCTCGGAAGAGTAAATCTCTGGTCCTGGTGACCAACCCAGATTCGATCTCATAACATTCTATTATCTAGATTTCTCTATAATCCACCGAAATTAATTTTCTGTCCATAAATCTACCCTGAAAACCTGAACTAGGTAGTGATTTTAAGGAATTGTTGTACCTCTGGTAGTGTGAATGCAGATCAACAAAACAAACAAACAAACCCCTTTTCACATTTTTTTTGCAGAAGGCATGCAAGTTAATGTGGCATAAATTGGACAAAAACAGTTAGTACAGAACTAAAAACCCCAGGAATCATCTAAAACCCGGGAAAATCTTAAACTTGTCACGGTGTCCCCCATCTTCATGCTCACTTCTCCATCTTATCCACTTCTGTCAGAGAATATTGACATTTCTGTATTCATTTCAAGATTGTTTTCCCCACTTGGATTCTACCGAGTTTCTTTAAAAAGCAGAGTTTAAACAAGGACGTTTATTAAAAAGAAAATATGAACGTTGGTTATCTTCAGCTCAGCAAACACTGAGTGTTATCGTGTGTTCCCAAATGAGAAGACAGAAGAGATTGGATCTAGATTAAATCAGAGCTCATCAAAATGAGTTGGATATGTTAAACATAATCCACTCATTTCACAGAGGACTAAGAGCATTTTAACTTCCTCTGACTCTAATCTTGTGGTGGAATCAGAGAACTGGCTTCTGAGAAAAGCTTCTAAGGATGAAGGAATTCTTGCTGTGATGAAATATACAGAGCTTGCGTTGTTAGGAGAACGCAAGTTGGTCTGGAAAGTTGGTCCGGAAAGTTCTCCTTTATCTTCTTCTACTTTACGACAAATTAATAAACTTCAGAAAGTCTCATCCTCTACCTTCCCAATTGTAGCCTCAGAAATTTGTTACTCGTAGCTCCTTCCTACACCCCCTAGAACTAATCAGTTAGGCATTGCTTTCCTACAAAGAGCTGCAGCTGAAATGAATATGTTTTATATTTTGCAGATGATGCTTCCTGACAGAGTGCTCTTACACTTCCGACGTCCATATTTATTCTGCAAATGTTTATTTACTTTGCATTTTTGCATAAAAGAGAGTAAAATGGTTTGTTTTTCCCCCCCAGTTACGTCCGATTCTTGGAGTCTTCCTGAACAAGTTCTCCTGAAATTTTCTTGGCAGAAAGAAGGGATTTGCCATTGCCTCCTTTCCCAGGGCTGAGAGAAAGTGACTGGCCCAAAGTCACATAGCTGGCTTTCTGCCTGAAGTGGGAGCAGTAGGCAAGTGTCCCACTTTCTGGCACAATGCCTTAACCACTACTCCAAACTGACGCTTACTGATTACAGTAATCATAGTCCCTGAATAAAAATATAATAGGAATATTAAAATAATTTGTAATTCATTTTACCAATATTTCTGTCTGAGGGGCTTTTATTTCATAGGAACAGCAATATGAAGGTTTAAGAAAAAGGAAGTGGCCTTGTATTGAACCAAATATTTGATCTCTCTGCATACATCTTATAATGGTGTCATTTCCTAATCCTACCTTGAAGGGCCAGAGAGATCTGACAGTGAGAGCAATCAACCAATGGAACAGAAGTTGCCTTCAGAAGTGGTGGGAGCTTCATCACTGGAAGCTTTCAAGGAGAGACTGGACAGCCATCTATCAGAAATGGTGTAGGGTCTCCTGCTTGGGCGGGGGGGTTGTCTAGATGACCTACAAGGTCCCTTCCAACTCTGTTAATCTGTAATAAAGATTGAACATGGGGTCTTTTATATCCAAATCTAGGGCTCTCTGTTTTTCTTGCAAATAGGTGAGCTTGGCAGAACAGCCTGATTATGTCAATGAATCTTGTTGGCTTTTGTGAATGTCAACACAGCTATAGAGAAATACAAGGAAGGCCTTGAAGAAAATATGCAGCAAGCATTAATAAAACATGAGCTTAGCCCAGGAAAACAGGGAAGTGTGAAAGCTTAATATTGCTCTATCATAACTCTAATGGAAAGGGAAGTAGAAATTCTATCAGTTTTTCAATATTCTATTATTGGAGCCTACTGTATATCAACACTAGAGGTCTAGTATTTCTTGTAGTGTCTTGTTTCCTGACCTGGTCTGCTTTGAAAGGTAGACAATGACACAACCAAAAACTTATCCCTGGTTTTCTGGATGTGTTTGCTCATTTTGGCTAACCTACACAGCCTATGGCTGTGAAAGTTGGACCATAAGGAAGGCGGAGCACCAAAGAATTGAGGCCTTTGAACTATGGTGCTGGAGAAGACTCCTGCGAGTCCCTTGGACTGCAAGGCGATCACACCGGTCGGTCCTAGAGGAGATCAACCCTGACTGCTCGTTAGAAGGCCAGATCCTGAAGACGAAACTCAAATACTTTGGCCACCTGATGAGAAGGAAGGACTCACTGGAGAAGAGCCTAATGCTGGGAAAGATTGAGGGCAAAAGAAGAAGGGGGCAGCAGAGAACGAGGTGGCTGGATGGAGTCACTGAAGCAGTCGGCATGAGCTTATTAAATGGACTCTGGAGAATGGTAGAGGACAGGAAGGCCTGGAGGAACGTTGTACAGGGGGTCGCGATGGGTCGGACACGACTTCGCGACTAACAACAACACCACACATGCCTGAGAGTCAGCAATAATGTAGAACAGAAATAGGAAGAGCATTGGGAGAGATATCCTGATAAAATCTGAATTATTTTCAGGAGCCCAGATCAATCTCCCCACCCCCCAGAAAAAGTCTTTTCATCCTAAATAAGATTGCTGAAATCAAGGATGGTGGTGGTAGTATTGGGGAAGAGAAGTAGGTCTCTGGCCAAAAGGATTCACATACAAGTAGTCCTCGGCTTACAACAGTTCATTTAGTGACTGTTCAAAGTTACACCGGCACTGAAAAAAGTGACTTATGACCATTTTTCACATTTACAACCTTTGTAGCGTCTCCATGGTCACGTGATCAAATTTCAGATGCTTGGCAACTGGTTCATACTTATGACCGTTGCTGTGTCCCAGGATCATGTATCCACTTTTGTGACCTTCTGACAAGCAAAGTCAACAGGGAAGCCAGATTCATTTAACAACCGTGTTACTAACTTAACAACTGCAGTCATCCACTGAACAGCTGTGGCGAGAAAGGTCGTAAAAGGGGCAAAACTCACTTAACAAATGTCTCACTTAGCAACAGAAACTTTGGGCTCAATTGTGGTCGTAACTCGAGGACTACCTGTATATGAGCTCCAGTTGTGATATTAAATGTGAATTCCGAGGCTGACAGAATGTCCTTCAATCTCTATGTTCCCTTATTTGAGCCACTCCTTAGTATATTCTAGTAAAAAATTATATAGAACTCATTTCTTATTATAGAGAGAGCACATTCCCTTCCTTCTATCACCAAAATGCGAACAGTAAACGAAGGCGCTGCATCCATTTCTCAGTTCCTCTCTCCTTAAGAATAGAATTAAATAGGAGATGCTAAAAATACATTTTACAGAACCGAAGAGCAATCATTTATGTTGAAAACATTTGGGCCGTGTCTTGCTCAAGGTCTATTTCAAGGAACCGGTTTTGGAAGCAAGAATTTTAAGGCTGGAATGCCATGGGAAGCTACAGAGGCTCTAGATTGATGTGAATTATTTGAATTGTCAGCTAAAATAAATTGGCAGGAAATTATTTTCCTGAAAGATCAGAATAAGTATCTGCTAAATCCCTTGTGGAACACATTTTTTTTTTAACTTTATGGCTTCTGCTAAAAGTTTGGCCTTTGGTACAAAACGAGATAAATTAAAATTGATTGCCTTAAATTCCAAGAGTTGAGCAGCAGCAATCATATAGCTATTCTTTTTTTTGGGGGGGGGGAGCAGCCTATTCACCGTTACGTAATTACTTTAGAAGCCAGCCTTTCTAACCAGAGGAAAAGCAGAATGTAAATAAAGTCTTAATATAAAACAGAATGAACAACTGCACATTTGGATTGAAACAGATTTAATCCCAGCGTGGAGTCTCACAAATCTTCTGTCATTGCTTAGCAAATCCAGCAGCCATATGAGTTTCCTTTTGATTAAGTATTAATTCCAGAGCTTTTCTATTAAATCATAATGCTGGATAAGCTTCCCTAGTCCAAAGAGGATATATACAAGCATGCATCCTCATTTGCATTGTCTTCAAAGCCAAAAAATAATAATAATAACATGCAACTCACACAATGATCTCCATTCTCTTTTCACTAGATTATAAATGAGTAGAGTAGAGTAGAGTAGAGTAGAGTAGAGTAGAGTAGAGTAGAGTAGAGTAGAGTAGAGCAGAGCAGAACAGAACAGAACACACAAGGAATTTGTCTCTGGTGCATAAGCTCTCAATACACATACAAGCAACAAAGTGATAAATCATAAATAATAGGTTATAACCAACAAAGCAGTAGTCATAAGATGCCAAAAGGAAGAGTTAATAGGAAAGATGAGAAGGGTAATAGTAATACAGTCCTACTACATTCTTATCCTTAGGCATAAGACAGTGCTGTGGGAATTACCGTATTTTTCGGACTATAAGACGCACCGGTATATAAGACGCACCAAGATTTTGAAGAGGTAAGTAAGAAAAAAAAGTTTTTGCCCTCCCCCAGCCCCCAGAAGCACTCTGCAGGCCTCCCAAACCCTCTGCGTGCCCCATTTTTCGCAAAAACCGGGCCCATTTTTCGCAAAAAATGGGATGCAGGGGCAGGGCTTCAGGAGGCCAAAAATGGCTGTATTCGGTGTATAAGGACGCACCAACATTTCCACCCTCTTTTAGGGGGGAAAAAGGTGCGTCTTATACTCCAAAAATACGGTATGTGTTTAGCAGAGTGATGGCATGGGTGGGGGGGGAGAAACTTTGTGACATTGTGTCTAGTTGTTTTGGCATGCAATGCCATATAGCAAGCTCTAAAAGACAGCTTCTGCAGTTTTTTTTTAAATGAAATCAGAGTTTTTGTACGTATGGAGAATTCTGATTTCTGGACTATTTTGAGGATGTGCATGGTTACAATGTTGGTTGAAAACCTAACAACAACAAAAAAACCCCTCCATATATGAATTGAGGGAGAGGGGAGTTTTAAACATCCAGGAAAATTTCCATACCTAGAAGGAGCAGCTAGGTGGCTCAGTGACTAAGACACTGAGCTTGTCAATCAGAAAGGTCAGCAGTTTGGCGGTTCAAATCCCTAGTATAGGTCTCCTGCGTGAGCAGGGAGTTGTGACCTCCAAGGTCCCTTCCAACTCTGTTACTGTTAAGTATAGCCAAATCTGAAACTTGAAGACAGATATGGATGTACCTACTGTACATAATAGAATTCTAGGGCAATTTTTCCCTGTTTTACTGAGTAATGTTTTGTGGCAGAAGCTTAGCACACCTGAGATGAAGGCAGATGTATAAATAGGAAGATCATTATGCATCCCCAATAGATGTTGGTCTGTCTGACTTTTCAATTCAGATGATAAGCAAATATATCAGCAATTACAGCAGTAAATTTTTCCCCTTAAGACTTTTTAAAACATTTTTTCTACCTGAAATAGCATTTAAGGTACCGCATAGTCTTGGAGAATTTAATAACATCATGGATTCCAGCAATCTCCGTTATTCTCAGCCAGCTTCCGCAGCACTCATAGAATTTAATTTTTTTCCTCTCTATCCTGAAGCTCTGCCCTTTATAAGAAAGCATATAGTTGGACTGAACATAATTAGAGGATGCTTCTAAATTGAGCGTGGTGCTTTAATTTTTTTTTTAACTGGCTTCATCTCTAAGAAAAAGTTGCTTCGTGAGTTCACAAAGACTGGTTAAGCTACGAAAGAAAATGTGCATGATTTGTGCAATAGCCAACAAATATGGTCATCAAATTGTTTAAAATCCCAGATTAACGTGAACGAACAAAACTAAGCTGACAAAGAGACAGATTTCCACATATAACCATCAATTCTTATCCCACTGATGCTTGCAGGAGGCACACCCGTATAATACAAGTGGACAATCAGTAGACAAGAATGGACTATATTTTTCTGGCTTCCAAGAAGTCAGAAAGATATCCGAGGGAGAAAAGTGTGTCCAAAAGCAAAATGGGATTCAGAGGGAAAGAACACCTCAGCACAAAAAGGATGCCACAGGCAGAAGGAAGAGTAAAAGAGTGAAAGAACGGTCCTATACATTTTAAATTCCGGTGACTCCCAATTCAGCCTTTGATATATATATATATTTTTTAAATCACTTGATCCTAAAGGATCAGGCCGCAGCTCTTCCAGGCTCTAGTATGTCTGTATTAAGTTTCCAATGGTCATGTCCCTGATAATACAGTACCCAGAAGGCTTAAATGGACTATCAGATAAGTGCTTACTCATTACTGTAATTCAAAGTGGAGGAGTGGTTGGAATGAGGAAACTGCAACTGGGGAGACCGGATTGCCACCCACCCTAAGCAACTCAAGGTTAATCATAAAGAAATTAAATATACAATAAACAAGTATACACATTCTTAACTAGGAGCGCACAAGAAGTAATTCTTGATTCAGATTCCCACTGTGTAACCCTGAGTCCGTTGTGACAGGTAATCCTTGACTTAAAACCATTCGTTTAGTGACCGTAGTTGCAAAGGCACTGAAAAAAAGTGATTTATGACTGGTTTCCACTGATGACTGTTGCACCATCCCTATGGTCACGTGATTTACGTTCAGACCAGAGGTGGGTTTCAGCAGGTTCTGACCAGTTCTGGAGAACTGGTAGAGGAAATTTTTAGTAGTTCGGAGAACCGGTAAATACCACCTCTGACCGGCCCTGGCCCCATCTATTCTCTGCCTCCCGAGTCCCAGCTGATCGGGAGGAAATGGGGATTTTGCAGTATCCTTCCCCTGCCACGGCCACCAAGGCACACCCACCAAGCCACGGCCACAGAACCGGTAGTAAAAAAAATTTAAACCCACCATTGGTTCAGACACTTGGCAACTGGTTCATACTTATGACGGTTGCAGTGTCCAGGGGTCATGTGATCCCCTTTTGCGACTTTCTGACAAGCAAAGTCAATGGGGAAGCCAGATTCACTTAACAACCATGTTACTAACTTAACAACTGCAGTGATTAACTTAACAAACTGTGGCCAAGAAAGATCGTAAAATGGGACAAAATTCACTTAACAAATGTTTCACTTAGCAACAGAAATTTGGGGCTCAATGGTGGCCGTTAATTCGAGGACTACCTGTCCTTTAAATTTTCCAAGGTTTGTGTTTTCTTTTGGTTTTGGATTAAGGTATCGCAGAACTTTTTGATGCCCGAGTCTCTCTCTGCCATTACAGCAGTGCTTGGAAGTGTTGATATGCAATATGCATATACAGGTGATCCTCCACATATGACCACAATTGAGCCCAACATCTGTTGTTAAGTGAGATGTTTGTTAAGTGAGTTTTGCCCCATTTTACGACATTTTTGCCACAGCTGTTAAGTGAATCCCTGCAGTTGATAAGTTAGTAACCCGGTTGTTAAGTGAATCTGGCTTCCCCCATTGACTTTCCTTGTCAGAAGGTCCCAAAAGGGAATCACGTGTCCTTGGGACACAGCGTCCGTCGTAAGTGTGAGTTGCCAGTTGCCAAGCGCCTGAATTTGGATCACAGGATTGTGGGGTTACTGCAGAGGTCGTAAGTGTGGGGAAAACGGTCACAAGTCACTTTGTTCAGTGCCGTCGTAACTTTTAACGGTCACCAAATGAACTGTTGCAAATCGAACTGTAGTCGGATTAAAAAGTAATTCGGACGAGATGCGTTCTAGGATTCTCCCAGCAATTGTCGTAGCCTAATTACTCAAAATGCAACGATTCCTCCTCGCAATTAGTTTGAAATTATAAAGCAAGTTGATACTCATTCCTCGTAAGACTTTTAAGTCCTTTGCACTATCAAATAATGTGAGCAAAGCGGTCGGCGTGCTTCGGGTATCTTTGCGAGACTCTTTTATTATTTTGGCTCTTCCCCAGCCTGTAAGATTGCCAAACTGTACAGGGACCGGATCTGAGCCCGTCTCCCTTAACTGAGGGTGTGTGTGTACGTATGCGTGTCTCTGTGCGACTGACACAACAATGAGAAACTATTTCCGGTTTCACACACACAATGAGGCTAGCCAAGGCAAATACCTCCCTGCAGCTGCCATGCCAGGGCTGGTTTTTGTCTCGTGGGCCGCTGTTGATGAGGCTTAACAGATTTGGCCGCTGCCGACATCATTACAAAAGAGGCAATCCCTTCTATTGTGTGCTGCAGGAGACAGCCAAAAGATGATGTAACACAACACAGAGGTTTGGTGGAGGGAGGGGAGAGAGGTGAACGTTTGATTTGCTCAATCTCGTTTTTTGGAGAAGAGGAATGCATCTGAAGTTGGCCGCTTATGGATTCCAGTAACAAATGTGCTGATGGGAATCTCCCTAATAAAATATGTAGAACTGTATGCGGGGGTTTATTTTAATGACTTTATTTGTGACACCGAAATGCACTGAAATACATCTTTTGATTCAAAAACCGTGCCGGTAACATCTTCTACAAATGCACATTTTGAAAAAAAAAAAAAGGATTTTAGGGCAGATTAAATGTGCATTTTATGAGGGATTTTTGTGTGTGGGCGTCTTTGAGTGAGTCTTGACTCTTGGACACTGCGTGAAATACCTTAAGACTATTTTTTGCTGCTACACCAACTTATTGGAGCTCTCGCCTCACAATCAGGAGGCTGTGAGTCCGTTCCTAGGTGGAGGCAGATATTTCTCTCTCTGGGCACGTTGAGAATATATCTGCTGAACAAAACTCCGCATTGGCGACAGGAAGGGCATCCGGCCATTAAAACACTCTGCTAGCTCCATCCAGACTCCACCCCGCAAGGGATTATGGGGTTGTTAAAAGAGGATGATGATGATGATCACATCCATGCCCTGTTCTCTTTTGGCCCTGGTTCCCTCCTTCGCTTTTGTCTTTGGCCAGGCTCATAGATGGAATGCAAACCCCCCTACTACTCATCTGTAGTACTGTGTATGTTGGGAGATAACATTTTACAGCAATCTGAGTATTAAATTTATTTTTTGCAGGGATCTATGCATTTTTTTTCAGGGACCTCTGAGTCTTTTTCTTAATTCCCATAATTCCATAATTGACATAATAAGGGTTTCCCCAATGCCAGGGCTTATACTGTGTTTCCCCAAAAATAAGACCCTGTCTTATATTTTTTTGAACCCTGAAATAAGCGCTTGGCCTTATTGCCATGCACTCAAAAGCCCGATTGGGCTTATTATCAGGGGATGTCTTATTTTGGGGAAAACAGGGTAGTTAGCCTAAACTCCCATCCTACAAGGAAGTCTTATACCTTACGCTTCTCCTACTTATGGGTTTCAGGTAGGGGGGCACAACTCTCCTCATCCTCAGCCAAGAAGATTCAGATAATGAACATTGTAGTACAACATAGTTCAGGGGCCTTGGTGGGAAAGACTTTTCCGGACTAGATGCTCCCAACAAAATAGGTGTTGCTGCATCTTTGAACAACAAATGAAACTCCTTAGCAAAGTATTTTGTTCATACTTTTCCTACCCTGGCTTTTCCAAATGCTCTGTTTCACATCCTACCACTTCAGTTTTTCCTACTACCGGCATTTAAATTGTAATCTCTGTGGGCCAGAAGATTCAATCTCAAGCTTGAATAGCCAGAAATTGTGGGTGGGTGGCCTGAGCAGGCATGTTTGTATGCAGAACTGCAAGAATCTAAAAACAGATGGTTTAAGAAGTATTAAGTATGATTAAAATTTAGCATTACTCAGAAATTTTGATGCCTTGTACCCAGCCCAGATTCTAGCACCAATTAGCCAGAATTGCGGAAGGGATATGAGATCTACTCCCTGAGCAATTATAGTAGCTGCAAATTGATCATGGCTTTCCCTTTTTGTTGGTATCAGTAAAAAAGTTATTGTGTATATGAACAACTTCCATTCACAAGAGGGATCACAGTCCTGTTGTCCATTATGCGTAACTTGCTCTATTCTGCTCCACATCTGAATGCTCCATACAAGGAAGATACTAAGTCCAAGGTAGTATCCATAGCTGAATAGAGAATTTTCACACTGAATAACCAACTTGTCATCTACTGAACAAGTCTAGCGCTATTCACTAATTAAACAAATTTACATCGATGCCCGTCTCACACACTAGGTGACTGCTTTAAGAAGACACATTATACCTAAACTCAAACCAAACATATTTTTTTTAAGTTTATCCACACAATGAGTGCAATAAGTACTTGTGTCACTCAAAAGAGATGCAACTCTCTTTAAATAGCTTCTTCATTCTGAAGGCCGATCTATCTTTCAGGGACAGGCAGGGAGACCCTTCCCGTACCCTAATTAAGCTCTGTCCTCTTCCAAAATACTACCATTAGCTCATCCGTAACCTCCTTGCACGGCAGTAGAGCTGAAGAGCAGTTTTTAGAAACTGCCTTACATGGGCAAGGCATCTGGAACAGCAGCAGCCACCCGATACCCGACTGATGCAAAACCAGCCCTACAGATCTCCAGCATCAGCAGGAAATAAGTCTCTGGACTCAGAGCTACACGACCAGGCGTTATTCGGCAGAGAAGAAACAATCCCCAATCAGCAAAATGGGGTGGGGGAGGAGAAGCTGGTACATCCAGGTACATTCGCCTTTGCAAATGTGGCCAGTCTGTTCATTAGAATAGAGCAGAATAGAGCAGAGTTGGAAGGGACCTTGGAGGTCTTCTAGTCCAACCCCTTGCTCAGGCAGGAAACCCTAGACCATTTCAGACAAATGGTTGTCCAATCTCTTCTTAAAAACTTCCAGTGTTGGAGCATTCACAACTTCTGGAGGCAAGCTGTTCCACATTTCATTAGTCATTGGGGTCAATAGTGGCTATAGGCAGTCCTCAATTTACGACCACAATTGGATCAGCATTTCAGTTGTGAGTCATTGCAGTCGTAAGTTGAGGCATTATGTGGACTCGATTTTATAACTGTTTTGGGGATGGTTGTTAAGGGAGTCTCTATTGTTGTTAAGCAAACCATGTGGTTGTTAAGTGAATCACATGGTCATAAGTGCAAGGCCATTTTGCCTTTTTTTTTTTTGGCTGGAAAATGGTAATAAAGTTGCAAAATGCGATCACAGGACCTCAGGACACGGCAACCCGTCAGTTGCCAAACATATAACATATAATCAGGTGACCACAGGTGGTGTAGCAATTGTAACTTTGAGGACAGATCGTAAGTAACTTTTTCAAGTCTGTAGTAACTTCAAATGGTCATTAAATGACCAGTTGTAAGTTAAGGACTATCCATATAAGGTGTGGCAGTCATACACAAGTGCATTAAAACATACCAGTTGTGAGGGTTAGCTGGTAAATTTTTTGTTTGACATGGGGGATTCAAGTTGAAGGAAGTGGACATGGAACTGCATTGTTATTTTCATAAGTCCTTAGGTCACTTTAAAAAAATAATAATAACGTAACCTTTCAGATTTTGGAATAGGAAAGAAATAAGCTTTGTTCTCTGTCTTCTTCATAAACATGTTGCTTTTCTTATCAACTTAAGATCAAATTATTCTCCAAAGCACCTGAGGGCAGGACAAGAAGCAATGGGTGGAAACTAATCAAGGAGAGAAGCAACTTAGAACTAAGGAGAAATTTCCTGGCAGTTAGAACAATTAATCAGTGGAACTGTCTGCCTCCAGAAGTTGTAAATGCTCCAACACTGGAAGTTTTTAAGAAGAGATTGGATAACCATTTGTCTGAAGTGGTGTAGGGTTTCCTGCCTAAGCAGGGGGTTGGACTAGAAGACCTCCAAGGTCCCTTCCAACTCTTCTGTTCTATTCTATTCTATTCTATTCTATTCTATTCTATTCTAT
>QLTV01002253.1:1724067-1741442 GCA_003457575.1 Thermophis baileyi
CGCATGGGGGGCGGGGAGGGGGTGGCGGCGCCGGGGGGGAGTCACGGGGGGGTCATGGCATTAGAAAGGTTGAGAACCACTGCTATGGGGCACTGCACGTCAGAATAGACACAAGACACTTCCCCCCCCATGCCATCACTCTGCTAAACAACTAATTCCCACAACACTGTCAAACTATCTAGAAAGGCAGTATTACCATCATTATTCTCATCTTCCTTATTACCTATCTCATCTTATGACTATAACTTTGTTGCTTGTATCTTACGATTTATATTGATGGAAGGCTGAATCAAACTGATCTATCACTATTGTTGTATGTATACTGACAGCTTACGCACCGGAGACAAATTCCTTGTGTGTCTAATCACACTTGGCCAATAAAGAATTCTAATTCTAATAATTCTTAAGACAATGGATAAAATGGATCAAGGAGATCCCAGGACTGTTTTTGAAGATGGAGAAGCCAGAATTAAACACAGGTCCAGATGAAAAGCATTTGCCCATACAAAAGCAGGCCTTATGCCCACCTGTAAGAACAATACAGGTAGTACTCGACTTACGACCACCATAGAGGCCAGAATTTATGTTGCTGAGACATTTTTAAAAGCAGGTTTGGTCCCATTTTACGACTTCTTGCCACTTTCATTAAGTGAATCACTGCAGGTGTTAAATTAGCAACACGGTTGTTCAGGGAATCTGGTTTCCCTATTGACTTTGCTTGTCAGGAGGTCACAAAAGGGGATCACATGACCCCGGAACACTGCAACCGTCATAAATGTGAGTCAATTGCCAAGCGTCTGAATGCAAATCATGTGACCATGGTGATGCTGCAATGGTCACAAGTGTGAAACATGATAAGTCACTTTTTTCAGTGCCCTTGTAACCTCGGTCAGTAAGCGAACTGTTGTAAGTCCAGGACCACCTGTATTTATCGTTTGAACGCTTGGTGTATAAGGGCATCTCTGACACGCTTGTCAGGGAGACAAATTGCTGAGGTAAACAGGGAAGATTCATAAGCCGAGCGTCGATTGGATAGGAGACGCGCCGATCAGATACAAAGGCGGGCTTAGCAGGGGCGGCCGCCGCCGCTGATTGGCTCAACGGTTTGAGCGGGAAAGGGGCGGCTGAAGCGAAGCCGGAAGAGAAGCGCCGCGCGTGGGCCGCGCACGCGCCGCCATGGCAGGCAGCGACTGGGACCGGCGGGTGCTGCCCGTGTGCGTCGGGGCGGTGTTGGCGACCGCGCTGGTCGCGGAGGTGCTGGTGGTGCTGCTGCGATTCCGTCCGCCCGGAGAACCGTTTCCGTTCTGGCCCATCGCCTCGCTGCTTTTCCTGCTGACGAGCGCGCTGGAGAGCGCCCGCCGCTTCATCATGGCTTCGCCAAGCACGCGCGGCGTCATGCTGGCGGGGGCGGGGCAAGGATGGGAGTGAGTAGGCGTGGTTACGGACGCGGCCGGGACCAATGGGAAAGCGGTCGCGCGTCGAGGGTGGGGCTTCTAAAAGTGGCGGGGAAAAAGGGGCCCGCTTGGAGCGGTGGGACTTCAGTAATGAGGGAATTAGATCTCTGAGAGGAAAATGGAGATGTAACAGTTTCTTTTGGAGGGAAGGATCTCTGCACGTGCTCAGGAACGCGCTGTTTCTCCATTGGGCTTCTTTTTTCAAAACTTCAGAAAAAAGGGAAAAATTTGGGAGAATATCAGCCTTTCCCAATATGGGGGAGGAGATTTAAAGCAAATGATTCAACCTTTTAAGTTTGTTGAACTTAAGCCCTCCTGGTTCCTAGGTTTATGAGGTCCGTGTCTCAAGGAGGCAGCCAGCTGTGGGTTGACTAAAAGTGTAAAGGAAAGAAAGAGTAATGGAAGGAGGCATTACTTTCTCTCAGTCCAATCCACTTCACAGGGTTGTTGTCGGGAAAATAGCAGGAAGAAGGAGTATTAAGTATGTTTGCCTCTTCCAGTTACTTATAAAGTAATAAAGGGCAGGATACAAATCAAATAATTTGTCAGGCATATAGCAGTATTTGTGGACTGCAAATTTCAGACAGACCACTAGATGGCACCAAAGAGACATGGGCTATTCTTTGCTGCCCTCTAGTGACTGCCTCATGTATGTATTTTATCTATTAAATTTGTTTGTCGCCCATCTTGTTGCAAAGTGATGCTGGACGGCATACAATATATAAAAGCAACAGAATCATAAAATACTTCAAATAAACATACAAATTATAATTAAAAGATTGGGAAAAAAGGGGCAGGATGTGCAGGGCGGGGGGAGGTGGGATCTTCTATTGGTCTATCAACCACATCAAATTTTTTTCAAGAAGGATTGGAATCCCAAAGGAAGACAAATGTACTCCCTGGGCTGCAGCAATAAGGCTTTATTGGCTTATTTGTTTATATCCTACCTTTATTTATTTTTTTATAAACAACTCAAGAAGGTGAATCATCCTCCTTCCAATTTTCCCCACAACAACAATTCAGTAAGGTGGTTGGGCTGAGAGACAGAGAATGGTCTAAAGTCACCCAGCCAGGCTTTAATGCCTTATGTGGAACTAGAGCTCATTGTCTCCTGGTGATTAGCCCAAAGACACTCACCTGGCTTTCGTGCCCAAAGCGGGACTAGAACTCACTGTCTCCTGGTGATTGGCCAGGAGACAGTCACTCAGACGGCTTTCATGTCTAAGGTGGGACTAGAACTAGAATTCAGTTTAAGTCTAAGGTGGGACTAGAACTCACTGTCTCCTGGTGATTGGCCAAAGGTGATTGGCCAAAGTCACTTAGATGGCTTTCAAAGCCCAAGGCACTAACTAGAACTCATCGTCTCCTGGTGATTGGCAAAAGTCACTCAGCAGGCTTTCATGCCTAAGGCGGGACTAGAACTCAACTGTCTCCTGGTGATTGGTACAAGGCACCCAGTCAGCTCTATCTACTCTTCCACCCTCTCCTAATGCTCATTCTTTCGCCTCCTTCCAGTTACTGCTATTCCTGCCAGACCCACGTGCCGCCCCGCTGCAGCCACTGCTTTAACTGCAACGTTTGTGTCCTGCGACGAGATCACCATTGCCTGCTGCTCGGCCAGTGTTTGGGCTATCAGAACTACCGTTACTTCCTCTGCCTGCTGCTATACGGGTCGGTCGCCTTGCTGTACGGCAGCTTGCTCAACGCTAATGTGGTTTGGATGCTGCTTGAGGAAGGTGGCCTTGCCCACACAATTCTCCTGCTGATGCTGCCTTGGCTGATGCTCCTGATGGGTAAGAACGAGTGAGAGCTTTCATTCATTCGTTCGTTCGTTCGTTTATTTAAAAGAAGAAGGTGGACATTTTTTGGTATCTGGGATCCCACCTCCAAGGCAATGGTGACATCAGTGGCGAGGGGTGAGCAAGGGTGAATGCAGCCTGGATGCGTTGGCGAGAACTCATCGGTGTGTTATGTGACAGACGAATGCCAACCCGTCTTAAATCTAAGATTTACAAGACAACCATCCGCCCTGTTGCACGGTATGGCACCGAATGCTGGGCAGCAACAACAAGGGACTGAAAATTATCTCCATGACATGGAAATGCAAATGCTCCGTTGGATATCGGGCATCTCCCTTCTTGACCACATCACAAATGACACCATTCGACAACATTTTGGTGTGGCACCAATTATAGAGAAGATGAGAGAAAGCCGGCTCCGCTGGTATGGACACGTCCAGAGAGCGGCACCTTCCACTGTGGCCAAGACTGCCTACCAACTAGAAATCAATGGCCGGCGACCTCGCGGGCACCCAAAACAGAGATGGCAAGACAACATCAACAAAGATATGCAATCCGCGGGCCTGCGCCCTGGAGACGCAGCTGACTGTGGCAAAGTGGCGTTCAATGATCCGAAAAGCGGACCCTGCACTTGCGGGAATATACTCTAGGAGGAAGAAGAAGATTTATTCATTTATTTAACTTATATGCCACCCATCTAGCCGGGACTTGTTTTTGGGCGGCTTTCAAATATAAAAAAACAATACAGATGGTCCTTGACTTAACAACCATTCATTTAGTGAACGTTCAAAGTTAGAAAGGCACTGATAAAACTTACATGACCGTTTTTCACATTTATAACCTTTGCAGCATCCCCGTGCGTGACCACGTGATCAGAATTTGGACTCTTGGCAATTCGCATGTATTTATGACAGTTGCAGTGTCCCGGGGTCATGTGATCACCTTTTGCAACCTTCTAACAAGCAAAGTCAGTGGGGAAGCTAGATTCCTTTAACCGTGTTACTTAACAACTGCAGTGATTCACTGAACAGCTGTGGGGAGAAAGGTCGTAAATTGGGGCAAAACTCACTTAATGTTTCACTTAGCAACAGAAATTTTGGGCTCAATTGTGCTCCTGTAAAACGTTAGAACAATAATAATAATTTACAATGAAAAGGGGTAGGAAGGGAGCAAGAACGCACATGAGGGCAGGTGGGGTCTTGTCTTAATCATGGCTGGCTGGGGAATTCTGGGAGTTGAAGTCCACAAGTCTTAAAAGTTTCCAGAGTTGGACATGTCTGCTCTAGATGAAGCAGCTATAATTACACCTCGCCTTCCTTTTCTTTCAGGGCAAGTCAGTTTCGTGACCTTTGTCTACGCTTTTGTGACCGACATCTGTGTTGTGGGCTTCTTGTTCTGCATCAGTTTCCTGCTGTTCCACAGCTTGCTGGCCCTGCGCGGACAGACCACCAAAGAATGGTTCGAAGGAGATCGCCGGTACCATTTGGGCTGGCAAAACAACCTTCGACAAATCATGGGAAACCGGTGGCTGCTGGCTTTCCTCACGCCTTTCATCACTTCCCGTTTGCCAGGAGATGGAATCACTTTCCAAACCAGCTCTCCGAAAACAGAAGTGCTCTCCAGATCACACAGCAACTAAAGGTGTGTTCTGGGATTTTAAACAATTGGGAAGTGTGTGGGAATTAAAAAAACACGTCAATCTGGTTTGTTAAAACAATAAGTGCAGAGTCACCCTGTGGCGAGATGGACGGCAAACAAATTTAATAATAAATAAATTACTATAATTTGTAGTACTGTATACAGGTATTCCTCATCTTAAAACCATTTATTTAGGTACCATTCTAAGTTACACTTCTGAAAAACTGACTTATGACCGTTTTTCACATTCAGTTGCAGCATCCCCTTCATCATGTGATAAAAATTCGGACGCTTGGCAACTGACTCATATTTATGACAGTTGCAGTGTCCCAGGTCATGTGATCACCTTTTGTGATCTTCCTACAAGCAAAGTCAATGGGGAAGCCAAATTCACTTAACAGCTGGCATGGCGCAGTGGTTAAAATGCAGTATTGCAAGCTAATTCTGACTGCCGGCTGCCAGCAGTTCGACAGTTCGATCCTGACCGGCTCCAGGTTGACTCAGCCTTCCGTCCTTCTGAGGTCGGTAAAATGAGGACCCAGATTGTTGGGGGCAATAGGCTGACTCTGTAAACCGCTTAGAGAGGGCTGTGAAGCACTATGAAGCGGTATATAAGTCTTAAGTGCTATTGCTATTGCTAACTAACTTAATAGCGGCAATGATTCACTTAAGAATTATGACAAGAAAGGTCAAAAAATGGAGTGGAAAATCATTTAACAGCTGTTTTGCTTAGCAACAGAAATTTTGGGCTTAGTTGTGGTTGTAATTTGAGGACTACCTATAGTATTATAGTACTATATAGATATTATACATTATAGATCTGCAGAACATTTTGAAATGTTTAATTGCATCACATTATTAGTAGTTCTTGACTTACAACCACAGTTGGAACCAGAATTTACATTGCTAAGCAGGTGGTTGTTCAGTGAGTTGCATGTGATTTTAAGACACCCCCCCCCCCGTTGTTAAGCAAATCATTGCAGGTGTTAAGTGAATCACATGGTCATTAAGCAAATTTGACTTTGCTTGTCGGAATCTGGCTGGGAAGGTCTCAAATGACAAATCATGTGACCCAAGGACATTGCAACCATTGTAGATCAGGGGTCCCCAACCTCTGGTCCGCGGATTGACATCGGGCCGTGACATGCCAGAAACCAGCATGTCGCGTTCAAACAAGCGAAGCCCCATCCGCATGCGAAACCATGCCCCCTCCGGTCCGTGGAAAAAACTCTCTTCACGGAACCGGTCGCTGTTGCCCAAAAGGTTGGGGGCCATGTATCTACATTTGAATTTTAATCACATGACCCTGGGGATGCGGTGATGGTCATCATTGTATGTCATGTTTTTCACTGTTGTAACTTTGAACGGTCACCAAACGAATGTTTATAAGTCAAGGACTATCTGTGTGTTCAAGTTTGCTCATGGCAGATTCTCTCTCTTCTAGGGTTTCCCCATCTGTACGTAGTTATGAGGAAAGACGAGTTCCTTTCAGCGATGGCTCTCTTCATTCAAAAGCAGATGACTTGGGTGAACATTCTGAAGTTTTTGTCTCACATTGTTGAAAGCTGAAAGCAGTTTGATCTTGGAACGGTGGTGACCGATTGCTTCCCCCACGCTCTGCCTGGGAAAGGGGCTTACAGTGCTTTCGTTTCAGTGATCTGGAAAGAAGGAAATGGCTAACGGGGGCAAGAGAGGGGGACACTCATGCTCGGTGTAAATACAATAGTTAATACCGAACCATCTTTCTCCTGGTCCAAAGTATATTATATATGTGTCTGTATTTTTTTTTCTTTCCCCCCTTATATCCACTGCTCTGAAAATTTGCACACCCTTTCTTTTCCCAGCTTGGGAAAAATGTGAAGCTAAACCCAAAAGTAAAACACTGATTAGAAATGGATTCAGGGACCAAAATCCAAGTTTATAATGCTTTGCATCTCTGTTTTTTTTTTCTCCCCTTGCAGCAATTGTGAGACTGTTTCTTTTTTCCCCCTGAGCCCTAAGATCATGCAGAAGTCAATAAATCTTACGTTGTGAAATATGAGGGCAGTGTTTCTCAACCGTGGCAACTTTAAGACAAGTGGATTTCTTACTCCCAGAATTCCACAGCCAGCTATGCTTTAAGAGGGGATGGGTTTCAATTTCCAAAATTAAATCATGCTGGAATTCTGGGAGATGAAATTCACTCCCCTCAAAGTACCTTACCTGGGGAATTCTAGGAGTTGAAGTCCACCCATCTTAAAGTCACCAAGGTTGGGAGATACTGGGTCAGGGAGATGAGATGGTTAACAATTTTTGCCCCTTGCCGTTCTGCCTGTTCCTTCCCCACATTTGGCACTGTTCCACCCAATATTGTCCACCCAAATGTCTCTCTTCCCCCTTTCATATCCAAAATCACCAAATCCCCATAGACATGGTTTGCACTGTGAGAGACCCACAAAATGTGGGCATGGGGGAACCCAACATTTACTGTATTCTTTTTTTCTTTTCTTTTTGTTAGATTTTATCCACTGCGTTCTATGATTGTTGTTTCTAATATTATTTTTTAATGCTTTAATGTTTTTATGCTGTAAGCCGCCCAGAGTTGTTGGATACAAGATGGGCGGGAAACAAATTTCCTAAATAAAGAAATAAAGCATTTATACAGTGGCCTTTTATATTTAACTGAGCACTGATTGCACTGTAAACTTTTCAACCCGAAAAATAAACTCTTTTCCCATTTCTTCAAGTCAGGTGTGCAGACTATTATCAGTGCGGTTAGTTTGAATGTCAAGATGATGCGGTGGCCCTTGGTTGGTGTGAACAACCTCGAGAAGCTCAAAAGCAGCACTGTGCTTCCCAGATGTCTGCCTCTCTTAGTAACTGAATTATGTTGGCCTTGGATAAATGATGATTAAAATTATATTTTTCATGAACTCTACAGGGAAGTGTGGGGCAAATGGCTATTTTTCTGTTCTAACATTTCATGTAACTTCTTGAGAAGAGGTAAAGAAATAAATGAGGAAAAAAATTAAGTGGTGATGCCATCCTTTTGTGATCTCTTTGTGTTGTTTTAAGTGGCATTGTAGTTAGTTGATCAGAGCAGAGGTCCCCAACCCCTGTGCCAGTACCGTACCGGTCCATGACCTGTTAGGAACTGGCTTGCACAACTGGAAGTGAGTGGCGGGCAAGCGAGCAAAATGATCCCTTCCAGGTCCATGAACAAATTGTCTTCCACGAAACCGGTCATTGGTGCCAAAAAGGTTAGGGACTGCTGGGTTAGAGGTCTCAAATTTGCTGCCTGTAAGCCACACCATCTCTTTGTGTATTTTTTTCACATTTTAACAACCATGCTTTGTCCGTGCTGATTTTGAAAATAAATTGCCTGTCAATTCGGAACGGAAAACAAATATTAGTTTTCATGGAAAATGTTGCCAGCTATGTCCCCAAATTTTAAATCATCTTTCAAGTTCCAGCTTTCATAATGACGACCATAGCTAGACTGCAGAAATCAAGAGAGCAACATAGAATTTTCTGTATCTTTGAGACCTACACTTGGTTTGGATTTTTGCAACCCAGATATAGCAGACCTAGGTTAGATGTGAATAAGACTGTTTTGTTTAGATTCGACTAAGAGTCTGTTATTTTGTTTCTTTTTATATATTTATTAAATTTTTAAAACTGCCCATCTTCACAGAGGGGCTTTGTTTACTGATTAAAGCAATGTTTCTCTACTTCATCAACTTAAATCTGGGTGGACGTCAACTCCCATGCTGGCTGGGGAATTCTGGGAGTTGAAGTCCACGCAGGTTTAAATTAACCCCAGTAACACTGGATTAGAGAAAGACTTATCACTTAAAGAACACCAAATATCCCACTTCTATTTGAGTCTCCTTTGGCTTCAGCTTCTAGGAAGGAGCTGTTGAAACACATCGTAGAAATAATAAGTGATATATCTTTCTTTTCAGAGGCTGAGTTCAACCCTGTGACACAGACTTCAGGTACAAGGCCCAGCTAGACTTCAAATCTTAGCAGTGGTGTTTCCATGCCAACGTCCAGCCTGTCCTGTGTCTTGCCTTTATTCCAGAACCCACTGCTTTGGCTGGGCTTGTTCTGAAAGAGGACCAGTTGCTTTGGTAACCAGAGAGTAGCCAGGACTCTTCCATGTTGTCGTGGGCACCATGTTGAACCCTCATCGCCAGTCTGTGCTGACCAATGCCTGTATCAAGCCCTCGGTGGATCCCATCACCCGGACCCCTGGCACCATCTATGAACCAAAGGGGCAGGTCCGACTTTTGGGTCTGCTTTCAGAAAATACCCCGTCGCAGCAGGTAGCTTGGCTTGGCCTGATATCACTGTCATGGATTATGGGTTCATCCCCTGCAGAAAACTATCTTAACTAACCAGTTGGAAGAGAAGAGCAGGAGAGCCAGAGTGGTGGTGGAGTAAAGCAAGTCATCAGCCTAGAATTGTTACGTTCCCATAAACGGTCTAAACCCAAGTCCTCTTAAATTTCATTGATCCTTATCTAGTGCCACTTTAGTACTAACATTAGTTGACTAGATTCTTGTGTAAGGCTTAAGCAATAAATCTTAACTGAAACTTTACCTATGGTCCTGATTTTTCGCGCCTGACACTAGCAACAGAAGGATCTACCCAGTGCATTAAGCTTTGGCGGGGGCAAGGAATAGCCAGAGCGCCTATGAGAGGCTGTCCAGTCTCTTTTAAGAAAAGACTGGACAGCCACCTGTCTGGAATGGTATAAGGTCTCCTGCTTGAGCAGGGGGTTGGACTAGAAGACCTCCAAGGCCCCTTGCAACTCTTATTCTGTTATATCTTCCTAAGCATCTCCATTGATAGCCATCAAGTTCCCTCTTTGCTTTTTCTCAATTAAGAATTTTATTAAAATTGTCATCAAATTAAGCCGCCCAGAGTCACCTTGTAGAGGTGATGGGTGGCATAAACATGAAACAAATAAATAGAAAATCATAAGATACAAATAAAAATAAACGGGGACAATGAAAAAGGGGAAGAAAGGTGTAGGTGTAGGGAAAGAAAAATAAAACATTAACTCCCAACTTCTTTCGGCGGATTAAAATACAGAATAAAATTGCAGCCCCCGCATTTTCCTTTACCAATTTAAACAAATACTGAGTTTCTATAGCAACAAGCCATTCATCAGCAAATGTTAACGTCAAGAGCTCATTGTTTTTCTGTCTCAAACACAGAGTCCAGAAGCGGTTCCCAAGTCAAAACAAAGATGGATATGTTCTTTTCTCTAATTAAAGCAGCCATGCCATTTGTTGTCCATCAAGTTCCCTTAATGCATTTACAGAAGCTTTTCATTAAAATATAAGACTCTCTAAAGAGAGACACCGATCTCAAGCATTATCCTGATTACGGTAGTAGACCAATTATAAAAGTACTTTAGATACTTGATCTGGTTAATGTCTGCGTTCAATCCTTCAATTTCTATCCTAACTACAGGTAGTCCTTGACTTACAACAGTTCGTTTAGTGACCGTTCGAAGTTACAGCGGCACTGAAAAATGTGACATGACTGTTTTTCACACTGATGACTGTTACTAGCATCCTCATGGTCACGTGATTTACATTCGGAAGCTGTGGCAACTGGTTCATACTTATGACCGTTGCAGTGTCCCAAGATCATGTGATCCCCTTTTGCGACCTTCTGACGAGCAAAGTCGACAGGGAAACCAGATTCCCTTAACAACCAGGTTACTGACTTATCAACTGCAGGGATTCATTTAACCACTGTGGCAAAAAAAAGTCGTAAAACGGGGGCAAAACACACTTAACAAATGTCTCGCTTGGCAGCTAACTTGTATTTGCAACCGTTGCAGCGTCCTGCAGTCACTTTGAGACCTTCCCAGCTGGCGTATGACAAGCAAGTCAATGATGAAACCGGCAGGGAAAGTCACAGGTCACAGTCATGTGATGTCTCACTTAACAACCACGGTGATTTGCTTAATGGCCACGGCAAAAAAGGTTCTAAAATTGAATGCGGTCACATGGTGCCTCATTGAATGATGGCACCACTTAACAGCAAATTTTCTGGTCCCTCTTGTGGTCGTAACTCAAGGACCACCTATAGAGGTAATCAATCAGAATAGACCTGGAAGGGACCTTGGAGGTCTTCTAGCCCAACCCCCTGCTCAAGCAGGAGCCCCTATTCCATTCCAGACAGGTGGCTGTCCAGCCTTTTCTTAAAAACCTCCAGTGATGAAACACCCACAGCTTCTGGTGGCAAGCAGTTCCACTGGTTAATTGTTCTCACTGTTAGAAAGTTTCACCTTAATTCCAGATTGCTTCTCTCCTTGATTAGTTTCCATCCGTTGCTTCTGGTTCTGCCTTCTGGTGCTTTGGAGAATAGGTTGACCCTCCCCTCTTCTTTGTGGCAGCCCCTCAAATACCAGAAGACTGCTATCATGTCCCCTCTAGTCCTTCTTTTCTCTAGACTAGCCAAACCCAATTCCTGCAACCGTTCTTCATATGTTTTAGTTTCCAGGCCTTTAATCATCTTAGTTGCTCTTCTCTGCACTTTTTCCAAAGTCTCAACATCCTTTTTTGTAGTACGGCAACCAAAGCTGGATGCAGGATTCCAGGTGTGGCCTTACTAAGGCTTTATAAAGTGGTACTAATACTAAAATTGTTCAAGAAGAACAGCATCTTTCTCTTTCCTTAGGAGGACTACCTGGATGCTGGCGATGGACTGCTCATCTGTATGAAACGCACTAAGAAAAAAGCCCTTCGCCCTCTCTTCAAGGGCTGCTGGGAACCCGAACAAGATGTCCCCGATGTCAGCGAAGCCTCTGATGTCGACCCCGATCAAGACATAAACAGGTGAGTTTGGTGAACGCTTTCTCTGGTTTTAATCCTTTTTGAAATTAAATTGCTGTCCGTGACCATAGGATTGTGGGTCCTCCAGGAATTTAAAGCCAGTTGCAAGGGGGTTGTGCAGATCTATGAAAAAAGCTCGGTGTGGGTGCAGGTCTGTGTAATGTGTATGTGGGAAAGACCCTGGGAGACAGGATGAAGAAATGCTGCCAAGAGAATAGTCAGATAAGAGACAGCATAGCCTTCAGCTGCATAATGGATGGATAAAGAAGCTCAGAAGGGACCCTCCCTAGTTTCTCAAAGGGAGGTGGGGGACAGAATCTAGATCTATGGAAAAAATTCAGACTGCAGGTATCTGTAAAAGACCTTGGGAGATAGCAAAGAAACACTGCTTAGGAACGGTCAGATAAGAGGCAGCATACCCTCAACTGCATAATGGATGGAGAAAGAGTCTCAGAAGGGACTATCCCTAGTTTCTCAGGCTGTAAAGGAGTGGGGGGGGGATATAGATTTATGGATAGAGTTTAAGCAAGTATTTTGTAATGGTATGTGGGAAGACCTTGGGAGATGGAGTGAAGAGACCTGCCCAATAATGGTCAGATAAGGGAATATAGCTCTCAGCTGTGTAACAGACAGGGCAAGAGGCTCAGAAGGGACCCTCCCTAGTTTCTCAGGCTGTAAAGGAGGGGAGGGGAAGAATCTAGATCTATGGAAAGAGTTCAACCTTGTCAGATTATGCAAAGATACGTAGGGAACACCTCGGGAGAGGGAGCAAAGAGATATTGCCCAGGAATGGTCAAATAAGAGGCAGCATAACGCTCAGCTGTGTAACAGATAGGATGAAAGGCTCAGAACAGACCCTCCCTAGTTTCTCAGTCTGTAAAGGAGATGGCGGGTATGGTATGTGGGAAAGACCTTGGCAGATAGGGCAAACAGATACTGCCAAGGGAACGGGCAGATAAAAGACAGCATAGCCCTCAGCTGCATAATGGATGTAAAAAAGAGGCTCAGGTGGGACCCTCCCTAGTTTCTCAGGCTGTAAAGGAGGGGGAAAGAGAATCTAGATCTACAGAAAGAGTTCAGAGGGTGTCAGGTATGTGGGAAAGACTTAGGGAAACAGAGCAAAGAGACCCTGCCCAGGAACAGTCAGATAAGAGACAGCATAGCCCTCAGCTGTGTAACAGGCAGGGCAACAGAATCAGAAGGGACCCTCCCTAGTTTCTCAGGCTGTAAAGGGAACGGCGGGAGAGTTGTACTTTCAGATTGCAAGATTCGGTCAACATGATTTCACAATATAGTAGAATTAGCTCCCCTGTTGGTTTCTTATCTGGGTTACCCTGTGAGGCTCATGGCAGGTGTGCAGGATCTGGGTCTGATTTTAGCTCCACTTCCCCCTAGGCAGCTGGAGCCTGCCCCTCAGGAGCAGAGCAATGAACCTCCGCCTCCCGAAAACCCCAAAATATCCCCTCGCCAAGGTTCCTTCCCCTTTCACTGGATGTGGGAGAGTTTTTCCATCAAAGGCCAGACCATCTGCCAAGACCAGGTTTTGGATAAGACCAAGAAGCTGACCTTGCCACGAGCTGCGACTGCCCCACCCCGGGAGACCCCTTACAACCCTGACACCATCTTGGGCTCCCCAGCTCCCAAAGAGAGCCACTGCTTGGGAGTCCACAAGTCTTACAGAACTCCTGAGGTCCCTTGCAGCAGAGCCCAGAGGTACTTGCCGCACATGGGCTTGGTTCCTAGAAGCTCTCTCCTGCCCCTCTTCTGGAAGATGGAGGCCCGGTCAGAAGCTCGGAAGCGACAGCTGCGCCAGGAACGTCGCCATTGGTTGCATCTCACCCAGCAGCTCCTGAACCTGGAAGGGGGGCAGCGCCTCTCGCGAGAAAAACACCTCTCGCTCGAGGAGTTAGAAGAAAAACTCCGAGCGGAGATGCTCTGCTTAGCCACGGAGCCCGAAGAGCCCGTCCCTCAAAAGGAGAAAAGAAAATCCAAGACTCGCAGCCCAACTCCCAAGGAGGAGCTGACCTTCAAGCCGGTCATTAATCAGAAGGTGCCCAACTTCAAGCATCTGCAAAAGCGCTTCCAAGAACAGCTGGAGCAGAAGAAAGACCAAGGTGGGTGCAGGAGAGCCTCACTGACAGGCAGGAGTTTATGAGGGCCACACCTGGTGAGGGGAAGGGAGGCCAGCAGCCAGGTGATGATAGTAATAGCACTTAGACTTATAATAGTAATAGCAATAGCACTTAGACTTATATATACCGCTTCACAGTGCTTTCCAGCCCTCTCTAAGCGGTTCACAGAGTCAGCGTATTGCCGCCCAACAATCCTCATTTTACCGACCTTGGAAAGATGGAAGGCTGAGTCAACCTTCAGCCTGGTGAGATTCGAACTGCCAAACTTCTGGGCAGGCGGCAGTCAGCAGAAGTAGCCTGCAGTACTGCATTCTAACCACTGCGCCACCTCTTCTCGGCTTACTTAGAAATCATGAAATTCTTTTATCGGCCAGGTGTGATTGGACACACAAGGAATTTGTCTCTGGTGCATAAGCTCTCAGTGTACATACAAAGAACAAAGTGATAGGTCATATGCCATAGATCAGAGTTACAATCATTAAACGTAAGACACAACAACAACGTGATAAATCATAGATACCAATAGGAGAAAGTGGTAGGAAAGATGAAAAAGTGAGAAAGATGACAAGATGAGATGGATAATATCAATACAGCCCTACTAAATGGGTAAATATCTTTAGGCCTACAACAGTGCTGTGGGAATTAGGTGTTCAGCAGTGGGATGGCACGGGGGGGGAAAACTATCTTTGTGTCTAATTATTTTGGCATGCAATGCCCTATAGCAGCGTCCAGAGGGGAGAAGTTGAAACAGTTTACGTCCAGCATGTGAGGGGTCTGTAGAGATTTTCTCAGCCCTCTGTCTGGTTCGTGCAGTGTACCACTNGGGCAGGTGGCAGTCAGCAGAAGTAGCCTGCAGTACTGCATTCTAACCACTGCGCCACCTCTTCTCGGCTTACTTAGAAATCATGAAATTCTTTTATCGGCCAGGTGTGATTGGACACACAAGGAATTTGTCTCTGGTGCATAAGCTCGGGACCTCACAAGGACGGAAGGCTGAGTCAACCTCGAGCCGGTCAGGATTGAACTCCTGGCAGTGGGCAGAGTTTGTCTGCAACACTGCATTCTAACCACTGCGCCACCAGGTCTCCTAGTGTACAGATAGCCCTCGACTTATGGCCACAATTTAGCCAAACTTTCCATTGCTAAGCAAGACAATTATTGTTAAGTGGGTTGCGCCCCATTTTACAACCTTTTTTGCCACCATTAAGTGAATCAGTTCAGTTGTTAAGCAACTCGTAGGGTCGTTGAGCGAATCTGGCTTCCCCCGTTGGTTTTGTTTGTCAGGAGTCAGCTGGGAACTTTACAAGTGGTGATCATGTGATCCCGGGGCATTGCAACTGTCATAAATACATGCCAATTGTCAAGCGACCGAAGTCTGATCACATGACTGCATTATTCTACGTTCAGTGTGAAAAACGGTCATAAGTCACTTTCTTCCGTGCCGTTCAGAGGTGGGATTCAGCGGGTTCTGACCAGTTCTGGAGAACCGGTAGCGGAAATTTTGAGTAGTTCAGAGAACCGGTAAATACCACCTCTGACTGGCCCCGCCCCCATCTATTCTCTGCCTCCCGAGTCCCAGCTGATCGGGAGGAAATGGGGATTTTGCAGTAACCTTCCCCTGGAGTGGGGAGAGAATGGAGATTTTGCAGTATCCTTCACCTGCTACGCCCACCAAGCCACGCCCACAGAACCGGTAGTAAAAAAATTTGAATCCCACCACTGGCACTGCCGTTGTAACGTCAAACAGTCACTAAGTGAGCTGTTGTACGTCGAGGACTGCCTGTACGTCCGTTTTCTCTACCTTTTCCAGGAAAACTGACCGTCTGCAAGCCATTCCACCTTCATTCCAGTAGCTCTCAGCCTCTTTCGGAAAACAAGGAAAAGAAAGACCAGGAAGATTTATTTCAAGACCTCCGACGGCTTTGGAGCATACACTGGAGGGCCCAGTCTTGTCCAGATTTTGAGCCGTCATTGGCTCCTCAAGTGATGTCCACCAAGACTTCTGATAAAAGACAGGAAGCTAACAGGTAGGTCTGTGGGTTGCTTTCAATGTTCCCCCACGAAAAATCATTGAGATTTTTTTATATATATAATTTTTTTATTTTTTCATTAAACAGTGTCGTCTAGGTACAAATATTTTGTGCAATAACAATTAAAATTTACAGCTTTATTCATTATTTGTCTAACTTAATACTGATGAACATAACATACCTAATACTGTGACAATCCTCTTCTTAACTTATTTAATTCTGGTAATATATTTTCTATATTTTCACTAATCTACTTTTATTTCTAACTTTCATATTTATTCTCTAGCCATCGATAAAATATTTCCCATATACTATAATATTCAGTTTGTTCCTTCTCTTTGATTGCAAGTGTTAACCTATTCATTTCTGCACATTCTAATATTTTTCTAATCACATTCTCATCCGTAGGAATCTCTTCACTTTTCCAATTTTGTGCAAATACAATTCTAGCTGCAGTTATTACATGGATAATCAGATATACATTCTCTTTACTACTATAAGTTTCTGGTAAAATCCCCAACAAAAATATTTCGGGTTTCAAATCAATATGTTGTTGTATCATTTTCTCCAACCACGTATGTATTTTTGTCCAGTATTTTTTGGCTTCTGCGCATTTCCACCACATATAATAACACGACCCAGGTGTCTGGTGGCATTTCCAACATTTAGCTGATTTGTCTTTAAACATCTTTGCCAATCTTGCCGGAGCAAAATGCCATCTATAAAACATCTTATACAAGTATCATTGAGATTTTCAAAAGTGGCGAATACCTGTAGCTCGGGTGGAGGATGAGGGCAAAGGTTTGTTCTCCGAGCTTGTGGGTTGGTTTCCAAACGTTTCGTTACCAGGCTAGGTAACATCTTCAGCAGAATTTAGGGTACATCACAAGACTCACTGATGACTCACAGCTGACCCATCACAACACTTGACACACCCACACCAGAAGCCCTTATAAACAGAAGAACACCGACACTGACATCCCCTAAACACCGCTGAAGACGTTACCTAGCCTGGTAATGAAACGTTCGGAAACCCAACCCACAAGCTCGGAGAACGAACCTTCGCCCTCAATCATTGGGGTATTTCAGACGAATAAAAATACATCAGTGAAAACTACAAACTTGCCAATGTGTCAGCTGAAGAACTTACGTAGAAATTGTCTCTACCCAGAATCGAAAAACTAAAATAAAGATTTTGCAACTCGCACTACATATCGGACATTAATACAATTGAGAATGTACAGAGATATTTCACGAGAAGAGTCCTCCATTCCTCTGTTCACAACAGAATACCTTACACCACCAGACTTGAAATTTTGGGCTTAGACAATTTAGAACTACGTCGCCTTCGTTCTGACCTAAGTGTAGCACATAAAATTATCTGCTACAATGCCCTACCTGTCAATGACTACTTCAGCTTCAATCGCAACAATACACAAGCACACAATAGATACAAACTTAAGGTAAAACAGCTCCAAACTCAATT
>QLTV01002253.1:1777688-1792688 GCA_003457575.1 Thermophis baileyi
TTCCCTTCCATTCCATTCCATTCCATTCCATTCCATTCCATTCCATTCCATTCCATTCCATTCTATCTGAAGTTTATCCTATCTCTGTTCTGTTCTGTTCTCTCCTGGCCTGTCTTGGCCTATCCCATCCCATCCCATCCCATCTGAAGTCTATTCTTATGCTTATGCTTATCCAGAAGCCGTTCCCAGTCTCTGCTTTCACTGTACTACGGCTTATAATGGTTATATTCCCTACCCACCACTAAAAAGGTAAAGGTTCCCCTCGTACATACTGTACATGCTAGTCGTTCCCGACTCTAGGGGGTGGTGCTCATCTCCGTTTCTAAGCCGAAGAGCCAGCGCTGTCTGATGACGATTCCGTGGTCATGTGGCCAGCATGACTAAACGCCAAAGGCGCACGGAACGCTGTTACCTTCCCACCAAGGTGATCCCTATTTTTCTGCTTGCATTTTTACATGCTTTTGAACTGCTAGGTTGGCAGAAGCTGGGAAAAGTAACAGGAGCTCACTCCAATACGCGGCGCTAGGGATTCGAACCGCCGAACTGCCGACCTTTCTGATTGACAAGCTCAGCGTCTTAGCCACTGAGCCACCGTGTCCCCTATAGTGTCCCCTAGTCCACCACTAGAGGACACTATATGACCAGTTTCATTCTTGTTGGAATTCGTCTAACACAGTGATGGCGAACCTTTTTTGGCTCGGGTGCCAAAAGGGTGCGCGCGCGCGCACAATAGTGTGTGCATGTGTGCCCACACCAATAATGCAATGCCCTCCCCCCGCGCATGCGCACTACCCCCGCGCATGCGCACAGGCCTCACTGAAGCCTCCGGACTTCCTGTAGGCCCGTTGGGCTGTTTTTCGCTCTCCCCAGGGTTCAGGAAAGCCTCCTGAAGCCTGGGGATGGTGAAAAATGGCCCAACGGGCCAATCGGAAGTTCGGAAACGAAACGGAAGTGGAGCTGCCCTACTACTTACCGGTACCTTCAGATAGTTGCAACCAGACCTCGCACACCTCGGCCCATTTTTTCTGCAGCAAGGCTTTCCTGAAAGCCTCTGTAGCCGATAACAGAGCTCCGGATCGATCCGGAGCTCTGTTATTGGCTGCAGAGGCCTTCAGGAAAGACTTGCAGGCTGCAGAAGAAATGGGCCGAGGTATGCGAGGCCTGGCTGCAACTGTCCAAAGCCGAAGAAGTTCCTGAAGACCTCTGACAGCGAAAAGGAGGTTGGGGGTGAGCACACAAGTGAATTTCCCGTTGGCCCATTGGGCCGTTTTCGCCATCCCCAGGCTTCAGGAGGCTTTCCTGAAGCCTGGGGAGAGCGAAAAAGGTCGAAAAGAAGGCCGAAAATCAGCTGGCCAGCGCGCGCATGCGCTCTGGAGCTCACACAGGGTAACGCCTCGCGTGCCCTCAGATATGGCTCCGCATGCCACCTGTGGCACGCGTGCCATAGGTTCGCCATCACTGGTCTAACATAAGCAGTCCTTGTGTTAGGTCTTATCTATTCTCCTGTTCAACTCATTATGGGGATTTGAATTCAGAAGTCTTTGAATCAGAGGTGGGATTCAGCCGGTTCGGACCGGTTTGGGCAAACCGGTAGTGGCGACCTGCGGGTGGGCTCGCCCACCCGCCCGGGCGCAATCCTGTCCTATATCGCTGTGTTTTGTGATGCCGCACGCATGCGCGGACGTAGCGCCTGAGCGAATTGCCGTGTTTTTTGATGCAGCGTGGATGGTGGGCACGAGTGAATTGCAGTGTTTTTTGATGCAGTGTGCATGTGCACAAGGTGTGCGCACGCATTTTCGATTCTGGGCGAACTGGTTGTTAAATTATGTGAAGCCCACCTCTGCTTTGAATGTGTCCTTGAGGCTCTTTGTGGCTCTTAAGCGGCCAGTATTGAATATAATAACCACACTATGGAACACAGAGCAGACTAATTTCCCTATCTTCTCCTTACAGACATCTGAAGAAGACTACTTTCCTAAATGAAACAGAGAAATTCAGGATTCACTAGTGGGATTTTTTTTTTTTAATGCTACCAGCAACTGCTGCAGTTAAAAAGTTGGCATAGCGGCTTATTTTGAAGACCTGATGTTATGATACAACACTGTGTTAACGAAATCAGGTTGTGATTCTTAGTATATAAGCAGTTTAAACCTAATTGTCTTCCCGGGTGTGGATAGATAGCAGCCCCAAAATTTGTTTACAGCTCCTTTGGTTCAGGAACATCAGGCCACAACTTTATTTTAATATTTTCTATATTGCTGCCAGAGAGCAATTTTTCCACCTTCAGAGGAAGACCTTCATTACCTTTGCATCAATTTCAAATTTTAAAATTTAAATTTAAAATTAAAAAACGATCTTCAAAGCAAAAGGTTTAAAAATCAAGCCAAGCTTGGACTGAATCTAAACATTTTTTGCATACAAATTGTAGACGTGTAACTGATTTATGGAACCCCTTCAAAGATGAAAATAATAAAAAAGTGTTCATTACAAAGCCTCTTTCCTTCCCATCTGTTCTTTATTGATAAGGTGAGGGAACCTAGAGCAGTGATGTACAAGATGTGAATGGGCCCGTGTCGAAAATTAAACTGGATTTAACTGTTTAAATGTAATTGAAATTCAACTCCATGAGTCCCAATAAAGTGAATAGATAAGGCCAAGATTTTAATCATTTCCCTTTCTAATCACATCAAGGGTGGTTTAATTTAGTAGTTAAGGCACGACTAGGCTAGAAAACAGGAGACTGTGAGTTCTAATCCCCCTTAGGCATGAAAGCTGGCTGGGTTTCTTTGGGCCAGTCCCTCTCTCTCAGCCCGACCCACAACGCAGTGTTGTTGTTGTTGTGGGAAAATAGGAAGGTTTATTTGGATATGTTCACTGCCTCAATTTATTTCTCAAAACTAATTAACGTGAGATATAAATAAACTTTGAAAAGGGCTTTTCAGAACTAGACCAGCTGGGGTGGATTAAAGAAGTAAACCATTTTTCAGTCCTCTACAGGTAGTCCTCGACTTACAACCAGAATTGAGCCCTATATTTCTTTTGCTAAGTGAGACATTTGTTCAGTGACTTTTGCCCACATTTTAAGACCTTTCTTGCCACCGTTGTTAAGTGAATCACTGGTTATTAAGTTAATAACACAGTCATTAAGTGAATCTGGCTTCCCCATTGACTTGGCTTGCCAGAAGGTCGCAAAAGGGGATCACATGACCTCAGGACACTGCGACCGTCATAAATATGAACCAGTTGCCAAGCATCCGAATTTTGATCACATGACCACGGGGATGCTGCAACGGTCGTAAGTGTGAAAAATGGTCATAAGTCACTTTTTTCAGTGCTGTTGTAACTTCGAACAGTCACTAAATGAACTGTTGTAACCTGTATTTGTACAAGCATGGCTAGGAAACAATGATTTCTACAAGCTTGTTTCCTTTCACAAGCAGGATGCAGACGTCTGTAGCAATAGACATAAAAATAAAGATAAATATTTTTTAAAAATTTTATTATAATTTCACTATAATTTTAAAGAAGCCAAACAACCCAGCTGGATCACAGCCGCGCCGCGCCAAACCAAAACCAAGCGCAGGCGATTCAAGTAACGTTTCTTTGACTCCCCAGCCTCAAAAAGACCACAACTCCCATAAGCCTCTGCGCTTCCTATCGTTCCTTTTAATCCCTCCCCCGATTCTAGTCAAGGTCCTGGATTGGTCAATGTTCTTCCGATGGCTCTTGAGCGCCCCCTCCCTCCTAAAAAAATCGAGTTGGCGCCCTCATTGGCTGAAGGGGAGGAAAAAAAGAGGCTGGTGGGTCCGCCCTGCGCCGCTGATTGGACGCGTAAGGTGCTCCGCCGCGCCTACGGTGGCCGCGCGGGGTCTTCCGCAGCGGATTCGAGCGAGGAGAGAAGATGGCGTCCGAGGGACACTCGGAGCCTCCCAAGGCGGGGGAGCTGCCGTTGCCAGGATACGGGGCCTGGTCGCCCAACGAGCTACAGGCCAAGCTGGCCGAGATCGGGGCCCCGACTCAGGGTGAGGGGGTCCGCGGCGGTCTGGGATACCGAATTTGGAAGGGCCGGGGCCTGCCCCAGCTGCTAGTTCCTTCCAAGCCTAGCCAGACGGCCGGCTTGGTCTGAGGGTGGGCCGCTCGTCGTTCAATATGTCGTGTGAACAAGACCATCACGGGAAGCCAAACACGTGTTAGGCAGCCGAGTTAGGCTGGTTTTTCCAGGAAGGCGCCTCGGGGGAAAAGCCAGCCTTGCCCCCCCCCCCCCAAAGGGTTCAGCGAAGAATTTAGAGGGGGTGTCCCTCGAGGCCATCTAGTCCACCCTCCCTTATTCAGTGCAAGAACTTCAGACCGAAGCACTGGCCGTCCTTAAGGTTGGTCACAGCATCCGCCAGAGATTTAAACTGGATTTAGTATTTTTTTTTTTAAAAAAAATCCACCTTCCAAAAGAATCTGGTAGAGATGTTGGCAGATGCTGCTGTTGTAGGATCGTATTGAATGAGCCAGTTGCGAAGCGTCTGAATGTGAATCGCGTGACCGTGGGGAATGCTGCGACGGTCGTAAGTGTGAAAAAACGGTCATCCAGTGACACAAAAAACCGGCACTTTTTTTTCAGTGATGTCGTAACTCCGAACGGTCACTAAGCAAACTGTTGTCCATTACTGGAGGTTTTTAAGAAGAGACTGGACAGTCACTTGTCTGAGATTGTATAGGTTCTCCTGCTTGAGCAGGGGCTGGACTAGAAGACCTCCAAGGTCCCTTCCAACTACTCTACTCTACTCTATATTTTCTATTCTATTCTATTCTTTTCTATTTCTATTTCTCTTTCTATTCTATTCTATATTCTATTCTATATTGTATTCTATTCTATTCTATTCTATTCTATTTCTGTTCTATTCTATTTCTGTTCTATTCTATTTCTGTTCTATTCTATTCTGTATTTTATGGTCCCACCAGTTCTTGCAGGAAAACGGTATTTCTTGCTTTTGCTTCCAAGCATCACTGTTGCTATTTTGTCCTGCCATTGTATGTAATCACTTCATGCGATTTTGGAGCGACAACAAAGGGATCCACTGTTTTCTTCACTTTCTTTGCGTAGGTGGCACTTACTGTCCATTGCTGTCTTTGTGATTCTGGTTTTGTGTGAATTTGTTCCTAAGGAGTAAATGCCGGTGTTCAGCAAAACTGTTCAAATGGCTGAGCTCGCTTCCCATTATTCGGGATGCTGCTTATAACCGCTATGTGATTAGAGCTCAAAGCATTGTTAGAGACCCCAAACAAACACCCACTTCACAGTCTCTATTTCTGTTGCTCCCCTCTGGGAGGAGGTTTTGCAGCATCTATAGCAGGACTCCTCGATTCTGGATCAGCTTTGTTCCTTAGGCCATCCGTTTTGTAAACTTGCATGATTCGGTTTTCTCACCATGTGCATGTATACATCCGGACTAGACTGTGTTGTTTCTCTGTGTCATATAGTATATGTGGGTATATGCATAATTTTGTATTTATTTATGTTTATGTAGTGTATATTGGAGGTGGTGACCCTTTGAGAGCTGTATGCAGCGAAGTTTCATTTTAATGTATGCCGATTAGTGTACATCTAAAGTGACAGTAAAGTTATTCTAAGTCTATTCTAAGTTTGGACCAGTTGCTGAGCACTCAAAATGCAGTCACATGACCCCCGGGGGGCTGTGGCCATTGGAATTTGGGAACTGGATCATAAGTATAGGTCAGGGGTCGGCAACCTTAAACACTCAAAGAGCCATTTGGACCCGTTTCCCACAGAAAAGAAAACACCGGGAGCCACAAAACCCTTCCCGTGCCTGACTATTTCCTGAGCGGCCACAGAACTAGCATATGTAGTTGAATTAAACGTTCTGTTTTCTTCTGAAACTTTTCTTTTCTTGGATTTATCTATGGTTGGCCTACCGGGGGTCGAAAAGCTCAATAAATTGCGTGCCAGCGGATATCACACATTGGCGGTTGTGATGCATATTTTGAGCAACGGAGCCGCAGCAGAGGGATGAAAGAGCCACATGCGGCTCCAGAGCCACGGGTTGCTGACCCCTGGTATAGGTAGTTCTCGACTTAAAAACACAACGGAGCCCAAAATTTCTCTTGCTAAGTGAGATAGTTTTGCCCCATCTTAGGAACTTTCTTGCCACGGTTGTAAAGTGAATCATCACGATTGTTAAAATGGTAACACGGTCGTTAAGTGAATCTGGCTTCCCCATTGACTTCGCTTGTCAGAAGGTCGCAGAAGAGGACCACACGACCCCGGGGCGCCGCAACCATCATAAATATGAGTCAGTTGCCAAGTGTCTTAATTTTGGTCATGTGACCATGGGGATGCCGCAACGGTCATCATGTGAAAAACAGTCATAAATTACTTTTTTCAGTGCCGTTGTAACTTTGAACGGTCGCTAAGTGAACTGTTGTAAGTCAAGGACTACCTGTACCTTTTGGGGGGCGTCATAACCAGCCATAAGTCAGGGGCTACTGTAGTGACCCAATTAGCCTATCATGCTAAGCTCTGATGTGGTTTGTTTGGTTTTGCTGCAGCACACTCAGAATTTTTTCTTCTGTATGGAGAATGATTGGAGAAGATTAATTAATGATTGGCGAATGATTGGCGAAGATTAATCTCCCTTCTTGCTTTACAGCATCATCTCTGAATTGTTTTATTTTTGTTCCCTTTCCAGGTAGCCGTGAAGAACTCCTGGAAAGGCTGCAAACATATACTCTTCAGGTAAAACCTTATTTCTTGGATCAGAAAAAAAGCAATAGCAATTTTGTTTTGTTTTTTACTGTAACTGACTGGCAGGTCATGGAAAGGAAGGCCAAATCACCCGGGAATCTCAGTATACGCAGCTGGGTTCTATAAACCAGGATTCACTTCAGGAAGAAACAGGAATTTCGGGTGCTAAGAAATTAACATAGAAAAGCTGTGTGTTATTTTAGACCAGGGGTGTCAAACTCAAGGCCTGGGGGCCGGATCCAGCCCATGGGATGGTTAGATCTGGCCCGGGGGGGGGGCCGCCCTGGAAACAGCAAAGGACTGGCCCGCGGTGCCTCTGCCAGCAAAAAAGGAGCTCGGGAGTCCGTTTTCACTAGCAGAGCGCTCTGGCCACCACAGGCGCCCCCGACACGAGTGATGTCGAGCTGGCCACCCTCACCCTGGCCACGCCAACCCCGGCCCCCCAAGGTCGAACACAACCCTGATGCGGCCCTCAATGAAATCGAGTTTGATACCCCTGTGTTAGATGGTTGTTAAAAATACACTTTGAGCAAATAAGAGCAAATTCAAGCGGCTTTGTAACTTCTTTGTTTGAAATTAGATTTTTACATGCTGAAAATTTGAAACGTATCGGCTTTCTCTCAGCAGCCCTCTTTCCAAACGGTATCTTCCAGATGTGCTTTGAGAAACAACTGGGGCTACCCCAGATTGGAAAAGGCTTAGCATCTATGGGGTTAAGCCAGTGGTGAAATCCCATTTTTTTCACTACCGGTTCTGTGGGCGTGGCGGGCGTGGCGTGGCTTGGTGGGTGTGGCTTGGTGGGCGTGGCAGGGGAAGGATACTGCAAAATCCCCATTCCCTCCCCACTCCTGGGGGAAGGATATTGCAAAATCCCCATTCCCTCCCCACTCCTGGGGGAAGGATACTGCAAAATCTCCAATCCCTCCCCACTCCTGGGGGAAGGATATTGCAAAATCTCCATTCCCTCCCCACTCCTGGGGGAAGGATACTGCAAAATCCCCATTCCCTCCCCACTCCTGGGGGAAGGATATTGCAAAATCCCCATTCCCTCCCCACTCCTGGGGGAAGGATATTGCAAAATCCCCATTCCCTCCCCACTCCTGGGGGAAGGATACTGCAAAATCCCCCTTCCCCACCCTACTCCTGGCGAAGGATAGTGCAAATCCTCCATGCCCACCCCACTCCTGGGGGAAGGCTACTGCAAAATCCCCATTCCCACCCCACTCTGGAGCCAGCCAGAGGTGATATTTGCCGGTTCTCCAAACTACTCAAAATTTCCGCTACCGGTTCTCCGAACTACTCAAAATTTCCGCTACCGGTTCTCCAGAACCTGTCAGAACCTGCTGGATTTCACCCCTGGGTTAAGCCCTAATATTTCCCCGTATAGCACTCTAAGCCATCTTACATCCTAGATCAGGGTTTCTCAACCTTGTCCGCTTGAAGATGTGTGGACTTCCAGAATTCCATCTTTGCTGGCTGGGGAATTGTGGGAGTTGAAGTCTCCACATCTTCCAGGGGCTAAGGTTGGGAAACACTGTCTACCTAGACCATCACTTCTGCTAGAGAGAAATATTTTAGATTTCAAGTTGAAAAGGGCAAAGAGTTGATTTACCGTATTTTTCGGAGTATAAACCTTAGTTTTTGGGGAGGAAAATGGGGGGGGGGGGAATTCTGCCTACCAGGTATTCATCTGGCTAGTCCTTAGTCTGGTCTGCTTCAGCACATTAGTTTGCTGGTTTTGAGCTCGCTTGCTTGCTTTTTATCCCCTGGTTGGGAATAAGGATAAAAAACAGTTTCTAAAACACTTCTTCAGAGAGAGAAACAATGAGAAAAGCAGGCAAAGGGAAGATCGCTTTGCTAGCAAAGCCCGGAAGATCGCTTCTCGTTAGGGCTTCTAAAGCACAGAAGCTCTGCTGATTGTCGGAGGGAGCAGCAATGAAAAAAACAGGCAAAGGGAAGATCGCTTAGCTAGCAAAGCTCGGAAGATGGCTTCACTGTTAGCACCTCGTTAGGGCTGAAAAAAGGCTTAGTAAAAGCTACATTCGGAGTATAAGACGCACCCAAATTTTCAGCCTCTTTTAGGGGTGAAAAGGTGCGTCTTATACTCCGAAAAATACGGTATTTCCCCCAATTTTTTTCCCCCCTTTTCCTTTTTCTTAACAGACGGGAATTCTGCTTACCAGGCCTGTTCTAAGAGGAGATGATGGAGACAACTCAGCCCCACCTCCCTTGCCAGGACCGGTAAGTACAGATAAGTCCTCGAATTACGACAGTTCCTTTAGTGACCGTTCAAAGTTAACAATGGACCTGGGAAAAAAATGTGACTTATGACCGTTTTTCACAGTTACAACCTTTGCAGCGGCCCCATGGTCACATGATCAAAATTCAGACGCTTGGCAACTGGTTCATATTTATGACGGTTGCAGTGTCCCAAGTTCATGTGATCCCCCTTTCCGACCTTCTGACAAGCACAATCAATAAGGGAAGCCACATTCATTTAACAACCAGGTTACTAACTGATCAACTGCAGCGATCCGCTTAACAACTGTGGCAAAAAAATGGTCCTAAAACGGGGCAAATTTCACTTAAACGTTTCACTTAGCAACAGAAATTTTGGCCTCTATTGTGGTCGTAAGTCGAGGACTACCTGTTTTGGGGACCAGAATTTCTGTTGCTAAGCAAGGCGATGGTTATGTGAGTTGTGCTGAATTTTAATACCTTTTTTTTTTTGCCACGGTTATTAAGCAAATCACCGCAGTTGTTAAGTGAATCATGCAGTCATTAAACAAGTCACAGTCACGTGACCATATGGACGCTGCAGTGATCGTAACTGCAAAGATCAATTATCAGTTCCTTTTTTCGGTACCGTTCTGACTTTGAACGGTAACTAAATGAGTGGTTGTAATGGCCATTTTGAAGACCTGTGGAAGTTTAATTCCCAGAATTCCCCAGCCAGCATGAATTCTGGGAGTTGAAATCTTAAAGTCGCCAAGTTTGGACACCCCTAATATAATTGGTTGACTTGGGCGTACAAGCAGGGTGTCAGGGTTCCAAGTAACATACCCGTAAGCAAAGAAAACTCTGAGGCAGGTAGATTCCTCAAAGAACAAGTTTATTGGATATGTCATATTGGCACAGGCTGGTGAAAACCGACTCTGATTATTCCCGTGGTTTTCACCTAATTAAAAGTAACAGTTTTTCCACTTTCTCAAAACAATCCCTTACACGGTCCAATCGGGATACTGTCCATGACTCCAGTCCCCTCCTTCCGAGCACCTGCAGGAACGTCCTTGGTTCCCAAGAGAAAGTATTTTGTTTTGACTACAACACCCCAACTGTCTCTATTCCCCACTCCCTGTCCCTCTTCTCCAGTGTGTCAGCGCTGAAGTCTCAAAATGTCCTCAGTCAGGCCAGCTTCAGGGTTGACACAGGACATCTGAAGCCAGCAAGTCCAGGAGACGCTTCTTGTGACTAACGCCTTTCTCTCTCGTTCAGGTCCAAGGCATTCCTTTGCCCCCACCTCCAATGGGCATGCCCCCGATGCAGCCTCCCCCTCCTCCTCCTCCTGGCATGGGCCTCAACTTCCCCATGGGTGTGGGACCCCCTCCACCGCCCCCCACTCTGGGCGCGCCTCTTCGCATGCAGATGGATCCTTCCTCGTTGCCCGAGGAAGAGCGACTGAAGCTGGCTCAGCAACAGGCCGCCATGTTGATCCAACAGGAGGAGAGAGGCAAGCAGGTAACGACACACCTTGCTTTGGAGATGCACAGGTATGTGTGTGGGGGGGGCGCGTATGTGGGTAACAGCCCACCAGCAGCCTTCCCTTAATTTGGCATCTTTCCGTTGTCTTCCACTCTGGCTCTTATAATCTGTCAGGCCCAAAACCCCAAAAATGACACACAATGATTTTTCCAAGCTGAGTTTTCTATGGTTTCCACGCCTATAGCAAGAATCTTGCCTCTGCATGTATGGTACACTCTGTGAATTATTAGGGAGGAATTGTCTTCACCCTCTTTCTCTCACGCAAAATATCTGGACTGGGTTGTCTCTTATTCTGTCAAGCGCGAAAGACTCAAATTTATTCAACTAATGGATAACTCTTATTTGGGCTCTAGATAAGGGTCAGTGGAATTCAAGAGAGGTTGGACGTGGTCCATTGGTAGCTACGTAGGGATTCTAGGCTGATTCCTCTTTTGACTCCGCCCCCCCTTCCCCCGGTTTTGACACTCCTCTTACAATCTGGAATGTAACCTTTCCCACCCAGGAGTCCAGCCTACTACATTCTATCACAAGGGTGTCAAACTCAATTTCATTGAGAGCCGCATTAGGGTTGTGTTTGTCCTCGGGGGGGGGCAGGGGAGCGTGGCCAGGGTCAGCGTGGCCAGCTTGATGTCACTCATGGGGGCGTCTGGTGGCCCGAGCACTCTAAGCCAGCGGTTCTCAACCTGTGGGTCGCAACCCTTTTGGGGGTCGAACGACCATTTCACAGGGGTCGCCGCGCGCGTTAGCCCGCCATCCTGGTGCCACCGTCACTTGCAGGGGTGAAATGCTCCCGGTTCGGCCGTGCCTGCGGGTCGCCGGACAGCCGGTAGCTACAGAAGCGGGAGACTTCGCCCACCCGCCCGGAAGCCGCCATTTGGGTTCTTTTACCCTCTGCGCATGCGCAGAACGCTTTGCGCATGCGCAGAGGGTAAAAGAACCCAAATAGTGGCATCCGGGTGGGTGGGCGGCGCCTCGCGCTACCTTGGTGACCGGCTCTACGGTGACCGACAGGTACGAGCGAACCGGGGAGGGGGTCGCGGTGGCGGGGGGGTTGCAGCGGCGGGGGGGTCGTGGCATTAGAAAGGTTGAGAACCACTGCTCTAAGCGAAAATGGGCTCCCAAGCTCTTTTCGGCTGCAATGGCCTCCTGCAACCCTCTGCAAGTGAAAATGGAGCTTGCGCGGCCCCCTGGGCCCCGTTTTCAGCCGCGACGGCTTCCTGCAGCCCTCTGCCAGCGAAAACGGAGCTCAGGGGGACCACGAGCAGCCTCCCCGAGCTCCGTTTTTGCTGGCAGAGGCACCGCGGGCCGGGCCTTCGCTGTTTCCAGGGCAGTCCCGCGGGCCAGATCTAAGCACCCTGCAGGCTGGATCCGGCCCGCGGGGCTTGAGTTTGACACCCCTGTTCTATCCCATAATCCCCAGCTTGTCTCAGTGTGACCGGTGCTGAAGTCCTAGAGGAGCAGGAAGAAGAGGAGGAGGAGGAGGTCCTTCTGGTCCTTGGTGCTCTCTGAGCTTGGTGGTTTTCATGCAGACCTAGTTTGGTAATGAAACGTCCGCGAAGAAAACCACCAAGCTCAGAGAGCACCAAAGACTCCACCAAGTGGGAAATCCATACAGGTAGTCCTCGACTTACAGCAGTTCGTTCAGTGACCGTTCAAAGTTACAACGGCACTGAAAAAAGTGACTGACCATTTTCACACTTACAAACAATGCGGCATCCCCATGGACACGGGATTTACATTCGGATGCTCGACAACGTTTGGCTCACATTTATGACGGTCGCAGCGTCCCGGGATCACGTGATCACATTTTGAGACCTCCTGACAAGCCACGTCCACGGGGAAACCAGGTTCACTTAACAACCGTGGCTACTAATTTAGCAGCTGCGGTGATTTTGCTTCACAAAGATGGCAAGAAAAGCTGTAAAATGGGTCCAAACTCACGTCACCAATTTCTCGCTCGGCAACATAAATTCCAGGTCGCATGTCGAGGACTATCTGTAATGTTATTTAGAGAAGGACCAGCACGCAATGGTGAAACGGCCTCCATTTGCTTTCCAGCCATTCTTAGCTGGGGGGGGGGGTCAAAAGTTTGATAGAAATGTTTGCAGGGTTGGATCCGTGTTGACTCCTCTCCCACCCTCCACCACAGGCAGCTGTCCTAATGGAGCAGGCGCGCCAGCAAGAGATGTCGAAGTTAGCCCCTTCAGTACCCCGGACAGTTCCAGATCTGATGTCAAGACCTCAAGGCCACCCCAGAAGTAAGTGCTTTTGGTCCAGGACAGGAGGTTGGGGTTCTTTGCATTTAAAAAAAAAAAAGCAGTTTCTAGTATATAATTTCATTGATTTAAACCCCACGTCTATCATTGTTACAAACAACTCTAGACAGTGAACACACCCCATGCTCCTTCCTCCTCCCTATTTTTCCTAGAGCAAAAAACCCCGTCCAGTCCTCTGGGTGTGTTGGACTACAATCCCCATTGTCCCCAACTAGCAGGATCATCGCACACCTCCAGAAAGCATGAAAAGGATTTCTAAACAACTACACATTTCTTTAAATTTGGGGTGCCCAAGATTTTGGGGGACTTCAACACCCATCGTTCTCAGCCGCACATATTCACCCATCATCCTATCCCCTTTTGGGCTAAGCAAGGTTAATCAAAGCACGGGGGTGTGTGTGTGTGGAAAGAAAATGCTATTTAAATCCAGGAAATTAAAAGGCCGGAGATCAAAGGAGTAAAAAGCTTTCACTCCTGTCTATATTACACCCAATTAATTATATCTTCCTACAATTTCATTGTGTTTGTTTGCATCCTGCCTTTATTGTTTATATAAATAACTCAAGGGGAACGTACCTAAAACTCCTTTCTCCTCCTATTTTCCCTACAACAACAGCCCTGTGAGGTGGGTTGGGCTGAGAGAGAGTCTAGCCCAAGGGTGTCAAACTCGATTTCATGGAGGGCCGCATCAGGGTTGTTTGACCTTGGGGGGGCCGGGGGGGGCTTGGCCAGCTTGACGTCACTCGTGTCGGGGGCGCCTGTGGTGGCCCGAGCGCTCTGCCAGCGAAAACAGGCTCCCGAGCTCCGTTTTCGGCTGCACCAGCCTCTTGCAACCCTCTGCCAGTGAAAATGGAGCTCGGGAGGGCTGCGTGTGCCCCTCCCGAGCTCTGTTTTCGCTGGCAGGGGCACCGCGGGCTGGTCCTTTGCTATTTCCAGGGTGGCCCTGCGCGCCAGATCTAAGTGTCCTGTGGGCCAGATCCGGCCCGCGGGCCTTGAGTTTGACACCCCTGGTCTAGCCCAAAGTCACCCAGCCGGCTTTCACGCCTAAGGAAGAACTAGAACTCACCATCTCCTGGGGAACAGTTAACCAGCATAGCTGACTAAGGAATTGTGGGAGTTGAAGTCCAGAAGTCTCGTAAAGTTGCCAAGTTTGGAGACCTCTGTCTTAAAGCATTCAATGTTTAAAATGACGAGAAGTGGGTTTGGTAAAATCATGGACTTGGCAAGGCTATTTGAGAGAAATTTTTTTTTTTTTAAAAAAAGCACAGCTTCCATCAGCGAAAGTGGATTGCATAACTGCTGCTTCTGAAGATACAGCAGTTGCTTTGAGGGATTTGCCAGCACTGCGAAGCAAAGCATTTGGAAGGAATAATCATGCAGTATTAGTGTTTTACTGTTTTCTTCCTGTCTCCTGGGTTTTGAAATAAAGCACAAGAATTTATAAAGGCTTACAAGCACGGTTGCACGTCTCCAAAGCGCTGTGCCAGGAAAAGCTGGGTTTTTATTTTATTTTACTTTATTTGTTTGTCAAACATGTACAAGATAGCAGGTATAGGTATAAACATAAACATAATCAAAGTGAATACAGATAGATGAGGACAATAGGACAGTAGGACAGGGACGGTAGGCACGCTGGTGCGCTTATGCACGCCCCTTACAGACCTCTTAGGAATGGGGTGAGGTCGACAGTAGACAGTCTAAGGTTAAAGTTTTTTGGGTTTGGGGAAGAAACCACAGAGTCAGGTAGTGAATTCCAGGCATTGATCACTCTGTTGCTGAAGTCGTATTTTCTGCAGTCGAGTTTGGAGCGGTTTACATTAAGTTTGTATCTATTGTGTGCTCGTGTATTCTTGTGGTTGAAGCTGAAGTAGTCATTGACAGGTAGGACATTGTGGCAGATAATTTTATGAACTACATTTAGATCGGTTCTAAGGCGACGTAGTTCTAAGTTGTCTAAGCCCAAAATTTCAAGTCTTGTGGAATAAGGTATTCTGTTGCGAGTGGAGGAGTGACCTCCAGAATTAAAATTCGGCTCAGCAGCTTGGCTGGTTGTGGCCTTGCTTGACTGTTTCAGCCTTATATTTAAGAGCTAGCGCTCGCATAATGTGTGTGAAAGAACACGTGGAAATGCGGGCTCCTTGGTGCTCTCTGAACTTGGTGGTTTTCTTGCAGACATTTCATGACCCAACTAGGTAGCATCATCATTGC
>QLTV01002253.1:1858359-1870172 GCA_003457575.1 Thermophis baileyi
CATCCCGAACCCTCCCCCCACCCCCAACCCCAGGAGCCCGCCTGGAATTGCCCCACAGACCATCTGTTCTTTCAGACATTTTGACACAATACACGTAAATTCCGGGCTCAGGCCTGGCTATAGCTTCTTTCAAAGCAGTGTTTTCCAACCTTAGGGTCTTTAAGATAAGCTGGCTGGGGAATTCTGGGAGTTGAAGTCCACGTCTCTTTAAATTGCCAAGGTTGGGAAACATCGTTTTAAAGGATTGCAAGCAACAAGCGGTGGATTCCTTGAAAGGGAGGAAGCCTAAGTTAATTTTCAGTTTGATCCTGACCAGCTAAAGATTGACTCAGCCTTCCATCCTCGTTAGGTTGGTAAAATGAGGACCCAGATTGTCAGGGGCAAGAGGCTGGCTCTGTAAACCACTTAGAGAGGGCTGTAAAGCACTGTGAAGCGGTATATAAGTCTGCTATTGCTATTGCTATTAAGTGCTAGTGCTATTCCTCCATTTCTTTTTTTTTCAATTGAGCACCTTAAATAGCAATAGCTAAGTGCTAAGTGCTATTTAAGGTGCTCAATTGAAAAGATTTAGACTTATATCCCGCTTTGCAGTGCTTTTTGGCCCTCTCTAAGCGGTTTACAGAGTCAACATATTGCCCCCAACAATCTAGGTCCTCATTTTACCGACCTCAGAAGGATGCAAGGCTGAGTCAACCTTGAGCCTGGTGACACCCAAACTGCCAAACTGCTGGCAGCTGGTGATCAGCAGAAATAGTTTGCAGTACTGCATTCTAACCACTGCACCACCGCGGCTCTTATAAAGCACATATATATAAACAAGTGCCAGCAATAACATAAAAAAAAAGAATCGAATCTTACACCGATAAATCAAGGATTTATGGGTGCAGGCAATAGTTTTCTGAAACAAACTCGTTATGAATAGTTGGATTAATTAGAATAATATATAACAAATTTATGTTTTAGAACGCTATTGCCTCAATATTTTTAAATCCTTGATTATTCGATATATAATTAAATATATTATTCCAAACTTGGCCAATTTAAGACACGTGGACTTCAACTCCCAGAATTCCCCACCCAGCCAAGTTTGAAAACCCCTGATACGGAATAATAAAGAACTAAGAATTACAACTGAAATTAAATAAAGTGATAGCTCCGTAGCAAAGAACAGTCCGTGCTTTTAATTTCTGTTCTGACCAAACATTTTGACTATATATGGGCAAGAAAAATCTGCCACAAATAACAAATGGGTAAAAATACATCCCCAACATTGCATTAAAGAGAACACAAGAGAAGCGTAATTTTTAATAATGTATTGGAATGCCTAATACGTTACGTTTCTCAATATATACGTTTCATATAATTCCAGCATTCTGTATTTATTTCTCCTCTTTTCTTTTTTTATTTTTCTTCGCCATAGTCTGACAGGTCTTATGAACTTCAGATAAACAAACCAACAACCACCTACTTTTTACTTTCGGCAGCTGGGATAGAAAAGGGAGCTTCATCACCTGGTAAGAAGAATCAAGAGAGAAGCAAGAGATGATGGATAGAGGCAAAATACTTTTTAATACGGTGACTGTATTAAAAATGGGGGGTGGAGAGTAAAATGTACAAATTGGGAAAATAATATTATACACACTGATATATAACAGAATTTATTATAATTACAATATGCATATTAAGCTTAGAAGTTGGAAGACTATGATTATGTATATTTAATTGTATTATTATTATTATTAGCATTGTGTAAAAAGTATATTGACCCAGACAATACACTATATATATGGCAGTCGGCAGAATTAGCCTGCAATACTGGCGCAGTGGTTAGAATGCAGTATTGCAGGCTAATTCTGCCGACTGCCAGCAGTTCGATCCTGACCGGCTCAAGGTAGACTCAGCCTTCTGCCCTTCTGAGGTCGGTAAAATGAGGACCCAGATTGTTGGGGGCAAGAGGCTGACTCTGTAAACTGCTTAGAGAGGGCTGCAAAGCACTGTGAAACGGTATATAAGTGCTATTGCCCTTCCTTCCCTCCCTCCCTCTGGTTAGAATGCAGTATTGCAGGCTAACTCTGCCCACTGCCAGCAGTTCAATCCTGACCGGTTCAAGATACACTCAGCCTTCCATCCTTCTGAGGTGGGTAAAATGAGGACCCAGATTGTTGGGGGCAAGAGGCTGACTCTGTAAACCGCTTAGAGAGGGCTGTAAAGCACTGTGAAGCTTTATATAAGTCTAAGTGCTATTGCTATTTATAACCATCTCTATCCCCGGCAGGACACGAGATAGCCGGGATGGTGACCCTGAAGCATCTGTACGAGATAGCGCTGGTGAAATCCCAGGACCACTCGTTTGTGATCCGCGACTGGCCGATGGAGACGATGATCAGGTGCCTGATGGGAACTGCCCGATCGATCGGCATCAAAGTAGTGAAAGAGTAAGTATCAAAGAGGGACAAGGGGGTGGGGGCAGGGGGAAGCTGGAAGGACCTGGTAGTGTTGTGGCCCGCCAGCGGCCAGCTGAGCTGTCAGGAGAAGGGAACAATTAAGGAACAGAGGTCGACTCGGGAGTAAAAGCACAAGGGGACGCTGAATGGCCCTCCCATAGGACATAAATAGGAGCGAAAGGGGAGTGGTGTTTGCAGGAGACAATTAGTTCATTATTGTGAAGATTTGCTTATCTGAGAGACTCCTTGCCAAGTATTTCCTTGTACAGCGTTGCGCCTGGAAGCTATCGGCCTGGCAACTATCCAAGGACTGATAAGGTCTGTGTTTGCAACTCACCCTTGAAAGACTGTTTGCCGGGACTTTGCTGGATGTGAATGCTAGGAATTCACATTAGCCAAATAAAAAGGTTTTTTTTTTCGGGACAAGGAGTCTGTTTTGTGATTTGGTGAAGCCTAGGTCAGAACAGATAGAAACAAGAGAGAAGAGAAAGACATCCTGCTACAGGTAGTCTCCACTTACGACCACAAATGAGCCCCAAATTTCTATTGCTAAGCGAGACAACGGTCAACTTGAGTTTTGCCCCGTTTTACAACCTTTCTTGTCACAGTTTGTTAAGCGAATCACTGCAGTTGTTAAATTAGGAACACAGTCGTTAAGTGAATCTGGCTTCCCTCTTGACTTTGTTCATCAGAAGGTCGCAAAAGGGGATCACGTGACCCCGGGACACTGCAACCGTCATACCGTATGAATCAGTTGCCAAGCGTCTGAATTTTGATCACGTGACTGTGGGGAGTGCTGCAGTGGTCATCAGTGCGAAAAATGGTCTTAAGTACACTTTTCCAGTGCCACTAAATGAACTGTTGTAAGTCGAGGACTGCCTGTGCTTAGGACCGCTTCCTAGGAACCCTGTTGAGAAAAGGAAGGTGAAAAGCGACAGGACAGAGTTCCAAGGTGCATTCAGGAACTGGCGAAAGGATAACTGTGAGTCAATCGTCCCACTGCCATGCACAGCACAAGAAAATTTTTATTACCAAGAGTGAAACTTTACCGACAAATCCATCCAGGCACAGAAGAAGCAAAGCCAGTTCTGAGATTTTGGCGCGAAACAGAGTATAATGAAACCCGCTTTTCCTTCCCCTGGCCGCCCCGCGTCCACTGTCCACCAACCCAGGTTAAGCATTTTGTTTTGGGAAACGGTCTGCCCCTTTTGAAAGTCTTCAGACGTTCTGACCTTCGGCTTGCGAGGTTTTCTCAGGCTGCAGACGGCTCATGTAGATTCCTTTCCTCTCGCCCGCTTCCCACACGTTCCAATCATAACCCTCCCACCTCCCTCAGCTTCTTTTTCAAACTGACTCGCTTTGCGAGTCAACCTTAGATAAAGATACAGATTAACAGCTTCCAGGGATGAAGCTCCCACAACTTCTGAAGGCAACTTTTGTTCCATGGGTTGATTGTTCTCACAGAAAATTTCTCCTTATTTCCAGGTAGAATCTCTCATTCAATTTCCATCCATTATTCCTTGCCTGGCCTTCAGGTGCATTGGAAAATAGCTTGACCCCCTCCTCTCTGTGGCAGCCCCTCAAATATTGGAAGACTGCTATCCTGTCTCCCCTGGTCCTTCTCTTCACTAGACTAGCCGTGCCCAGTTCCTGTAACCATTCTTCATATGTTTTAGCCTCCAGTCCCCTAATCCTCTTGGTTGCTCTTCTCTGCACTCTTTCTAGAGTCTCCACATCTTTTTAATAGTGTGGTGACCAAAACTAATTGCAATATTCCAGGTGTGGCCTTACTAAGGCTTCATAGAGTGGTATTAGTACCTCACTTGATTTTGATTGTATCCCTCTGTTAACGCAACTTAGGATTGCATTGGCTTTTTTTGGCTGCCGCCGCCACACACTGTTAGCTCATATTTAAGTGACACCTTGACAGCAGGTGTTTGTGTATGCGACGAGCGGACAGTTGCGAACCTTCGCTCTTCTCTCCTCCGGTTAGGTTAAACCCCGAAGAATATGGAGTCTTTCTGAAGGAGCGCGAAGAGAGGTTGGCAGCCGAGGCGGAAGCCAGAGCAGCTGAACGGGTAGCGAAGAAAAAAGAGATCATTGCGGCTGCTGCAACAGCCTGAGAGGTAGAGCCCTTGGGAAGGTGATACTCTAAGCAGGGGGCTTGCCCCCATCCCCTCATTGCATGGGAGCTGAAGTTTGGCCAAAATCCTGCAGGCTGAAGAAGGAAGAACTCCGTGGCAGGAGAGTCGTAGCTGCCAAACCTGGGTTGCTTGTTTCATTATCGTCAAGACTCTTTTAAATTAATCAACGGCAAATCAAAATCTTTCCCACGTCCGGCTCGCGTCGATATGTCTGGGTTGGTTGTTCAGATTCCTGGCTTCTGCCTTTCTTTTTTTCCTATTTTTATTTTATTCAGAAATAAAACGTTAAAATACAAAAACCCATTGGGGAGAGTAAGAATTTTCCCATGCCACAAGCCCCTTTTGTATGAAAGAACTGAGGTCGTTACGATAATTTTCCCGTTCGTTTGCATTCAGCCCTGATGCATCTCTCTCTTCCTTCCCTCCCCAGCAAATATTTTTCTCTCCCTGAAAAATACTTTCGGCATACCTCAAAAAACAAACCAACCCTGATTAAGACCACGTTTTACACTAAGCTGTGTTATTCAGTGTCCACCAGAGGTCCCACTAAGGATGGTGACTTGATGACAATTTACTGCAGTCATTCAGGTTTTGTTTTTTTTTAATATAAAATATCACAGTGATTGTAATGTATGAATCTTCTTGGGAGAAATGGGCATCATTTGGTGTAGTTTGGGAATGAGGAAGAGAATTCTTGTCGGTGGTTTATCGGTGAGGTGCAAATGTGTCATACTACCGTGTTTCCCCGAAAATACGACCTACCCCGAAAGTAAGTCCTAGCTTGATTTTTACACGTGCGCCCAATATCAGCCATACCCCCAAAATAAGCCCTAATTGAGACCCTGCCCACTCCAGGATGCACAGATAAAAATTAAGCTAGGGTGGGGATGGGGGGGGGGGTGGAGCTGCCCTACTTACTTACCTTCGGACAGTTGCAGCCAGGCCTCGCACACCCCGACACCTGCCTTGCCGGCCCATTTCTTCTGCACCCGGCAAGGCTTTCCTGAAGGCCTCTGCAGCCGATATAATCCGGAGCTCTGTTATTGACTACAGAGACCTTCAGGAAAACCTTGCCGGACTTGCTGGCCGCAGAAGTAGTTCCTGAAGGCCTCTGGCAGTGAAAGGGAGGCTGAGCCGGGGGCGACACACGCAAGTGAGGTGAGTCGGTGGACGACATCCCCTGAAAATAAGACCTGGTGCCTTTTTTGATGGCAAAAAAAATAAAACATGGTCTTATTTTCAGGGAAACACGGTACTACTTGTTGTCATCGTTGCTGCTCCTTCATGTCCCCCTTCCCCAGTGACCGTCCAAAAACTAATCCACGCAGTTTTCTCTGTGACATTTTTTACAAATGGTTTGATCTGTACTTAATTTTATTCATTTATTTAGTCACTCGTCTCACAACGTAACGGCACTAGATGGCAAACCAAGGGCTTAAAACCGTGACAGAACCAGAACGAACAAGAGAAATTTAAAAAACTGTGAGCAAGATCGGAGAATTTTTCCCTGGCCTGAAATCAAGCAACTCAACCAACAGCCCACTTCGCCTCTGTGCTGCCCCACTCACACCCACACCCATACCCACACCTAACTGTGTGTTTAGGGAATTTACTAATATTCCCCAGCAATTCCCTTCACCAAAACTCAGAACGGTCCCAATGAAATCCAGCCACCAGCAAGCCAAGACCAAAAACCAAAGGTACAAGTACAGATTAGGAAAGAAACCTGGTTCGAAAACAGTAACTGTCAGAGGGAGTCCTAGTGGACGATCCTTAAACATGAGCCAGCAGTAAAAAACAAACAAACCACCCACCCAACTGAATTGCTGCAGTTAAGTTGGTGACACAGTTGTTAAGTGAATCCATTGACTTTGCTTGCCACAAGGTCGCAAAAATCACGTGACCTGGGACGCTGCAACCGTCCTAAATACGTACCAGTTGTCAAGCACCTGAATTTTGATCACGTGACTTGGGGGATACGGATGTAAGCGTGACTACCCATTTTGCAAGTCACTTTTTCCAGGGCCGTTATCACTTTGAGCAGTCGCTGAACAAATGGTCGTAAGTCGAGGACTATATGTGTATTGGCTGGCTTCCCGCCAGCAGTTTTAACCCTAACCCTGGATTTAAACACAAGGATTGTGCTCAGAAATAGTTAAGTGTGTCCAAACTAAGTTACAACCTCGGCTTAAGACTGGATGGGTCTTTTTTTTTTTTTTAAACAGCTTGCTTATATATTTTCACATTACATACGTAAGTGTTTCTTAGTGAACAGCGTATTGTCTGGCTCAATTTATTTATATATAGTAATACTTTTCCCACTCCTTAATTTCTACCTCTACTATCCAACCATTTATAAAACAATCTAAATTTTTTAAAATTACATCATCCTCTGTAGGCGTCTCCTCATTTTTCCAGTACTGTGCAAATACAATTCTTGCTGTTCTCAGAACATGTAATATTAAGTATAGGTTTCCTTTATCATACTTTTCAGGTAATATGCCTAGCAAAAATACTTCTGTCCGTGATGGCGAACCTATGGCACGTGTGTCAGAGGTGGCACGCAGAGCCCTCTGCTGGCAAGCGCACCATCGCCCCAGGTCAGATCTCCGTGGCGTTGTAGAGATGGAGGTCATTTGGAGGTTGTGTGCAGCAAACTGCCTACCTCAGAAGGGTCTCAAGTACCTACATGATCTCACCCAGTTCCCATGATTTCACCCCGTTTATGTCGCCTGGATGAAGCAGGGCACTATCCCTGGCTGGTACGTGATCTCATCTAGGTTGTATTAACAGGATGTAGGATGTTCTTAAGGATTGGCAAGACCAGTGAAAATGCTCTTTGCTCTTTGTTACCTTTTGCTGCTTGTAAAACTGTATATAAGCAATAAACACTGCGAAGGCAGTCAGACATCTTGGCATCCTGCAATGACTGGTCTCTAACTCCATCATGGCGTCTCTTTCGTGAGCTTCTGTTTCCCTGCAAACGACGAAACAGAAGCTCACAAAAGAAAAAGATCTTACCTCTTGCCACGCTGCCGGTGTTGGGATGCCCCGCCTGCCGCCGGCCAGCTGGTCTTCGGGCCTCTGCTGCGCATACACACGTTCACGCATGTCCACGCATGCGTGCATTCACGCGCAGGCTCGTGCACCTTTCATTTTGGGCATGCGCCCGCGCGCAGTTTGGGCACTCGGTGTCTAAAAGGTTCGCCATCACTAATCTATGTGTTTTAACATTTTTTCCAACCATGTATGTATTTTTGTCCAATGTTTCTTTGCTTTTACACATGTCCACCACATATGATAATACGGGTCTTAAACAGGGGTGAAATGCTCCCGGTTCGCTCGTACCTGTCGGTCGCCGTAGAGCCGGTCGCCAAGGTAGCGCAAGGCACCGCCCACCCACCCGGACGCCGCCATTTGAGTTCTTTTACCCTCTGCAAATGCACAGAACGCTTTGTGCATGCGCAGAGGGTAAAAGAACCCAAATGGCGGCGTCCGGGTGGGTGGGTGGTGCCTTGCGCTACCTTGGCGACCGGCTCTACAGTGACTGACAGGTACGAGCGAACCGGGAGCATTTCACCCCTGGTCTTAAAGTGGCCAAGGTTAGATACCCTTGGCATAAAATTAAGCGCACTGCTGAAAATAACCCAGCAGAGGCCAGAATTAATCTAAATCTTTTTTATTTATTTAAAAGATTTAAATAAATCTTGTTATTTATTTTTATTTGGGGGCCTACATGGACTCATCCCTTCACTATGATGATAAAAAAAACAACAACCAGCAGCTCTTAAAATTGATTGGTACGTTTGGGAATCCCATCAGTGACATCAGAGGCTAGTGGTTGCTGTCTCCTCATTGGTACCTGGGGTTTCCATAGCAACAGATGAAGCTTCTTAGCATCCTTTTGCTACAGCTGGGGTGAGAGTTGACTGGGCCTGGATACACATATGGGAAAGGCAACTTAAGTAGTTAAGGTTGCATATAGTACATAGTTGGGGGTACAAACAGGGAGTCCCCTGTAGATATTTTGCCCCAGAAATGTCAAATTCCAAGTTCTCTTTTTGGTGGCAGATTTATTCATGATAGATTTATTCATGATTTCTCAACCTTGGCAGCTGGACAGATGTGTTGACTTCCATGTTGCACGATGGCTGGGAATTCTGGGAGTTGAAGTCCATCCATCTTAAAGCACGCTGGCTGGGGAATTCTGGGAGTTGAAGTCCATCCATCTTAAAGCATGCTGGCTGGGGAATTCTGGGAGTTGAAGTCCACCTATCTTAAAGCATGCTGGCTGGGGAATTCTGGGAGTTGAAGTCCACCCATCTTAAAGGATGCTGGCTGGGGAATTCTGGGAGTTGAAGTCCACCTATCTTAAAGCATTGCCGGCTGGGGAATTCTGGGAGTTGAAGTCCACCCATCTTAAAGGATGCTGGCTGGGGAATTCTGGGAGTTGAAGTCCATCTATCTTAAAGCATGCTGGCTGGGGAATTCTGGGAGTTGAAGTCCACCTATCTTAAAGCATGCCGGCTGGGGAATTCTGGGAGTTGAAGTCCACCTATCTTAAAGCATGCCGGCTGGGGAATTCTGGGAGTTGAAGTCCACCCATCTTAAAGCATGCTGGCAATAATGACCAGAGTGGTTTCTATCTACTTCAGCTTCATAGCAAATCCAAATTGCAAGAACATTACACCAACCTGGGCAATGCCACCCCTCTTTTAAACTAATTATGTTGGCACCGGCTGGCAGCAACTCTTTGAGTTTGGATAGGGAAGGAGATTGGTTCCACTATTTTATTTTACATATTATTTATATAGTGCCTCTCTCACAGTTGAAACGACTGTTGAACTGCTGATCCTCGGATCATAGGGTTGAAAGGGACCTTGGAGATCTTCTAGTCCAACCTTCTGATCAAGGCAGGAGTCCTTATACCATCCTGGTTCAATGGTTGTCCAGTTTATTTTTGAAAACGTCCAGTGATGGAGCACCCACAAGCCGGGAGGCAAGCCGTTCCACTGATTAATTGTTCTCACCGTCAGGAAATTTCTCCTTAGTTCTAGGTTGGTTCTCTATTTAATTAATTTCCATCCATTGTTTCTTGTCCTACCCTCAGGTGCTTTGGAGAATAGCTTAACCCCCTCTTCTTTGTGGCAGTCCCTCAAATATTGGAAGACTGCTATCATGTCACCTCTAGTCCTTTTCTCTAGACTAGACATACCGAATTCCTGCAACTGTTCTTCATACATTTTAGCCGTTCAGTCCCTTAATAATTGTTGCTCTTCCCTGCCCGCTTTCTAGAGTCTCAACAAGTTTTTTGTATCACGGCGACCAAAACTGGACGCGGTATTCCATGTGTGGTCTCACCAGTGCGTTGTAAAACAGTACTGTCACTTCTCGTCATCTTAATGATATCCCTCTGTTGATGCAGCCTAGGACAGCATCAGCTGTCACATCATTTTTGATATCGGAATTTTTTTTTGAAAAAAGGTTTTGATGGAAAGCTGGCACCTGCCACTAAGTTATCTTCAGGCCAAGACGTAGGGGCAGCCAGGATGGAAAAATTGGGGTTTTGTTTGGCGTTTTTTCCTTATCTATAGTTCTCTTAACATCCCTGGTGCCAACCATCCTCTGTTCAGGCACAGAACATACAATAACAGAATTGTAAGGGAAGGGTCCTTGGGGGGTCATCTAGTCCAACCCCCTACTCAAGCAGGAGAGTCTACCCCATTTCAGACAAATGGCTATGCAGTCCCTGCTTAAAAACCTCCAGCGATGCTTGGAGAAGAGCCCTTCATCTATAACAAATCTCTTTCCTCCAGTCCCTGAGATGCTACCCAAAACGTGTCCATCCCCTGGATGCTGTTGCCATAGCGATGTGATGCAGGCTGAGAGGAGGGAGGGGAGGCCCGGATGACGCAAGAGCTCAGTTGCTTAGCGCCACTTGTTTTCTTTTTTTCTTTTTCCCCCTCCCCCCCCCAAGCTTTTTCTCCAATTTTGGCTGCAAAAAGGGAGAACGGAGCTGCGTCAGCTCTCCTTCCTCCCAGCCACGTCTCGATGGCTTTAAAGGGACAGAGATCCATTCTGGAGGAGTGGAAATGTGAGGCCTGTTTTTCTGAAAATTCAGCATCCAGGCTCGGCATCCCGCCCTTCCAAGCCTCCCTTCCCCATCCAACTCTAACCAGAGAGGAGAAAAATGTGCATTTCCCCCCACCTCTTACGGGGTGTCTCCCAAACCGATTCTTCCTTGTCCTGAAATCCAGCAGCGTAGCTGTAGCCTCCCTCTGCCACAATTCTTTGCTTGAGTCGAAGGAGCTATTCACGGCCTTGGGGAGCCCCCCCCCCCAGGATTGAGGAGTAAAATGGTGAGATGAAATTGTTAATTTTTTGCCTTAAAAGGATGCGAGCTGACAAGGAGCTGATCATCTCAATTCTGACATGGGAAAATGGAGGGGGAACAGGGGAAGAGGGGAAGGAAAGAAAAAAAGAAAGAAAGAAAGAAAGAAAGAAAGAGAAAAAGAGAAAGAAGGAAAGAAGGAAGGAAGGAAGGAAGGAAGGAAGGAAAGAAAGAAAGAAAGGAAAAAAGAAGAAAGAAAGAAAGAAAGAAAGAAAGAGAAAGAAGGAAGGAAGGAAGGAAGGAGGAGGAGGAGGAAGAAGAAGAAGCAACAACAACAACTAATCCATTGTTATGTCCAAAGTCTAGGCTTTGAACAGCCCCGAGGTAGTCTGCAGTTCAACAGGTGATGCCCTCTTTCTCCCAGTCAGGTGAGCAGATGGAAGGGGTTGGATTTCAGAAAGCAGAATTGGGGACAATTCTTACATGCCCCAACAGGTCAATGGGTAGGGTGCAAATGATGAGAACCCCATGGGTTTCATTCGAGGGAAATATCCAAGATTATCCAACCTTAAGAGTTGTGGACTTCAACTCCCAGAATTCCCCAGCCAGCATTCTGGGAATTGAAGCTCACAGGTCTTCCTCCATGAGATACCTTTTTTTTTTTTTAACTCAACATCTGATAGATAGATAGATATAGATAGATAGATAGATAGATAGATAGATAGATAGATAGATAGATAGATAGATAGATAGATAGATAGATAGATAGATAGATATATAGATAGATAGATAGATAGATAAATAGATAGATGATAGATAGGTAGATGACAGATAGATAGATAGATAGATAGATAGATAGATAGATAGATAGATAGATAGATAGATAGATAGATA
>QLTV01002253.1:1909625-1937421 GCA_003457575.1 Thermophis baileyi
ATTCTATTCTATTCTATTCTATTCTATTCTATTCTATTCTATTCTATTCTATTCTATTCTATTCTATTCTATTCTATTCTATTCTATTCTATTCTATTCTTATTTTCTGTTCTGTCCTGTCCTGTCCTGTCCTGTCCAACCCAATCCAATCCAATCCAATCCAATCCAGAATTCTATTCCAATAATTCAATAATCCAATAATCCTGGCTACTGGGACAAATAATGCTATGTGTGCGGGTTTACACATTAAGCCATATCGTAACCATGGTTCATTGGGGTCCCACTGTATCAGAACCATCCGTCGGTCAACGGTCGTTTGCAAACTGCGGTTTCTAGCTTGGTGCATGGGAATCCAGCTGAATGAGGCTGTGTGGTGCAGTGGGTAGAGTCACGATCCGGTGATCTGATGGGATTTTCTCCTTCCAGGTTCCACTGCGTGGGAATCATATTTTTTCTCCTGGGTTTAGGAACTCTTCTTCCTTGGAATTTTTTCATCACAGCCATCCCGGTGAGTCCTTCGTTCTGAAGACAGTCCTGGGCCATCGGAGGGGTTGAGACGCTCCGCTTTATGTCCTTTTTTTTCTCCTTCTGATCCTCGTTTAGTGACGATTACAGGTAGTCCTCAACTTACGGCCACAATTGAGCCCAATATTTATGTCGCTAAGCGAGACAGCTGTTAAGTGAGTTTTGCCCCATTTTACGACCTTTCTTGCCACGGTTGTTAAGTGAATCTCTGCAGCGGATAAGTTAGTAACACGGTTGTTAAGTGAATCGGGCTTCCCCGTCGACTGTGCTTGTCAGAAGGTCACAAAAGGGGATCACATGACCCCGGGACACTGCAACCGTCATAAATATGAGTCAGTGGCCAAGTATCTGAATTTTGATCACATGATCATGGGGGTGGTCGAAAGGTTGAAACTGGTCATAAGTCACTTTTTTCAGTGCCGTTGTAACTTTGAACGGTCACTAAGCGAACTGTTGTAAGTCGAGGAGTACATGTATAAGAGCTTTAATACAGCTCATCCTCGACCATTCGTTTAGTGACCATTCAAAGTTGCAACGGTGCTGACGGAAGTGACTTACAACCTGTCCTCAGACTTACAACGGTTGCAGCACCCCCACCGCTAGGCGATCAAAATTCGGGCACTTGGCAAACGGCGTGTATTTACAAGGTCGTAAAATTGGTCACGATTCACTTAACAACCGTCTCCCTTAGCAACAGAAATTCTTGCTCTTAACTGAGGACTACCTGTAGGAACAGGCCAGGAATGGTGGGATGGAAAGGCATGAAGGATAGCCTGATTGCATTGTGCGCGGGGTTGTGATAGATGACCTCTAAGGTCCCATCCAATTCAGTCCATCTTCTGACTCTTAGGGCTTTTTCCACCCAATTATTCCATTTTTTAAAAAAATTACATTTGTTTTGCTGGGAGGAGTGGGAGTCAGGAAGGTAAATCAAACTAGGTTTGTTAAGCCTAGTTAATCCCTGTTACATCCTCGGGGTCCATGGGGGTCTGTGGAGCAGTGACACTGCACAATGGACGCTGTGACACATAGGACATCCTTTGAGTGTTTCTAATTAAACGCTTTCTCTCCCGCCAGTATTTCGAGGCCAGACTCACAGGGAACTGCTCTGCCAGACGGGAGGCAGCTGAGAATCAGACAGCCTTGAACCCCCAGCCGGTAGACGAATTCAGCTTCAGTAACTGGCTGACCCTCCTTTCTCAGTTGCCTTTGCTGCTTTTCACCTTTCTCAACTCCATCCTCTACCAGTGGTGAGACACGTTTCTCTCTCTACGTTTGGGTTACTTTTCTCTCTGCATTTGACTTGCCGGCTGCCTCTAACCACGTTTCTCTCTTTTGGTCCCGATCGTTCTACTCAGTGAGAAGGGCCTTGCAGGATCCGATCTGGATCGGTTACAGCAGGGGTGTCAAATTCGATTTCATTGAGGGCCGCATCAGGGTTATGTTTGACCTCGGGGGGGGCTGGGGGGGGGCATGGCCAGCTCGACGTCACTCGTGTCGGGGGCGCCTGTTGTGGCCCGAGTGCTCTGCCAGAGAAAACGGGCTCCCGAGCTCCGTTTTCGGGTGCGTCAGCCTCCTGCAACCCTCTGCCAGCGAAAACGGAACTCGGGAGAGCCGCATGTGGCCCTCGCGAGCTCCGTTTTCGCTGGCAGAGGCACCGCGGGCCAGTCCTTCGCTGTTTCCAGGGCGGCCACCGCAGGCCAGATCTAAGCACCCCACGGGCCGGATCCGACCCCCGGGACCTTGAGTTTGACACCCTTGAGTTACAGCAGTGGTTCTCAACCTTCCTAATGCCGCGACCCCCACCCCACCGCCGTGACCCCCACCTCACCCCCTCCCCGTGCGCGATGAGGTGACAAAGGGGGCGTGGCACCAAGATGGTGGGCTAGCGCACGCTTAGGCGACCCTGTGAAAGGGTCGTTCAACCCCCAATGGGGTCGCGACCCACAGGTTGAGAACCGCTGAGTTACAGGGACCAGAAGTTTAGTCTTTCGGGCTTTTGGACTGGTGCCGGAGCCCCTCCTCAGGGAACTTCTCTCTAGCAGAATTTGTGCTTTGGGCTATTCAGTGTGTAGTATTTATGTGGTGCCTGTTGTGTGTGGCTTTTTAGTTGTTGATTGGGGTGTGGCTAGACAGCTATTAAGTCGTTGGTTGTTGTTTCCTTGTGCTCAGCTCCTAAGTACTTGATAAGCTGGTGGTAAATCAGCACTCTTGTTGACTGACAGAAGGGCCTGTTTGCCAGGCTTCAATCCTTTCCCTGTGGCTGTTTTTGTCCCTGCTCAACCAACAATCTTAGTAGGTGCAAAATTGAATGTATGTCCTTCTTCATTGCTTGCAGGCCTGGAAGAGGTGGCCTTCACTTAATTTACCTACCGGTTCGCCCAGCACCAAAAATGTGGGCCCACCCGCAAGTCACTACTACCGGTTCACCCGAACCGGTCCGAACCGGATGAATCCCACCTCTGGTTCAAGGGGAAGGGAAGGGGTTGACTCACAACTGCCAGGGTTGTTGTTGTGGGGAAAATAGGAGGAGGAAGTTGTGTCGGATATGATTGCTGCCTTGAGTTATTTGTAAAAATAAAAAAGGCGGGATACAAATAAATAAATACTTTCATGCCTTCCTTTTTTCCCAGCGACATTCTCCCATGAATGTCTGTAGCCAGCATTAACTTTCCGGCTATTCACATGTCCTTTTTTCTCCCTTGCAAAGCATTTCGGACAAAGTGCGCATTTTGGGCAGCCTGACTGGGATCCTGTTCCTCTTCGTGCTTACTGCCATCCTGGTGAAGGTGATGATGTCACCCCAGAGTTTTTTCTCCATCACCATGGCAAGCGTCTGGTTCATTAACTGTGAGTTGGCTCTGGTTACTTCCTCCCTAGCACTGATGAGGTTACCTAGTTTGGTAATGAAACGTCTGCAAGAAAACCACCAAGCACAGAAAACACACCAAGGACCCCCTAATTCCTCTCAGTTTACATCTCTTGAGATTTTGAGCTTTGTCAGGGAACTCAATTCAAATCCTCATTTGCCCCACCCCCCCCAAAAAACCTCTGGGCAAACTACCTCACAGGGTTGTTGTGAGCTCGAGGACTTGAATCCTGGTCCCTTCAAAATCTATTGGACTGCAACTCCCAGAATCCTTATCCAGCATGCCAGTGGGGGTGGGGGAGTGTTAGAAGGATATAGGTAGCAGCATTCAATCCTGAGGTGAATCTTGGGGAATTGTGCCCTAAGCTGCATGGACTTCAACTCCCAGAATTCCCCAGTCAGCCATGTTGGCTGGGGAATTCTGGGAATCGAAGTCCACATGTCTTAAAAGTTGCTCAAGTTGAGAATCACCGATTTAAGAGATCAACTCAAAAGGAGATTATTGTCAGCAATATATATATTTTTTCATCCATAGGATCTGAGATACAGGTAGTCCTCGACTTACGACCGCAACTGAGTCCAAAACCTCTGTCGTTAAGCGAGACAGTTGCTAAGTGAATTTTGCCCCGTTTTACGACCTTCCTCGGCACAGTTGTTAAGTGAATCGCTGCAATTGTTAAAAGTTAGTAACCCGGTTGTTAAGTGAGTGTGGCTTCCCCGTGGACTTGGCTTGTCAGAAGGTCGCAAAAGGGGATCACGTGACACCCCCCCCCCCGGGACACACTGCAACCGTCATAAATACGAATCAGTTGCCAAGCGTCTCAATTTTGATCACGTGACCGCAGGGCCCTGTAATGGTTGTAAGTGCGAAAAACAGCCAGAAGTCACTTTTCCCAGTGCCGTTGTTACTTCGAACGGTCACTAAATGAACGGTTGTAAGTCGAGGACTGCCTGTACACAAAATAGTCTCGTTCTTGACTTTGTCCTCCTTTTGTTTTCCTCAGCCTTCTGTGCCATCCTGCAAGGGAGTCTTTTCGGCCTGCTGGGGTCTTTTCCGCAAAGATACAGCACTCTGTTTCTCAGCGGTCAAGGAATGGCGGGAACGTTTGCCGCCATCGCCATGTTGCTTTCCATGGCCAGTGAGTATCGGGGGGTGGTGGTGTCTGAAAAACACCTCGTTTGAAAGAGCTGGGGGGAGGGGGGAGATCTTTCAAAGGGTAGAAGAGAATGGTCTGCCAATTAGGGGGGGGGAAACTGAAAATATTCCCAGAAATATCCAAGTAGAGAGAGCTTTTTTTGCCTGGGGAACTACCTGCCACAAGAAGGAAGAAGGATCTCCTCTGGCGCAGGGGTTTAAGGGTTGGACTAGCCAGCTGTTGAGAACGTAGTGGTTGTGTCCTGTGCCTGAAGAGTTGCAAAGTCCTGGATTTGTCTGTCAAAACACCATTTTGCCGAGGTGGCACAGTGGTTAGAGTGCAGCACTGCAGGCTACTTCAGCTGACTGCTAGCTGCAGTTCAGCAGTTCAAATCTCACCAGGCTCAAGGTTGACTCAGCCTTCCAGCCTTCCGAGGTGGGTAAAATGAGTACTCAGATTGTTGGGGGCAATATGCTAACTCTGTAAACCGCTTAGAGAGGGCTGTAAAGCACTATGAAGCGGTATATAAGTCTAAGTGCTATTGCTATTGCTATTTTTCCTCTTCTGTTTAGGTGGCTTGGACCCCCTGTCTTCTGCCCTGATCTATTTCGTCACCCCCTGTGTTGGGACCTTAGTTTCTATTGCCTGTTATATCTTGCTGCCCCACCAGGTAAGAACCGTTGTCCCACTTAACAGAATAACAGAGTTGGAAGGGACCTTGGAGGTCTTCTAGTCCAACCCCCTGCTCAAGCAGGAGACACTATACCATTTCAGGCAAATGCCTGTCCAGTCTCTTCTTAAAAAGAGACTCCAGTGATGGAGCACCCACAACTTCTGGTGACAAGCAGTTCCACTGGTTAATTGTCCTCACTGTTAAGAAATTTTTCCCTTAATTCCAGGTTGCTTCTCTCCTTGATTAGTTTCCATTCATTGTTTCTTGTCCTGTCCTCTGGTGCTTTGTAGAATAAGTTGACCCCCTCTTCTTTGTGGCAGCCCCTCAGATATTGGAACGCTGCTATCGTGTCTCCCCTAGTCCTCCTTTTCATTAAACTAGACATACCCAGTTCCTTCAACCATTCATCGTATGTTTTAGCCTCCAGTCCCCTAATCATCTTTGTTGCTCTTCTCTGCACTCTTTCCAGAGTCTCAACATCTTTTTTACATCGGGGAGACCAAAACTGGACGCAGTATTCCAAGTACGGCCTTACCAAGGCCTTTTAAAGTTCTTATAAAATTCCCCTGGTTCTCCAGGGAAATTTTTCAAGTTCTAAGTCGGTTCTCAAGCTCTGGGATTTCCTGGTGGTGCTCCATCCAGTAAGAACCTTAGCTTAGCTCCTTGAGAACCTGATTTTGATCAGGAGCGCCGCTGAACTGACCGTTGATCAGTTCTTCTTTCAGCGCCGTTGAACTGACTATTGATCAGTTCTTCTTTAAGCGCCATTGAACTGACTATTGATCAGTTCTTCTTTTTTCTCTGCAGACCTTCACTCGTTACTATCTGGACAAGAGACTACCAGGAGATTCGGGATGTGAACTGGAGACCAAGGCGGGACTTCTTTCACCAGGTGGAACATCTGCATTTAAAAAAAACGGGGAGAATTGAAAAGTTGTCAAAAATCGAACTGCTGGTGGTGGAGATATTTCATGTTCTTTTAATGTTTTGGTCCTGCGATCCTGATTGGTCTCCAAATCAGCCTTTCCCAGCCTGCTGATCTTCCGGTGCTGGACTCAGAATTCTGGGAAATGAAGTCCAAAGACAAATGGGCTGATCAAAGGGAATTTGACTGGTTCCCCCCCTCCCCCATTATCCAGAATCTAACATCAGATGGGGGTTGAGGGCTGAAAGCAAAGTTTCTCAATCTTGGCAATTTTAATAAAGGTGGGCTTCACCTCCCAGAATTCCCCAGGCAGCTTGCTTTAAAATGGATGGACTTCAACTCCCAGAATTCCCCAGCCAGCTTGCTTTAAAATGGATGGACTTCAACTCCCAGAATTCCCCAGCCAGCTTGCTTTAAAATGGATGGACTTCAACTCCCAGAATTCCCCAGTGGGAAAGCCAGATTCACTTAACAACGGTGTGACTAGCTTAACAACTGCAGTGATTCACTTAACGAGTGAACCAAGAAAGATCATAAGATGGGGCAAAATTCCCTTAACAGTCTCGCTTAGCAACAAAAATGTTGGCTCAATATTGGTCGTAAGTCGAGGGCTACCTGTATACATTTTTGAGCCTGATCTAAAAGCCTGCTATATTATTATTTATCCATGTTAAAACTAGAAGAAAAAGAAAGAGGGGGAAAAAAACCACAACAATAGAGACGAATATTTCATTTCGGATTTCTCCTTTGTTGTTCTGCCACCTGTTTGCAGAGCCTGGCTTAATATTTTGAAATAATCCAAACTTAAGGGGCGTTTGTCCCTTAACTTCTAGCATGGCAGGGATGTACAATCTCATCGCCAGGGCGTGGAGGCTATGAATCTCGAATTCTAATTACAACTTTTGCTTCTGAAGTCTTAATTTTGAACGCTGCGTAAAGGGAAAACTATTAAGTACACAGAGAATGAGTATGAATCATCAGCCTGGTTGAAAATAAATCAAATTAGAATTGGGCCGTAGCCATTTTGGCATATGTCCCTCTCCCTAAATAACATTCCAGCAATCACCACCACCAGTCCGAACAGGTAAAATTCCAGAATTATAAATAGATTTTGGGTGGGGTGAGAGAGGCGTAGATTTTGGGAACGAGCCTAGGAGAACTTAAAGTTAGCGCTCAGCTTACAACCTCCGTTGGGAGCAGAATTTCCTTGGCTAAGCAAAGCGGTTGCTAAGCGAGTCCCCCCCCCCAATTTTATGACTATCTCTGCCACGGTTGTTAAGCAGATCAGTGCAGTTGGTAAGTGAATCACAGGGTCATTGAACAAATTTGACACCCTCCCACCCCGACTTTGCTTGTCAGAAGGTCGCAAATGGCGATCACGTGACCCGCCGGACACTGCGACTGTCATAAATATGAGTCGGTTGCCAAACGGCTGAATTTTGATTGCGTGACCGCGGGGATGCCGCAGTGGTTGTAAGTGTGAAAGACGGTCATAAGTCACTTGTTGTAACTTCGAAAGGTCGCTAAAGGAGCTGTTGTAACTCGTGGAGTATCTGTCACGTATAAATTCCAGTTGCCAAGCACCTGATTGTTGTAAGTGTGAGGACCAGTTGTAAGTCGCTTTTTTCAGTGCCTTTGAAAGGACGCTAAATGAATCATTGTAAGTTGAGAACTGCCTGTATTCCTATTTGTGGAAAGTTTGTAAGCTGAAAAGTTATGAAGTCCATTCCCCCCAACAACGCTCGAGAATCCTTGGTTTTACAGGTAGTCCTTGACTTATGACAATTGAACCCCCAATTTCTGTTGCTAACCAAAATAGTTGCGAGTTTTGCCCCATTTTATGACCTTTCTTCCCACTATTGTTAAGTGAATCACTGCAGTATTAAATTGGCAACATGGTTGTAAAGTGAATCTGGCATAAATAGGAGCCAGTTGCAACCGTCATAAATAGCAGCCAGTTGCAACCGTCATAAATAGGAGCCAGTTGCAACCGTCATAAATAGGAGACAGTTGCAACCGTCATAAATAGCAGCCAGTTGCAACCGTCATAAATAGGAGCCAGTTGCAACCGTCATAAATAGGAGCCAGTTGCCAAGTGTCATAAATAGGAGCCAGTTGCCAAGTGTCATAAATAGGAGCCAGTTGCAACCGTCATAAATAGGAGCCAGTTGCCAAGTGTCATAAATAGGAGCCAGTTGCAACCGTCATAAATAGGAGCCAGTTGCAACCGTCATAAATAGGAGCCAGTTGCAACCGTCATAAATAGGAGCCAGTTGCAACCGTCATAAATAGGAGCCAGTTGCCCAGCATCTGACTTTTGATCCCATGACCGGAGGGAGGCGTCAATGGTGGTAAGTGTGAAAAACAGTAATAAGTGACTTGTTTCAGTGTTGTTGTAACGTCGAACGGCCACTAAAGGAACTGTTGTAAGTCGAGGACTACCTGTAGATTAAAAAAGTTGCAACGTCATTTGATTTTGGCGGGCGCCCTTGCTTTTATGTCTCTTCAGAAGACGGCTCCGCTCTTGGGGCAGACAGTTCCAAAGGAGAACCGCTCAACGTGAAGAACGGGAACGCTGTGGTCGTGGAGAAGGACGGCTCGGCTTGCCCGCCAGAAATCATGAACGGGGGGAGTGGGGTGGGCATGGTTGCCCCCAACCCCTCCCTTTTCAGTGTGCTCAAGAAGGTAAGAACCATTTGTTTTACCAATGGTTAGATAATAAAAGTAGAAGTTGGAAGAATACTATTATATGTAAGCAAAGAATATTATTATCACTATTATTATTTGTATATGTAAAATGACCCAGACAGTACACTGTTTATTAAATATCTACCCGTGTTTCCCCGAAAATAAGACCGGGTCTTATTTTCTTTTTGGGCCCCAAAATAAGCACTGGGGCTTATTTTCCGGGGTGTCTTATATATATTTTAATATATGGGAGGCCCACGGTGGGGCAGGAGGCCGCATGGTGCGCCAGTGCCATTAGCAATAGCACTTAGACTTATATACCGCTTCACAGTGCTTCACAGCCCTCTCTAAGCGGTTCACAGAGTCAGCCTCTTGCCCCCGACAATCTGAGTCCTCATTTTACCCACCTCGGAAGGATGGAAGGCTGAGTCAACCTTGAGCCGGTTGGGATTTGAACCGCTGAACTGCAGCTAGCAGTCAGCTGAAGTAGCCTGCAGTGCTGCACTCTAACCACTGCGCCACCTCGGCTCATTGCCACAAGGCGGAGGGTGGAGCTGCCCCACGCGCCCTGCACTGGCTTACCTCAGGGCCCCCGCAGCCAGGCCATCCACACGGCCCGACACCAGCCTCACCTTGCGGCCGCAGCGCAACCATATCACTCCGCCTCCCGCTGCATTGCGGCCGCGAGCAAGCAGAAGAAGTGAGTCGGTGGCCATGTGGGCTCCTGCTGTACATGGCTGTTGGTGCTGCAAGGCAGGTGTCGATGCATGGATGGCCTAGCTGCGGGGGCCCTGAGGTAAGCCGGTGCGGCGTGGGGCAGCTCCACCCACCCGCCTCGCTCATGGCTGTGGCACCATGAGCAACCAGATGGAATGGGCGTCCGGGCGGCTGCACAGGCTCTTAATAGGGCTTATTTGGGGGGGGGGTAGGGCTTATATTAGGTGCACGCGTAAAAAACATGCTAGAGCTTATTTTCGGGATAGGTCTTATTTTGGGGAAAACAGGTTATATATCTTAAAGAAAAATGTATAAATAAAAATATTAAAATAAAAAAAGAAGGTAAGAACCATTGCTTGTAGGAAGCGGAAGTTCCTGTTTCAATTCCTGGTAAATAGTGGGGGGAAAAAGATTGGTTGGGTAATAGGAAAACCCCTTTTCTGCAAGGAAAAAAAAAAACTTTAGAAATGGGCCTTCTTAGGCAAGAAGAGGTAATCGCTTATCTTTCCCTTCTTTTGAAAAGTTGATTTCAAAAAAAGCCATCGCAGCTTGGGGCTGCGTGCGTGTGCTTCATACCACAAGCACGAGGTCACATTTGAAAATAGTGCATCCATTTCAGGTCACCGTGTTAGAAAATAAGATGTTAAGACTTTAGAAAGAGTGCAGAGAAGAGCAACAAAGATGATCAGGGGTCCCCAAAGAAGATACAGAATATTTTTTAACATGGGATATGTTCTATCAATGGTTAGATAATAGAGGTAGAAGTTAGAAGTGGAAAGATTATTAATATGTATAAATAAACAATATTGCTGCTACTATTACTATGTATAAGTAAATTTACCCGGATAATAAATACACTGTTTACTAAGCACCAATGGATGTTAAAGAAAAATGTAGTATAGACTATCTAGTCTAAAGAAGAGAAGGACACTTGGGGTGACGTGATAGCAGTCTTCCAATATTTGAGGGGCTGCCACAAAGAAGAGGGGGTCAATTTATTTTCCAAAGCCCCAGAAGGCAGGATAAGAAGTAACAGACAGATGATCATTAAAGAGACAGTCAATCTGGAACCTACCCATCTTAAAGCATGCTGGCTGGGGAATTCTGGGAGTGGGAGTCCACCCATCTTAAAGCATGCTGGCTGGGGAATTCTGGGAGTTGAAGTCCACCCATCTTAAAGCATGCTGGCTGGGGAATTCTGGGAGTTGAAGTCCACCCACCTGAAAGCATGCTGGCTGGGGAATTCTGGGAGTTGAGGTCCACCCATCTTAAAGCATGCTGGCTGGGGAATTCTGGGAGTTGAAGTCCACCCATCTTAAAGCATATTAGCTGGGGAATTCTGGGAGTTGAAGTCCACCCACCTGAAAGCATGCTGGTTGGGGAATTCTGGGAGTTGAAGTCCACCCATCTTAAAGCATGCTGGTTGGGGAATTCTGGGAGTGGAAGTCCACCCATCTTAAAGCATATTAGCTGGGGAATTCGAGGACTGCCTTTACACTGGGACTCAGTTGGCTCTGGAATCGTGCTCCATTTGATGCCCGTTGAAGGGAGACCACAGAGTGATCCAGATATTGAATGTGGTTCGTGTCACATCACGGATTCTGCTTTTCCACTTCAGATTTGGCTGCTGGCCCTCTCCATCGTTATGGACTTCTCCATTACCCTCTCGGTGTTTCCGGCTATTACCACGAGAATCGTCAGCTCCTCTCGGGACCAGTCTTGGCGTGAGTGATGGGTCATTTAATTAAGGGCAGGAAGGGGCAGGGGCTGGTTTGCATTGGCTGGAGCTGGGGCAGGGGCAAGAGGGGTATTTGGGGAAAGGGATCCACTCCTCAACGCATCTCCAAGTTGAAGATCAGGTGTTGGGAAAGAACCACCTCCGAGGAGGTCCTTGGTGCTGTCTGAGCTTGGTTGTTTTCTTCCAGACCTTTCACGACCCAACGAGGTAACATCATCAGTGCTAGTAGGGAGTGGGGGTTGCCCTTTTTTCATATTCTAGTGACTTGCCCTGTCAGTGTTGTTGGTGGTCTTGGTGGTTTCTTGGTTGGACTGTTTACTGAAAACTGTCTCTGTCTGGGACTCGGAGGGCTGAGATAACGACTCAAGACACGGTCTAACTCTTCTGTGGCTCTCCCCATCTTCTCCCCACCTTAGAGAATTTCTTCACTCCCGTTTGCTGCTTCCTTCTCTTCAACGTCATGGACTGGTTGGGGCGGAGTTCGACTTCCTACTTCCTCTGGGTGAGCAATTGGTGGCAGAAGTGGGATAGATTCTCATCTACACTATTTCCCATGGAGGGGAAGACCAGACATGGTCTTGAATGGATCGGGTGGGGTGGGGAGATCAAGGGCAGGCCTACGGGTAGTCCTCGACTTACAACCGTTCATTTAGTGACCTAAGTTACAACGGCACTGAAACAAGTGACTTAGGACCGTTTTTCACACTTACGACTCCTGCAGCACCCTTACAGTCACGTGACCAAAGTTCGGATGCATGGCGACTGACTCATATTTATGACGGTCGCAGTGTCCCAGGGTCAGGTGATCCCCTTTGGTGACCTGCTGACCAAGCAAAGTCAATGGGGAAGCCAGATTCATTGAACAAACCCTGTGACTAACTTAACAGCGGCAGCGATTCACTTAACGACTGTGGCAAGAAAGGTCAAGAAATGGGGCAAAACTCACTTAACAACTGTCTCGCTTAGCAGCAGAAATTTGGGGCTCAATTTTTTTAAGCTCCCTTCCTGTCTAGGGTTAAGGGGATAGGAAATAAAAGTTTGGTCTCCTGGTTGAGGCACCAGGCTAGAAACTAGGAGACGGTGAGTTCTAGTTCCACTTTAGCCATGAAAGCCAGCTGGGTGATTTGGGGCCAATCACCAGGAGACGGTGAATTCTAGTCCCGCCTCAGCTACGAAAGGTAACTGGGTGACTGGGCCAATCACCAGGAGATAGTGAATTCTAGTCCCTCCTCACAAAAGACACCTGTGTGATTTGGGGCCAATCACCAGGAGACTGTGAGTTCTAGTCCCGCCTTAGGCAAGAAAGCCAGCTAGGCGACTTTGGGCCAATCACCAGGAGATGGTGAATTCTAGTCCCGCCTCAGCTGCGAAAGCCAATTGGGTGACTTTGGGCCAATCACCAGGAGACGGTGAATTCTAGTCCCTCCTTAGGCATAAAAACCAGCTGGATGACATGGGCCAGTCCCTCTCTTTCTCAGCCCAACACCCACCTCACAGGGTTGTTGTTGTGGGAAAAATAGGAGGAGGAAGCTGTGTCGGATACGTGTGCCGTCCTGAGTTATTCGTAAAAATAATAAAGGCGGGATACAAATAAATAAATAAATAAATAGGTGTTTTATGTACAAGCTCTGTAGAAACGTGGTTTTTCTCTCGTCAGCCGCAGAAGCACCTTCGGCTCCTTCCCGCCGCGGTGGGCCTCCGAGTCTTCCTCATCCCCATGTTTCTCCTCTGCAACATCCCGAGGGAGACCGACTGGCCTGTGCTTTTCCACCACGACGCCTGGTTTGTCGTCCTGATGGTGGTTTTTTCTCTCTCCAACGGCTACTTCGTCTCTCTCACCATGTGCCTGGCCCCCAAGTGAGTAGGATTGCTCCTCCAAAAGCAGGATGATGGGTTCGGGGTCCTGAGGACCACCAGTGGGATATAAAAGGAAGCTTTTTTTAACAAAAGAGAGGTCCAACCTAGAACTAAGGACAAATTTCCTGACGGTGAGAATAATTAACCAGTGGAACTACTTGCCTCCAGAAGTTGTGGATACTCCCAACACTGGAGGTTTTTAAGGAGAGATTGGACAACCATTTGTCTGAAATGGAATAGGGCAGTGATGGCGAACCTTTTTTTGCTCGGGTGCCAAAAGGGCGCATGCACGTGCCCACACCCATAATGCAATGCCTTCCGCCCCACCCATGCGCGCACAGCACACACACCCCGCGCTCCCCCCCACGCATGCACGCAGACCTCACTGAAGCCTCCAGACTTCCGGTAGGCCCGTTGTGCCATTTTTTGCCCTCCCCAGGCTTCAGGAAAGCCTCCGGAGCCTGGGGAAGGCGAAGACCGGCCCAACGGGCCTGCCGGCCTTCCGGTAGGCCCGTTGGGCTGTTTTTCTGCCTCCCCCGGCTTCCGGAGGCTTTCCTGAAGCCTGGGGAGGGCGAAAACGGCTTCCCCCTACCCTCCAGAAGGCCAAAAATCAGCTGGCCAGCACACACATGCGCACTGGAGCTGACATAGGGCAACGCCTCGCGTGCCCTCAGATATGGCTCTGCGTGCCACCTGTGGCACGCGTGCCATAGGTTCGCCATCACGGGAATAGGGTCTCCTGCTTGAGCAGGGGGTTGGACTAGAAGACCTCTGAGGTCCCTTCCAGTCCAGTCCTATGATTCTATAAGTTGCTGTGTACAATCCATAATGCCCCATCCCTTTCTCTGTGGCGGTGCCTGCCCTCTGGAATGAGGTCCTTCCCCAGAAGATTTGTGTGGCTCCCATCCCAAAGATGTCCCAGAAATCTTTAAAAACCTGGCTTTGGGATGAGTCAGAGGGGAGTCCCCAGTTATGATGTTTTGTGTTTGCTTTGCTATCGGATGTTGTGATTACAGATAGTCCTTGACTTATAAGAGCAATTGGGATTGGAATTTCTGTCACTAAGCAATATGGTTGTAAAGCTTAGCGTACCCCTTAGTGATGGCAATCGCTGCAGTTCTGGTTGCCGTTGTTAACTGAATCGCACGTTTAGTCAGCGAGGTGATTTCCTGCTGGCTTCCCACAGTCAAGTCAGTGGGGAAGCCAACAGGAAGTGGCAAGTGCTAGTTCCGAGCTGCCCAGCATAAGTTGGAGTTGGGTAGAGGAAGGGAAGGGAAGGGAAGGGAAGGGAAGGGAAGGGAAGAGAAGGAAGGAAGGAAGGAAGGAAGGAAGGAAGGAAGGAAGGAAGGAAGGAAGGAAGGAAGGAAGGAAGGAAGGGATAGAGAAGGAAGAAAGAGGGAATGAGGGAGGGATGGAAGAAAGAAAAAGATAGAAGGAAGAAAAAGATGGAGGGAGGGAGAAAGGAAAAGATAGAAGAAAGAAAGGGAGGGAGGGAAGGAAAGAAGGATTGACTGACTTCTGTGACCTTCAAATTTGGACATTAATTCTCTCCTCCAGGCAGGTCCAGCCGGAAGAGAGTGAGCTGGCGGGGGCCATCATGACATTTTTCCTGGCATTGGGACTCTCCTGTGGGGCAGCCCTCTCCTTCCTCCTCAAGTTGCTCCTTTGATGGCCTCCCTCCCTGCCACTCCTGCACCTGGCAACAGCGTAAAGATTGCAAAGATTTTGCCTCCGTATCTCTTGAAGGCTTCAAGGACAGCTTGGGGGGGGGAACCCCCCTTGCACAGTTTCCCTCAGAGCCCCCTCCACGTGGCAGCTAAGAAACCTCCCTTCGTGATGAGGAAGAACTGGATTTATTGGGCCCATAACCCTTTCTCCAAGGTTTCCCCCCCCCTTTTTTTATATATATATATATTTAATGAATGCAACATTCTGCTTGCCCCCCCCCCCCCCGTCGTCTTCTGCAGACATCTGAATGTATTGGGGAAAAAATATTCTGGATTTTTGCAGCTGGCATTTCTGCAAAACGTTCGGCGAACTTTTGAGGTCACCTCTCTCTCATGTGATGGAAAGTGTGATTTTCCTCTGCTCCATTGGTTTTTGTTTTTTGTTTTTTTTTGGTTTTTTTTTTAATTCAGCACTTGTGTGACGCACAACGGCTCGACTTGGTTGAATACACGGCTGGAGGGCATACAGAAGAGGTTGGGGAAAATACTTTGGGATGGTTTTTAGTATCAAAGCAATCCACTTTCTCTTGTTTCCTCCCTTGTTTGGGTCCTTTTGGCACCCTGGAATGTATTGCCAAACCTACAGGACTAGTAACTTGGATGACAAAAAGGGACCAAGTTGGGGGGGGGGGGGGAAACAGCTCTCAACTTTTCCAGGAAGGAAGGGAAGAATTAATTGTGATGATTCCTAGACACTCTAGAAAGAGTGCAGAGAAGAGCAACAAAGATGATTAGGGGACTGGAGGCTAAAACATATGAAGAACAGTTGCTGGAATTGGGTATGTCTAGTTTAATGAAAAGAAGGACTAGGGGAGACACGATAGCAGTGTTCCAATATCTCAGGGGGCTGCCACAGAGAAGAGGGGGTCAAGCTATTCTCCAAAGCACCTGAGGGCAGGACAAGAAACAACTGATGGAAACTAATCAAGGAGAGAAGCAACTTAGAACTAAGGAGAAATTTCCTGACAGTTAGAACAATNTCCCCCCCCCCGGCCAGCCCGCGGGGGAGAACTACAATGCTGATCTGGCCCTCGAAGAAATCCAGTTTGACACCCCTGAACTAGAAGATCCCCAAGGTCCTTTCCCACTCTGTTATTCTTTTCTATTCTATTCCTTAAATTTGTCTCAAATTGCTGGAGATCCGGAAGATAGTAGATAATTTGGGGCAGAGCTAATTCTGCATGCATCGTTCTACATTGCAGGCTGCTCTGAAACAGTTTGAAAAGAGTGAAAAAATTTCCTAGGTGAACTGAAAATGAAGAAAGAGGCCCCAAAATAAGTTGGAAAGGCACCTTGGGATAAAAGAACACGGCTGGTTCTCATATCCTGGGGTAACATTTCTGGGCTCAGCCGAGGGCTGTGCAGCTTTGAGTAGCACTGATCCGATTTCATTTGGCGTTTGAATAAAAATAGAATGCAGATTGTGTTCACAAGTCTGCATGTAAACAGAAAACTTGTTAATCTGAATTAGAAAAGGAACTATGGAGTAACTCTGGTTACTCGGTCTCTACCTCTCATTCGTTCCGCTTAGTGAGATTGCTGCTTTTTTCAACTAAAGCTGTTTTTTCTTGGGAGGAAAAAGTGAAAAAAACATCCATATATATAGCCATACCTGTACTGTATTAGGTCAAGGGAAGGTTTAAACCACGGCTGTCCAACCTTGGCAACTTTTAAGACCCATGGACTTCAACTCCCAGAATTCTCCGTGTTGGCTGAGGCATTCTGGGAGTTGAAGTCCACAGTTCTTAAAGTTGCAAGATTGGACAGTCCTGGTTTAAACGATAATTTTCCTCCGTGAAAAATATACTGTCTAAATCCTGCCCTAGCAGCAGTTCGTGGTTAAGTTTAGATCAATCTTGTCTAAGTTCTTGTCTTTTAGATGTGTGGGAACTGCAACTCCCAGAATCCCCTTGTCCTTAGGCAGATTGGCTAAGAATTCTGGAAAGTGCCATCCCAACATGGCCGGAAAGGATTCCTTAGAGGAGCCAGTAGATTCCTCCATAGGGATGCTGGTTAGGCCAAGGTTTGGGATCTTGGAAGTCTTCCAGATTTAGAACCATAGTCTCTTTATCGTCGTCATTGTGATATTAAGTGTATCCTAATTCCTATTGTGGCCTAATGATGGTTGGATGGCTCCGAAGATGGCAAAAATCACAAATAGGGACGTGAACTTTGTCTTTTCCCGTTTTGAACAGATCTAGTAAGTGAGCCAGTTTAAATCAGGACAAAAACTTAAAAGTGTGTGTCTTTGTGTTTTCAAAAGGGAAATCTTCCTTGCATGTACATTGATTTTATTTAAAATATATAATTATTTTGCTGTTATCTCACGGAGTGGCTATGGGGAACATATTACGTGCTAATAAAATTTTTTTTTTTAAATGTGTCCGTTTTTATTGAATTAACACGCCCAGAAAAATGGGTGAAGCATCTCCAATTGGAGAGATTAAAGAGATCCGTCCCGAACAAGATTGGTTTGTCAAAATTGGTCTGGTGGTTGGTACGTTTCTCAAAAAATCCCCAAAAAATTCTTTCTGTAATTTTTCAGCTGTACAGGAACCAATTCCTGTACAGCTGAAAAATTACAGAAAGAACGTTGTGTGCCATTAATATAAGGAGGATGTTGTGCAAACTTGGAAAACGGGGTTGCGTAAAGTCGTGGTAAACCGTGGATTTCTGAATAGAATCAAGTGTCTTCCTCAACTTCGTACGTCATTTGGAGAGCTTTTTTTCCGCCAAAGAAAATGCTTTAAAATAATTTCCCCACTCCAGTTGCGTGGCCTTAAGATTCATCCGAAAAAGCAAATTGACCAATAAACAAGTTATGGATGAAAAGGATGGTTTGTGTTTTAAGATTAAGACGGAGAAACATCGTGCATCGTTTCTTCCACCAAATGTAGTTCGGTGAAATCTCTTCCTGGGTTCTCTGCACATAAAGGCTTGCACATATATATCCTTTTAAGGAGCTAAAAAATGCTACCAGCATTGGAATGCATGCTGGTTATCTAGTATCCTATGACTATCACTAAGTGTATCTTATGATTTACGATGAATGTATTTTTATGATGACTGATCATGATTTATCACTTGTAGCTTTTATGTATACTGAGAGCACAATTCCTTGTGTGTCCAATCACACTTGGCCAATAAAGAATTGAATTCCTATTCTATTCTATTTTAATTCTATTCTATTCTATTTTCTATTCATTCTATTCAGAGGTGGGTTCCTCCTGGTTCGGCCCGGTTTGGCCGAACAGGTAGCGACCCGCTGGCGACATCACAATGGCGTCACCGATCCGGTTCGGTGGGTGCCGGTCCGTGGGCGCCGCCATCTTTTAAAAAAAAATTTATTTATTTTTTGAATTTTTATTTTTTTCTTCTGCGCATGCACAGAAGCCGAGTTTCCAGCAACGCACATGCGTTGCCATCTTGTTTTTGGCTTTTTAAAAAAAATTTTCTTTTGCGCATGCGTGCATGCAAAGCATACGTGCGCCCACGAGGCGTGCATGTGCCCAAGAGGCACGCACGCACCCACGACGTGCGGCCACGCGGCGCGGGAGGAAGCGAACCGGCAGTGAGGTAAGTTAGAACCCACTCCTGATTCTATTCTATTCATTCTATTCTTATTCTATTCTAATTCTATTCTATTTATTTTATTCTATTCTCTCTATTCTATTTTATTCTATTTTCTATTCATTCTATATTCTATTCTATTCTATTCCATTCAAATTCCAATTCCAATTCTATTTTATTCTATTCTATTTTCTATTCTATTCTATTCTATTTTCTATACTATTCTATTCATTCTTTCTATTCATTCTATTCTTATTCTATTCTAATTCTATTCTATTTATTTTATTCTATTCTCTCTATTTTATTTTATTTTCTATTCACTCTATTCTATTCATTCTGTATTCTATTCTATTCTATTCACTCTATTCATTCTGTATTCTATTCATTCTATTCTATTCTAATTCTATTCTATTCCATTTTATTCTATTCTCTCTATTCTATTTTTTATTTTATTCTATTTTCTATTCTATTTTCTTCTCCTATTCGCATGGAATACAAGCAGTCCTTGATTTACAACCATTCATTTAGTGACTTTCAAAGTTACAACGGCACTGAAAAAAGTGATTTATGACAGTTGATCACACGGGCCTTGCAGCATTCCTGTGGTCATGTGATCAAAATTTGGATGCTTGGCAACTGGCATGTATTTATGACAGTTGCAGTGTCACAGGATCCCCTTTTGCGACTTTCTGATGAGCAAAGTCAATGGGGAAGCCAGGTTCACTTAACGACTGGGTTACTAACTTAACATGTGCAGTGATTCAATTAACAACTGTGGCAAGAACGGTCGTAAAATGAGGGAAAACTCAACAACTGTCCTGCTTAGCAGTGGAAATTAGTCGTAAGTCAAGGAATACAGGTAGTCCTCGACTTACCACCACAATTGCGACCTGAACTTCTGTTGCTAAGTGAGGCAGTTGTTAAGTGAGTCGCATCAAATTTTATGGCCTTTTTTTCGGCAATTGTTTTTATTTATGTATGAAATTTGTTTGCCGGCCTTCTCAGCTTGAGGTTAAGTGAGTCACATGGTTGTTAAGTGAATCTGGCTTCCCCCGTTGACTTTGGTTATCAGAAACCGGCTAGGAAAGTCACAAATGATGATCACAAGACCTGCAACCATCATAAAGACATGTCGGTTGGCAACAGCCCAGATTTCAATTATGTAACCATGAGGAGGCTGTGACAGTCTTAAGTACGAGGACTGGTTGGAAGTCCCTTTTTTCCCCTGCCGATGTACTTTTGGACAGTCCCTGAACCACCCGTTGTAAATCAAGGACTACCTGGATTGTCCCACTGATGTTTTAAAGATCCTAAAATTGCAATTCCGTGGCAGTTCAACGTTTGAGCACTGAATTATCCTGTATTTGGGGTTTACGCAATCCGGTAAATTGGAAGTTACCCAAACGGGTTATGAGAATTTGCAGAACCAAAAAAAAAAAAATTGCCATGTTTTGCTCGCTTTCCCCAACAAATACATTTACTGCGTGGATTGGGGGGGGGGGCGTTTGTCCTGCAGCAGCCGAACCCCCCCCCCCCCCTGGGGCTGCCTCCCCACCCCTAGCTCTGGCTTTCCATATTGCTTCTTGGTAAAGGGCTCCAATTCTGCAAATCCCAGCCCACCTGCCGGAGGGCTTATGCAATTCAGAGCCCCCTCCCCTAAAACATGGGAAGTCTCCAGCTCCCATCAATTTTGGGGTGGAGAGCCAGGAATGCACCCCCAAAGAAAAAGGATTCCATCCCTGGAGGAAGACCCTTGGCAAAGGATGGAAGTTTGGCCCCCTCTCTGCTTTTAAACCTCCTTTTCTTGGGATTGCAAAGCAGAATTATAAAGTCACTTTTTTTTGTGGGGAGAGGGCGTCCAAAACGGTAGCGACGAGGGTGGGATTCGAACCCACGCGTGCAGAGCACAATGGATTAGCAGTCCATCGCCTTAACCACTCGGCCACCTCGTCTCACGGAAGGAGGCTTGTTCTCCACCTGGTCTATGCTTGCTTGCCTCGCAAACTGTGATTAAGAAATAACCTTTTTGCAAAAAAAATCGTGGGTGGGGGGATGTTCCTGCTTTCGCGCCCCCCTCTTCCTAACCCCCCCCGCCCGATCCTTGCAATCCTCCCGTTGCAAATCCTCTCCCGCCTCCCCTCCCCAATGCAAACCCCCCCTCTAAGGGGGGGGTTCAGCAAAGCCCACCCACCCACTCCCTCCCACGCGTGCAAAGACCGCGCGAGGCGAAGCGGGTGGGGATCGCGCCAAAGGCAACGGCGAGTCCGCGGGCTCTGCAAAAGCAAAAGGAGGCGAGGGGTTGTTGTTTTTTTTTGGGGGGGGGGCTGCAGAGGCTGCTTTTTATGTTTGCACTGCCTCCTCCTGCTGAGCAGGGGGCGCTGGAGGGAGCCTCCTGGAGACCAAGGCCCCCCCCCCCGCCTTCCCCCCACTTTCGGTTTGCAGCCTGCGCGAGGCTGGCACTGGGAAGCTTTTGCAACGTTTGCTCGCGCGACGTTTTGCAAAGAGGGAAGGGGCGCCACGGGGAGAGCCAATGGCCCAAGCTTGAGCCCTGGTCTTGCTCCCCTTTCGCACCGCCCATGACCTGCTCCTGTTTCCAGGCGCTCATCCTGGCGCTGGGATTGGTGGCCGGCTTGCAATTGCTTTATTTGGCTCTGCTCTCTGGGTTGCACGGACAGGAACAGCGGTCTCGCTACGCCCAGCTTTTCCAGGCTCGCCATGCCTTGCCAAGCAATGGGCACAAGCAGAGACTCAAGCCGGTGCTGGCCAGTGGAGGCACCCTGGACGCCAGCAGGCAGTACCGCATCTACCGGGACATGCTGCGGGCCTCTTGGGATGGACAGGATCAGCAGGACGTGGTACTGGTCACCCACACCAGCTTGGGCAACCTGCACCACGCTCAGCAGCTGGTGGAGCGCTGGCACGGACCAGTCTCGGTGGCCCTCTTTGCGCCAGGCTCTGACGACGTGCGCCAGGCCACGGCGATGGTCTACGCCTTAGCCGTCCTGTGTGCCCCTCTCCGGCAGTGGCTTCGGCTGCACCTGGTGTGTCCTGCCAACCAAATGGCTTCCTTCCCCGAGCAGGGGCAGGACGAGGAGGAATTCGCCCGTCTCCAGTCCTGCGGAGATGTTTTCGCCAAGCTGGCACAGCTAGGGGCGGGCCGGCGTAACTATGCCATGGACGTTGCCAATGTTTCGTATCCCAACAACTTGCTGCGCAACGTAGCCAGAGAGGCAGCCGGCGGGCACTGGGCGCTGGTGGTCGACATGGATATGGTGCCCAGCGAGGGTCTGCGAGAAGACTTCCTGGCCTTGCCTAAAGCCACCGATGAGGGGACGCCACGGGTGTTTGTGGTGCCAGCATTTGAGATCCGTCACACGCGCCGGATTCCGGCCAGCAAAGCGGAGCTGGTACAGCTGTATCAAGTGGGGGAGATCCGACCGTTTTACGAGGAGCTATGCCCCCGGTGCCAGGCTCCCACAAACGTTTCCCACTGGTTGAACCTTCCCATGGGGGGCTCCCTGCGTGTGGCCTACGAGGTGACGTGGCGAGACCCTTGGGAGCCCTTCTATGTGGGTGCTACCTCAGTGCCTCCGTACGATGAACGTTTCAAGCAGTACGGCTTTAACCGGATCAGTCAGGTAACCAAGCCAGGGGAAAGATCAGGAAACCGGCAAAATCCTATGGTTATTGTTATTGGTTCGGTGTGTAAGACCTATCATCTATCTATATCTATCTATCTATCTATCTATCTATCTATCTATCTATCATCGATCTAGCTATCTCTGTTTTTATGCCGCCTATCTCCCTTACAAGGTGACTCTAGTGATACTGGTGACACACACGTTCATTAACCTCTTCTTTTCTTCACTTTTTCTGGCAGGCCTGCGAACTCCACATTGCCGGCTACCGGTTTGCAGTGTTGAGCAACACCTTTTTGGTTCACAAGGGATTCAAGGTGGCAGGCGAGTTCCACGCGCAAAAGGATGCTGAAAACCAGCGCAACAAGATCCTTTTCCGACAATTCAAGCAGGAGCTGAAGAGCAAATACCCAGACTCGCCACGGAGATGTTGAAATGCACTTTGCAGAGCTTAAATTCAGCTACTTTGGACTTGAAGTGGAGCTACAGACAGGATGAGAAGAAACTATTTGCAGTATAATTGTAGGAACAAGTTGTTTGTGTCATTGGTTTCCTTGCTGCACTGCATTAGTCAGTTTCTGACTGTCATTTTGTACTACAGGCTGACAGAATAAGATCCCAGATTATGAAATGATGGTGTGAGAACATGGAAAAGAGATTTTACTTTTGAACTCTGAGACATGAAATAGTAAGTACCGTAGACCGTTGTGCAGCGAGATTCGTCCGTTTTGTGCCTGACCTTCCTTCTACAACTGGTCACCTCAGTGTCTTGTTCTGCACAATGAGAAAGGATTGCATAGGTCCTGGAAGTGAAGTGCTTAATTTATTCCTGTACCTTAAAATAACAAACCACCTGTTAATTAAAGTGAATAATTTCAAATGTGGGTTGCTTTGGTCCTGTTTGTTTGCTACCAATCCATATTTAGAAATGTTCCAGTGAATCGTTTTGGAACTGTGTCGTGTCCTTATTTATGATCAGTTTGTGCAGTCGTCTTACATAAGGTATTGTTCTGGCTTGTGGCACAGTCAGCCAGATGTTTAGACTGGATTTGGCATTTTTTTGTCCACTTATCAAGTCCTTCCCAAGGACCCGAGATAGGCAAATGTAGATGTGCGAGGGTGTTAAAGGTATTATCGAAGGATGTAAGCTTTTCCAAGTAAGGCTGCCTTTTGCAATTGACTGATGGGGATTTGATCAATGCCAATGATGTTCAGATGGTACTCCAAATATTTCGAGATACTGGTCCTATCTTTGCTTTCTTTTGCCACAGTCATTCTATTTGCAGGTCTTTGTCTGTTGTGATTATCTTCAGTTCTTCTTTTCTGCTGTCTCCAGATACTGCAGTGTTCATCCAGACTTTTTTAAAATGTTTCTTATCAATTCATTGCATAGTCAGCCAGATATTTAGACTTGGCATTTGGCATTTTTATCTACCTACTGAGTCCTTCCCAAAGACCTGGGATAGGCAAATATTGTTGTTTAATAATATTAAAGGATGTAAGCTGTTCTGAGTAAAGCTGCCTTTTGCAATTGATTGATCATGAATTTGTCAATGCAGATGGTGTTCAAATGGTGCTCCAGTTGTTTTAGGATTGCACCAAGGCACCTATTACTTCTGATAGTACCTTTTCTTTCTTTTACCAGTTAACATTACTTTTATTATTATATTTCTTTCTCCAGCCACCTCATGCATAGCCTCAACGTTTATGCACCTGTTATTTGGGGATTAAAAAAAGGGATAGCCTCTGTAGCCACTGCAATACTACATTGATATTTGGGAGTTCATCCTTTTCCAAAAAGGCTCTTATTTTAAGGTTTGGGAAGGGGGAAAACACTTTTTGTTTAGTTTTTCAGTTTTTCCTTTTTCCATTTTACTATTTATTTTTCCTCCTTCCTCTCCCAGGGTTCTATTTTCTCGGTTGCTATGGGAACGCCTCTTTCCGCTTCCGGCTTCCCACAATGCCGTGTAGCAAAAAAAACAAAAACGAAAAACCACAGAGAGGTGGCTGGAAGGTTCTGGGATCATAGACAAGTAAGCCGCCTCCAACGGCTGGCATTATCAGCCGCTCGGATTGGTTAAGAGCAGTGGGAGGGGCCGACCGAGGACCACTTCCGATTGCGGAAGGGAGCCCGAGTGGCGTCTACGCTTTGCGCGGCTCCTCCCCCAGGTAATGAAGGGGTCCAGACGCTTTTCCCAGCACTCCCCTTTTTCTGGGTGTTTGTTGGTCCCGCCCATTCCAATCTTATGCATTTGGGCGAGCGGCGGGGCGATTGTGGATTAGACCACTAACCGGGTTGGGGGTGCACATTTGCATGTCTGTGCTTTTGTATGAACGTACATGCGCATATACGTAGGATTGGCTTCTGCTCGTTGCGTTCCCCGTTGAAGGCGTATCGTAGTGGGAGGAAGTTCCTCAACGTATTTCTGACTTTTCCTTTTTATTTTCTCCCCCCCCCTTCTCAAGGAATTGGTAATCTCTTCCCCCATCATATTAATAGGGGAACGTGGTTTAATCCATTGCATTATGGGGGGGAGGAGGAGGATGGAGGGTGCAATATTGGTGTTTTATTCATAAGCATTTATAGCATCTTCTGTTTTCTACCTGATTTTCTTAGCAGTTCCTAACAATGGTAAATTTCATTTTAAAAAGTGGTCAAGCAGGACAGTTGAAAAGCATCAGGGGGTAGCTTAAAAACTGCAGCAGTAAGCCAGCTATTTTAAAATACCATTTGGTCAAAATCATTTACAAAACGTTCTCCTACAAATGAATATTTTTTTTTAGGGCGGAGATGATGGTCAGTGAGGCCTGAAGACTCATGAACAAGTCAGAAAGCCTGGGATGGTCTTGAGTCCCTCCAAATACGTGGGACTACAATTCCCATCAGCACGGTTGGGAATGATGGGAATTGTAGCTCATGCATGCATGGGGTACCACACTGGGGACACGGGCCAGGTGTAAGCTTTAGAAAGGCCCTTTTCTTAGCCTCAAATGACCATCCTTATTGGGAGCCCTAAAAAATTGTCAGTTGTGTAATGACTACAACCTTGACTTAACCATCCGTTTAGTGACTGTTCGAAGTTTACAACAGCACCGGAAAAAGTGAATTAGGAGCGTTTTTCACACTTAACGACCGTTGCAACATGGTCACATGATCAAAATTGGCAATTGATTCATATTTATGATGGTTGCAATGTCCTGGGGTGATGTGATCCCCTTTTGCAGTATTTTGATAAGCAAAGCCAATGGAGAAGCCAGATTCACTTAACAACCATGTTACTAATTGAACAGCTCTAGTGATTCGCTGAACAACCGTGGCAAGAAAAGTCGTAAAACGAGACAAAACCTACTTAATAATTATCTTGCTTAGCAATGAAGATTTTGGCCTCCGTTATGGGCTACCTGTACATCATTCACCTCTTGGCACTGGATAATCTGGTGTTTAATGGAAGTAGAGAAAAATCAGATCCAGTAAAAGAAAGCACAGTCTTTTCGCCAGGGCGAAGAGTGCAAAAGCACCACACTCTGCTTTTGAAAGAATTGTGTGAAATTCTCAGAAGCGAAAGTGGAAAGCAAAGCTTTGTTCACCAAACTGAAGGAAGACTCGCATCGAGTTCTTTTGCACAGAAGAGAGCAAAATCTTGCAAGGTGTGCGGCTTTGCACACCAGTTTATTTTGGGGCTACGTGCATTTTTTAGCCCGCTGGGTCAGAATTGTCTTGAGTTCTCAAAAAATAAAACTTCTGCAGCTGAGAGATTAAGTATATATACAGGTAGCCCTCAACTTACCACCACAATTGAGCCCAAAATTTATGTTGCTAAGTGAGACATTTGTTAAGTGGATTTTGCCTCACTTTACAACCTTCCTTGGCCTGGTTGTTAAATGAATCAGAAATTGCTGGTAGTCCTCGACTTACAACAGTTCACTTAGTGGCCGTTTGAAGCTACAACAGCACTGAAAACTGTGACTTATTGACCATTTTTCACACTGCAGCGTCCCCAGGGTCGCGTGATTTACATTCGGATGCTTTGACAACTGACTCACAGTTATGACGGTCGCAGTGTCCCGGGAGTCACGCAATCCCCTTTTGTGACCTTCTGACAAGCAAAGTCAGTGGGGGAAGCCAGATTCACTTAACAACGGTGTTACTAATTGAACAGCTGCAAGGATTCACTTAAATGTGACAAGGACAGTCGTCAAATGGGGCAAAACTCACTTAACAGATTTCTCCCTTAACAACATCAATTCTGGGCTCAGTTGTGGTCGTAAGTCGAGGACTACCTGTATTCCAAAATTAGTATCCAGGCTTTGTTCGTTCTTACAGTTGGATCTTTTTCTGTCCATCTTTCCTTCAGGTTGGGTGTCTTGACATCGGTCATCGCCGCCATGCCTGTTCAGCCTCTGCCTAAGGAGATGGAAGGGGAAGGCGATTCGGCCACGGAAATGAACGGCGAGGAAGAGAGCGAGGATGAACGCAGCGCCAGCCAGTCGGAATCCGAAGAGGAGAGTTCCGGTAAATGTCAGGAGGGGAAACTGAGTTTGTGCTACTAAAATGCAGCCCAGAATCTTAAGCGAAACTTAATGGTTGGATTAACTCTACAGCAGGGGTGTCCAACCTTGTCAGCTTTACGATCTGTGGACTTCAACTCCCAGAATGCCCCAACCAGCCATGCAGAACTATACAGAACTAAAAACCAACTAATCCAAGGCAATGTATAATGCAGTGTTTCTCAACCTCATGCTGGCTAGGGGATTCTGGGAGTTGAAGTCCACCCATCTTAAAGCATGCTGGCTGGGGGATTCTGGGTGTTAAAGTTGACCCATCTTAAAGCATGCTGGCTGGGGAATTCTGGGAGTTGAAGCCCACCCATCTTAAAGCATGCTGGCTGGGGAATTCTGGGAGTTGTCCACCCATCTTAAAGCATGCTGGCTGGGGAATTCTGGGAATTAAAGTCCGCTCTTCTTAAAGCATGCTGGCTGGGGAATTTTGGGAGTTGAAGTTCACCCATCTTAAAGGATGCTGGCTGGGGAATCCTGGGAGTTGAAATCCACAGGTCTTAAAGTTGCCAGGGTTGGACACTCCTGTTCCACAAGCTGAGTTTAGTTCATTTTACATGCCACATGCTGTCGTGCATGTCACGGTAGAGTTATAACATAGTTAATATTGCCTGTCATCAAGTAATTTATAACAGTCGAACAAAGGAGAATATTTGTAGCTGAGGATTGAATTATGGGGATCCTTGATGCTCTCTGAGTTTGCCTGTTTTCTTGCAGACGTTTCATTACCCAGTTAGGTAACATCATCAGTGCTAGTGAGACCTCGTTTGCAGGGTGCCTCAGGGCTCGGTCCTCTCTCCCCTCTTATTTAACATCTACATGAAACGGCTGGGTGAGATCATCCGACGATGCGGGGTGAGGTATCAGCAATATGCTGATGATACCTAGTTGTATATCTCCAGCCCGCGTCAGTTCAGTGAAGCGGTGGACGTGATGTGCCGGTGCCTGGAGGCTGTGAGGGTCTGGATGGGAGTTAACAGGCTCAGACTTAACCCAGACAAGGCCGAGTGGCTGTGGGTATTGCCTCCTAAAGACTATGTCGACTGTCCATCCTTGGTTCGGGGGGGGGAATTGTCCCCCTCAGAACGGGCTCGCAATTTGGGTGTCCTCCTAGACTCACATCTAAAATTAGAACAACATTTGGTAGCTGTAGCTAGGGGGACCTTTGCACAGGTT